>CM022762.1:1896482-2421482 GCA_012411365.1 Ameiurus melas | reverse complement strand
TGGTTCAAAGGTCGTGTTTGCTCGACTCTCGAGACCGCACGCAGATGTGACTGGCGGCCAAAAAGATTTGAACGTGTCGGACGTTACCGTTTTCATATCGTCGTTTATATCGTTACCGCACGACACCGATCGACAAAGCGATAGTCAGGAGGCGCGACAGGACGATGGCACGTTACACACACTCTCAAGACTTTCTATCGTGTTGCACATTCTGCAATCCTGCAGCTTTTCAGATTTACCTTATTCCAATACTTTTTAATCGCATCTTTAAGCTTTTTAACTAAAAACATCATCGACAATAAAAGCAATGTAACCTATAGCCGCACGGCAAAGTGTTCGAGCGTAACGACAATCGTTTTACACCGACAGAGGAAACATGTGACATACAAATCCACGCACTGTGTCGAGAGTAAACTAGACCTCTGGCCTCTTCATGATGTTCAAGCAGACGGCGATAGAGTCTAGCAGTGAGAGGTATAAACTGAAGGACGTGTGTACAGGAAACTGAGGAGATATTGAGCAACAGATAAGGCTGATTAGTAAACCGAGAGAGGAAAGAGAAGGGGTGTGGTGTTTCAAGACAGAATCATGCAAAAAACTGGATTATTAATAATAATAATCGCATACAGTACAAACACGCGTGAGAAGTTTATTTTATTTATACTATAACGCACGACACAAGACAACGCAAGCGATGATGAGCGCCGAACCCGTATGTGAAATTCCATTCCTTCTTCACGAGCCTTCAGAGCCGAGCGCTAAGGTTTCAGTGTGCAGGAGTCTGATTAAAAATTAAAGGAGCACACTTACACGTAGCGTAAGATTACACTCTACACTCGGCGATCTGCTTCTGCTCAATATGAACTCCTGAGCAGACAAGAACGCTTCCCTGATCAGCGCTGCACGGAGAATAAAAAGCTCAGAGCTCAAACACTAAAAAGACGGATAAACACGGGGTGGTAGAACGCTGGAGACGAATCGGCGTTCACGTTATATAACCGCATCACGGCGAAGAAGCAGAAACCCGTACGACACGGCGCTGACTCGGAGGAAACGACTTGCTGTGCCAGTTTTCTGCCAACCAGACACGGGTCCTGGTTTCTTTGGCTCCAATTTCACAGTTTAATCAGCGAAGACGCTGTTTATTAAACTCCAGAATACACCAGTCTCGTCTGTACTTGCGAAATCTTGCTCGTGACGAGAACGAACAGAAAACAAACTCACAAACACTTTTTGTAAATAAAGAAAAAATTTCCAGGAAACATTTTTTTATAATTACTGCAGATTTTCAAACAGATGTGGGCCAAGACACACCGTGTGATTTCAACATAACACCTGATAACGTCACTGATATAAAAGAGATCCAGTTCTTCAATCTGTACGCTTCTTGCTAAAGTATATTTTTTTTTACGGAAATTGTAAAAGTTATCAGTACGGAGAACGAGATTCAGGCAGAGAATCTTACGAGCCTAGAGACCTTCTACCAAGACGGTCACGCCAGCAGATTGTGGATACGGTGCCAAAAATACATCCCCGAAGTTTATACCTCCAGCCTACGTCCACAAGAGCTTTTTACGGCTTTCCATCACAGATAAACGCTGCTCTTCCTCTTACTGCAAGCAAGTAATTAAGCTGCTGCAGCCTGAGAAAGAAACTACTGTGATTACTTGCTGAACAAAGACATTTTCAGCAGAAACCGCTGAAGAGCTTCGCTAAATGGATGCTGCAAAAGAAATAAAAAACCTCACTTTGCAAATCCTCAGCTCTCTCGTGCTTCACACATCACCCATCATCTAGGACATCTATGCAACGCAGAGACACCGAGGAGTAATAGATTCAGTTAAAAGGTCGAGAGCGACACTTCATTCCTCACGGAGAGAAAACCAGAACCCCCCCCTTTTTTTTTTAAGTTATCCTGCGATGACGACGACAGGAAGCACATTAATCCTCTGGCACTGGAGGAGGACACAGAGGGAGATGTTTAATTAACAAATCGAATGGAGAGAACAATCCCGAGATACCACAAGGCCAGGGTTGTGAATTGGTGGGCCAAGTCTTTCAACGGACCGAACCGAGCACTTTCCGTCAGAAATCGCATTTCTGTAGATTATTTCGCTGAAGGAAACTCGTCGAGTGCGAGAGTAGACCAGTTCCACACAAAGTGTGGACAATCGCACTCCCGCGTATGGCTGCTGTGTTGTCACGATTCGAACTCACGTTGCAAATTTGAAGTGTTCTATTTACAGACATAAAGTATCCATTAGGTATCTTCAATAGGTATCTTCTCTGCTCGCTCAGTCCAGGGTATTTGATCCGGAGAGGACATTTAAGTGCACGGATTGATAAAATTTGTAGTCTAATACCTGTGGAGTTACTGAGTCGTTAAGAGAGATCAGACTAGCTCTTGTTTAACTGCTCGGTTGAATCGCATTGGTTTAACACACACAACACGAATAAATAAACAAGACATGGGGTACACATTTAAAAAACGTTGATGAAAACCCCACCTTGAGAGAGTGCAGGGAGTTTATTTGACGTTTTAAAGCGCTCCTGAGAGATAACATCACGTTTACGCATGACTTGCGAGTGAACAGCATGAACGCCTGACGTATCGGACACTGAAGTAAGTCCGAGCACACGTATGGAAGATTTCAAGTAGGTCAAAGTTCTACAAGTTTAGATTTTTACGTCCTCCTACCCACTCTACTCCTTTCCAAAGGCAGAACATTAAACGAAAAATAAACTTGCTATTCGATATAGAGCGGATTGCAAACAACATTTTAAAGGGGAAGTCGAGTGATGAGCATCAGACTGGTTTTCTTCATCCATCACACTGGAGGGAGAGAGAGTGAGAGAGAGAGAGAGAGAGAGAGCGAGCAAGCGATGGTATATCTACTTCCTGATCCGAGCGTGTTGCTAAGAAACGATTCAACATTTACTACCAAGACATTAACAAGGAGCCACGCCCTCAATTGTCCAATTTGCCAAGTGGCGTTCTCTGTACGGTTCATAAAATAAAAAATGGCTTCAGAGATTTTTTTTTAACACCCTTAAGCGATCTGAGAAATACCGCGATCACGAGAACTTGGAAGAAGAAAAAAAAAATGCACAGCAGGTCAACAGAACACAAAAGGTGGATTAAGGTGACGACAGGTTGCTAAAAATTTATACTCGAGATCAGCAGGATGTCCTCATGAGGCTTAGATCGCCATTCCCGCCTTTGGGGTCACTTGAGGCAGAGCTTATCCGAAGCAAAGAAAAGACGAGCGCCGTAAGAAGGTTCGTTCTCACAACTTTCAAATCACGCTGGTCAGGAATTTACAATGGACACGATCACCTTCTGACCGACTTTTATAGGAAAAAACAAGCAGCACATCACGTCTCTATGGCTCACCCGAGATTTGTTCCTACCTCGTGCCTCTGTAGGATTAAAAGGCCCGGACGGAGGAAGGATGATCCTAGCAACCGGAGGAAAAAAAAAACAAAACACGACAACAACGACAAAAGAATCCCAGAGGGATCCTGGAAATGCACGTACTGTCCGATTCGGCGCCGAGGAAGCCTGGGAGAACACGAGGTGTGAATCAAACCGGTCGTTTTCTTAAACACCTTTTGCATCATGTGAATAATTACAGGTGCAAAAAAAAAAAAAGATGCTCTCGGATTGATCGAGTTGTTAATTCAGGAGGGAAATAAATAAACAAACAAACATCATGAATGAGTGAACCGGCGATAAAAAAAATGAAAAATCAGAGCACATCTCCCCCCCAACCATTTATTTCCTTCTCCGATTCACATTTGGTTTGTTTACTCACACACTCTCGCTCCTCATTGGCTTTCAATCACAGTGACCCTCCCACCGCTTACAGCGCGTCAGATTTCTTATTAAACATTCATTATACAGTGGAGAAATAAGTATTGGACGAGTCAACGTTTTCCAGTAAATATATTTCCAATGAGGCTATTCAGATGAAATTTTCACCACACATCAGTAACTAACTCACGAAATCTACAGATATAACGCATTAACGTCCATAAATAAAGTTGTGTGTAATAAAGTGGAATGACACGGGGGAAAAAAGTATCGAACACAATACTAAGAAAAATAAATTCTCTAAGGCAAGGTAAGGCAAGGAACCAGCCGAAATCCGTAAGTAATTATACCCCCTATCTGTGCAAATTAATATCAACTGGGTTAGTAAAGTGATGGTCTATAAAAAGGTGTCACAAAAGAAACATCTCTTGATGGGTAAAAGCGAAGAGCTCTCCCAAGACCTTCTGAACCCTATAATTGCGAAACATATTGATGGAATCGGATATAGACGCATTTCAAAACTTCTGAATCCTCCAGTAAGCACCATTGTGACCGTTAACTGCAAGAGGAAGCAACATCACTGTTGCTTCCATTTACTAGTCATCAACCGGCCACGCACAGGAGCTCTTCACAAGATTTCTGACCTGGCAGTCAGAAGAATAGTCAGGAGAGTAGCCTAAAGGCCAAGGACCACTCAGAAAGAGCCCCAGAAACACTTGCAGGCAGAAGGTGCCATCGTCACAGAAAAAACAATAGGAAATGCACTCCACTGCTCACGCTCACCCGCAAGACTCCATTACTAAAGAAAAGACATGTTGAAGCTTGTTTAAAGTTTGCTAAAACTTATTTGGACAAGCCTATGAAATACTGGGAGAGTGTACTCTGGTCAGGCGAGAGCAAAATTTAACTTCCATGGAGAAAAAAAAAAATGGCACTGCACATGACCCTAAAAACACTATACCAACAGTGAGGTTTGGAGCTGGATGCATCATGGTGTGGAGCTGTTTTTCCATCACATGGTACTGGCAGACTTCACATAATTGAAGGACCAATGAATGGAGCCCTTTACCAGGAGATTCTTCAGAAGAATCTGCTGCCAAACACCAGGATGATGAAGATGAGACGTGGGTGGACCTTCCAGCAGGACAACCATCCAAAGCATACAGCAAAGGAAACTCTCAATAGGTTTCAGAGAAGACAAATGAAGGTGTTAGAACGGCCCAGTCAATCACCTGAATTGAGTGCAATTGAACAAGATTTAAAGACAATATGTTTAGAAGAACGGACCAAAATCACACCTGAATACTGCGGCCCATTCATGTGTTCATACATGAAGCATCTTGAAACTGGCATTACAAACAATGGCCTCTCCACTAAGTATTAAATACATTTCAGTTAGTGTGTTCAATACCCCCCCGATTCCACTTTATTTATTAATTTATGCAAACTTTATTTACGCACTTTAAATGGTGTGAACTCTTTATATTTCCAGATTTCTTGAGTTGATTCCAAAGTCTGGTGAATATTTGATGTGAAAAGCCTCATTTGAAATATATTTACTGAAAAAAAAAAATGTTTACACGTCTAATACTTCTTTCCCAAACGGGAAGCAAACAGTTTCTCAATCCACATTTTGGTGCTTTTCCAGCTCTAGTACACCCAGAATTTGTGGGAAATCTGTACGCCTTTACCACACGCCAGCTGATGTGTTAATCGTGAACTTCGGACATGAAAGAAGTCCAGTTACAGACTGACAGGCAGGAGCTGAAGTCAGTCAGAATGCGCGAGAGTCTAAAATGATTCTATAAAAAGTTTTTTTTTTCTTCCACGATTTATTTCCGTTGTGGAATTTGCACCGTTACATAGCTGTAAAACTGTTTAAATAGAAAATTCGAAAATATCCAGCTAGACACTAACGGGAGGTGTTTGTGCGTTTCTCTGGTATTTTTTGACAAAATATACAGTCTAGACAATAAATCGGTTATGCACAAACAAGGAAATATGAACACAAGTTGGAAGAGATTATTTTATTTAATTTTTGATAAATAGCTGAGCTAACAAATTGAAAGATCGTCAGTACACCAGTGATGTCGGGACTATTTAGGCACACTACTTACAGTTTTTGACACAGCCTTAAATTCTTTGACTCGTATCGCAAGATTAGGCACAATGGTGATCCGTCAAATAAGCCATGCCCTTGTTTACGGTGATATCACGGCACCTGACTCATTCAAGCGTGACGTGTTTCTGAGGGACCATCTCTGCAATTTCAACGGTGTTCCTTTTCATCATAAAACGGGAGGAGATTTCCTCCCTCGCCTTGTAGCGTAGCAACAGGAGACAGGTAATTATCCAGAAATGTGTCGTTCCACGTTGCAGGAAGTTTGTTCGCTCCACGGTGCACATCTCATCGATACGTTGTTTTTTATTCACTCCAAGCACATAACAGAAGAGGTGACATTTCAGAGTGTCTGTGGGTTTAGTGTAAGTAAGGCCTCTCTCATCAAGAAGCAGTTAAACTGTTAAAAAAATAAGCCCAAATACGCCAGGAGGGGGCATGCAAATATTCACTACGCTTGTTATTATGCAAAATCACAGGAGTGTTGTCTTAGAAGCCTGTCGCCAAATTTAGAGCTTCTCCATTGAACAGTGTATCCAAATTGTAGCTGAGTGCCAATCACACAAAAATTCAAATAAATCCATGCTGTGTTTGTCTCAAACTGAACTCCTCACCAAGAGCCTGCAAGTTTGTTTATAACAAATATGACAACGTTTCAAGAAATATCCTCTCGTGCATAACTAAGGGCGCCAATACTTTAAGCCTACTTACAAATACAGAGGAGTTGTAGTACAGACATTAGCATACGACGTTAAAAAAAAACCCAAAAACTTGTGAGCAGTCGAGCAGTTCGCTTTGGCTTAAATCTCTTTCTTGCCCTGTTAAGTGATCATGAGTGAAAAACTCTAAATGTTAAACTGGTGTTTTAAAATCGTGACTTTGTCTCATACAAATAGCGGGAAAAGGTTTCTAAGACGAGTGAGAATCTTTTGCGGGTGCTACGCTCAACGGATAATTATGAGTTTTTTTCCGTCTAGGTGGAGGAGCTCAGTCAGACACAATCAGGATGACTGTGTGCAAAAGATTAGCCAATCAAAAGTGACGCATCGCTTTTTTTTTGTTTTTTCCGCCCACACGTACCATCACAAAAATGGTACCTGGGTAAAAACTTTAAACCAAATTCTGCACAGGGGCTGAGCAGCTTTAACAACCTTGATGCTAGATTTGTTGACTTTTCAGCCCAATCTTAGTGATGGTCACGGTCATTCACTGACTGCCATCGTTCCCAACAACCAATCGCTGACCAGGATATTTCCCCAACGACCAATCGCTGACAACCATCGTTCCCAACAACCAATCACTGACCAGGATATTTCCCCAACAACCAATCGCTTACCACCGTTGTTCCCAACAACCAATCGCTTAGTGTTATCTTTCCTCAATGACTCATCCTCATGTTTCTTGTTCTTGCCGATATTTACCGCAATAAAAATGAGTTATTCCAAATGATCACGATGATTCAGTGAATCTGCAAATGAGTCTGACATCATCTGGCGATTTCACGCGACCGTTTGAACATTTACTAATTTCTTCAGAGAGCACAGCCCGGCCCACACGGCAGCGACAATGCCGACAACACAGTGGAGAATCATGGGTAGAGGCAAAGCGCTAACAGAGCACGTTCACGGCCTAAAATAAGTCAAAGGATCAAACCACAAAGCTCGAGTTCTCGGAGAAGAAAGTCTAGCTGTAACGACTTCCTGTCATTCACTTCTACTTCCACGACTCCGAGAGCAACAAGATCACAGGTATTTCCCACCCCATTAGAAACTGAAAGAGGTTCAGATCGAGTTTCAGACAAAAACCACCACCACATTAAAGGAAACCTCAGGCGTGAAGCAGTCTGGTGACTCCGGTGCTAATCTGTTGGTTGCTGCTGTGTGCTGATTAATCCTGGGAGAAGTTCGCAGCTGTGTCTCTCTAACGCTCTACGTCGTTATGACGCCGTTTAATAGGACAGAAACATTCGAGATAGCAATCAGGTCTCGCTGTTAGGTTAGTGTCTTTACTCGCTCACTTAAGTTTTTTTTTCCAGTGATGGGTTTTTAAATCAACATTATACTGTATTAATCGAGCATTGACACATTAGTGCATACTAAACTCCCAGAACGCACTGCAGCTACACGACGGCGGCTTCTCTGCGATCTACGAGATGAGCACTGAAGCACTAAAGCGCCGCCGCATCGCTCGGTTTAGGTCGAGATGAACGGAGCGAGGGTTCGATCCCACCGCGTCACTACGGGCAGGTCGTCAAACGGCATCGCGGGTGACGTCGAAAAGCGAAAACACCCGAGATGAATCTCGAACTGGGATGTGATGACGACGATGATCACGTTACTCTCTAAACTCATTCAGGTTGGAAGTTGGAAGCCGCGCGTGCGTGCATGTGTCCCCCCCCCCATTTTATTTTGCATTTATTTAACGCACACTTCCTATTTAAACCTGGTCCGCCTGAGCTTCCTGATACACCTGGTGCGTCGAGTAACCTGATCACCATTTAAAAAAAAAAAAAGAAACAAATGTGATGCAAACCAGCTTCCTCTTCATCTCCATGGGGTTCTTTCATTTATTTGTAAATGTAATGAAAACACTACAGATGCATTTTTCCCTCCATTCTTCTATCTGTTCAGATCATACTCAATACATTTGAACAACTTATAATGATGACACTAATAATAATAATAATAATAATAAACAGGATGAGGAAACGTGCCTTCTCATCAGTTTAAGCTCGTGCTAGGGGGGTCCATATATTCATGACAACATATTTTTAATTAGACTAAAATAACAAATCACTTCTTGGAGTTGTTTATTTATTTATTTAGCCATCCAGAAATGCAGAATAAAGACGGTTTGAAACTTGCCTGCGTTTTCCTCTATTAGCGAGTAGATAACATGCAGGCCTTTTGCTAGGAGTTAACACAGGATTAATACTAGTTAAGTTTTAAGTCTATATATATATATATATATATATATATATATATATATATATAAAAATCGAATAAACTAGTTAAATGAATGAATTATCAAACGCCTGGATTAATGATCTATACCGATGCTAGCAAGCCAATAGCCAGCCTAGCGTTAATAAAAAAAAATGAGCTTAGCTTCCTAGCAGGAGTCTGAATGACAGCACAGGATTCACTATGCAGTTACATCGGAACGCGCTATGCTAATGCTAATGCTAGGCTACGCTAGCATACCTAGCTAACGACCTATGTAGCTAGCCCGCTTCACTTCCCGACCCCTTACGCAGCTCCAACCTTTACGAAGCAGACGTTTCGAGTCGTTTCGACACCCCGGACCTGGCGCAACCGCAAAACACCGCTGTTTATCCCCGTGTTTCCTTCCCGGCAGCGCGTACTCACCAGCCGTAACGACACCAGAAAACAACCGGAATCTTCTCTCTGTGCGCGACGGAGGAAGGAGAGGGACCAGACATTCAAAATGGCGGCGGCCCTAGCCTCGGCACTTCTTACGGCGCGCGGAAGGTTACACTCAGTGTTATTAAACCGACAAAACTTTCCGCGGATTTGTCGACAGCGCGTTAGAGTGGATTTATTATTATTATTCTTTTTAAGTGTGTACTGGATGTAAATTGTTATTTCTGAGATATATCGACTAGACCAGGATGCAGGTTTGATCGCCGGTTATGAGGAGTACCAAGTCAGACACCTGTCTCGTACATAACTCCTATTTCTTCTTTTAAACGCTTAAAACTTTCTAATCACTGCAATATATATATATTTTTTAATATATATGTATAGATGGGCGTACTTGGTGAAAGACAATGGTCGGAAAATGTTCGCAACGTTGCTGCACTTAGAACATTCCGCTACGTGTCCATACGGCGGAAGGCTCCAACGGATCTAGCGGGCTGTGCTCCGGTCTGCACCTCACCTCGTGGCAGGCAGTGATGACGTCATCCCTGTCATGTTGTGGCACTTCTCTAGAGAGTCGTTAGAGGAAGGTTTCAGGATCCAGAGCATACGTTTTAGGTGTTTTATTATCTTTTTTGTGCTTTGATGCAACTGATATAACTGTAGCATCTATACAACGACCTGTAACGAACTCAGTAAACAAAATCAAGTAAAGTGCACTTTGTGTAGAAAACGCGTCAGCTTTCTTCATCTTGAAATCCGGTTTCTTGTACTGTTTGGCCCCGCCCGTTTACATTTTTGAGCTCATTTGCATATTTTACTGCAATTATTTCCCCCCAAACAATTCTGTTCTGCTCAAAATGACCTATTTTTGCCTTTAATTTATTTATTAATTTTCATATGATTCATTTACATGTGATTCATTTGCTTTATTCATGTGATTCATTTTCATGTGATTCATAATCAAGCAATTCATTTACGTGATTCATTTTCATGTGATTCATTTACATGTGATTCATAATCAAGCAATTAATTTACATGTGATTCATTTTCATGTGATTCATTTACGTTAATCATGTGATTCATAATCAAGCGATTCATTTACATGTGATTCATTTACTAATTTCCTTCTCTTTAAATCCAGTTTTAGACTGTGATATTACAAAGGTCTTTCCAGATTATTACCTGTGAAACTGTATGAGATAACCCCAGTAAAATTGCCTGTTAAAATGACCTATTTTTGAAGTCAATCTATTGTAACAAGCTTTGTTTATATACCACTTCTAGTCCATCAAATATACCTAATGCAGGCCCAAAATGGTTTACATTTCGTTTACATACGAAACAAAATATTACACAGAATGAGTAAAACATGTTAAATGATTTGAATGAAAGGAAATGTATTTTGAGATGAATGTATTATTGATTGGTGATCGTGAATAAAATAAGGTTTACATGTGAGAAAAATATCAATGAGGCAATACAGATAGAAAAGAATGAGGAAGGGCCAAATATTATGTGAAATGAAAGGAAGTTAAATAAAACAGCATATTATAAGGCTTATAGAGTTACCTGGCCAAAAGCCTGAGTAAAAAGGAAGGTCTTAAGCATGTCTTTTTCCTTTATTTAACTTTATGTGCTTGACTTTCTTTTGCTTATATGTAAATATGTGTTTCCGTAATACTAGTACTAGTAGTAATAACAATAACACCAACTTAAGTAATAATTTTATTCATTAAAAAATTAAGAATGCACTTTCTCTGAAACTTTGTGTTCTACTCTTATTTTATACTATGTGAACTACGTATAGAGATAGCAAAAGTTAAGCGAAGTAGACAATGTTTCTAGTGAAACAAGACGTTTCAGAGAAAAGCTCTTCATCAAAAGTCCTACATCAGCTTTGTATTTCGCTTAACTTTTACTACATCAACAATTACTTAATGAATTAACCACACTGCAGTTAACTCTTTGGGAATATTATCAGTTTAATTTCCCCCCCTACATTTTAATAGATATTTTACAGGGTTTGTTACCACATGGGACAGAGTGGTTTAAAGTCTTTAGTCCTTTGTTTAATTCTTGAAAAACTTGACGTATAAGCCAGGTGTGGCTCTGAGAAAAGGTTCAGCATGAACTCAAGCCGGAGAATAACGTGTTGATGGCAGAGGATCAAGTCAGAGGATGACGTTTGGACACAGTCAATACAGAAGAAGAGAAACAGAAGAAGTGCCTCAAAATAATAGGGATTTAGAAGTGGAGCTGTTCGTAAAGCCAGCATTTCTAATGAAAATCAGGAAATCTAAGGGTACTAATTTTTTAATCCATAGTTCTTCTGCTTAAATTAATTTTTTTTAATATAAATTTAACACTAAAATTACCAAAGCAGCCCCAATGACTAACCAATAGGTGTATATATTTAAACCTGAGAACTTTAAAGAATTGCTCACATGAATTATTCACAAAATGTAGCATAACTTTTATATTTCAACTATTCCTCATTCTTCTTTTTGTACCCGACTCTTTTCCTTATGTTCACTCCATTTATTTTCAGGATGGTGATTGTGAAAATTGTTTATTTATCAGTGAAGAGTGTGAAATCACAATAAAATGATGACACTTTACCTAGAAAACTCTTTTATTATTTTACTTAGATCCAGATTTAAAATGACAAACTTCTGACACAAAATGCATGTGATTTTACTTAGCTTTCTAATTTTAAAAGGAAAAATCCACCCTTTATGATTTGCATCTCAATCTTTATACTTCCAGCCTTTTGTTGCCCTGTCCCAACTTTTTTGAGACTTGTTGCGGCCATGAAATTCAAAATTACCATATTTTTTTTCCTTAAATGGTACATTTCCTCAGTTAAACATGTGATAAGTTATATGTGATATTCTATTATGAATAACGTGTGTTTGAGACTTACAGATCATTGCATTCTGTTTTTATTTACATTTTGAACATGCTTTTTCCAACTATTTTTTATTATTTGTTTAAAAATACAGCTAAAAGGCTGGCCGATCATTTGTCAGTCAGATATAAGATCTGATTAAATCAATCGGGTTTCAACAATCATTAAAAAAAAGAGAAGAAAAAAGGTTTATAACCTTTAAAAGTATAAACAAGTAAATCACACCGTGATTCTGTGCGACATCTAGTGGCTAATGTTAGAAAAACACATTGAATATTTTCTAAAACTTTATACAAGATGTGATTTATCCCTGAAGCACTAAACTATTGTGTATTCATTTTTGTAATTATGTTTTTTTTATATGTCTCAATATGTGAAAGTCTGTCTCACAGACTATGTTATCTCTCTTTTTTATTATTTTACTGCATACAAATGCCACACAGCTATAAACATATTCATGTTCATAACATCATAAAACTATGACTTCTACTCATGTTGAGTATTCTTTAGTGTCCTAACTGTTTATACACAAGTCTAAACCGCGCATTAACCACTTTATTTTGATATTATTTAGACGAAAGAAACAAATGCTAATGCTAACACAAAAACGTTCACTGTCATAGAGATGAAAAGTGGCACCATCTTGAAGTGGGCAACTATCCAATAAACCAAATATAGCTCAAATTGAGATTTTTCTCCCCAAATGTCAACACACTGCACATAATTCAGATGTACAAATCGACGATATTGCAAAAGAAAAGTAAAAGAAATCACTTTTCCCACAAATGCGTTGTCATTTCTCTGAGATTTTACACAGGAGCGGAATTAGCTTATAGCTGCTGGCTAACTAAGCTTCAGTTTATTTCTGTTCATTCCTATTTAGATTCTCTTTAACACGGTGACAGTTCTTAAATAACATTCATAATATATTTTTTTTCTTGAACTTTGACAAGATACATTTGTGGATTTGACGTGTCTATCATGATCATGTAACTCTCGATTGCCAAGACTAGCTTCAAATCTGCCATACTAGCCGCTATCTTTAGCAGTATTTCTGTTATTTGATCGAATTCCGATGAACATTGGTGTAAAGAAAATTGCACATGAATATTACATTTGGCTGCTTTATTTGTTCTCATTAAATCTGTTCATTATCAATTCCAGTTGTGTAGATATAAACAATAAGTCTTGGGATCCTGACTCTCAACCCTTACTTCTTGATATATTATTATGAACGTATTATTATAATTATTTTTGCCTTTAAATCTATCAATTGCAATAAGCATTTAAATTCAAGCCTAGTAGTTGTATCATATGATTCAATGAGGATTATTTAATGCTCATTCCTGTTCAAGATCCACTATGCAGGCTGTTTAAACAGTGCATTTACAAACGTATGACGTCTAGCCTATAACAAAGTGTTATATATATATATATTTACGTTTGTAAATGCACTGTTTAAACACGGTGATAAATATAAATAAATATAATAAATCAGGGATAAATATATATATATATATATATATATATATATATATAAAAAAACAATCAGTTAATTTAAGAGCCAATTTCAAGGCTACAATGAAGGTAGCTGAGCGTTTCTTGCGAGGACACGCTGACCTTTCCAAAATGGCGGACGCGTCGACGTATCACAACAGCAGCTAATATGGCGCCCGCTCATTTGGACTACGCTAGGTATCCCACAATGCATTTCAGGGAAACGAAAACAGCAGTGAATGGCGGCGCTCGCTCTCCGCAGAGCAACTCGGAGCGTCCCAGTGAGGAACATCTGCTACCCGAGCCGGCGTTTTCATGGTGTTTCAGCTCGTTTCCGCACGCGATAAACGGGGTGAAATGTAGCCGGGAGCCGTCTCAACACGATGAGGTTGAAAGTGAGCCGCGAGAGGTGTCGGTTCGCGGGAATCCTGCGTGGTTCTTCGGTGCAGTGAGATGAAGCCGCCTGCTGGATTGTCACTCTTGTGTTAAGTCCAGGCTGTCCTCTTTTTTTCCCCCTTCTCCCCCTTTTCATCACAGTAAAAGACTGGGTTTTATTCCTATCTGGATCAGAAGATCATCGAATTAACCGACTGTGTGAGGTCGAGGAGAAGGAGAAAGAGGAGGAGGAGGAAGGAAGGAAGGAAGGAGGCAGGATTTTTTTCTTTCCAGCTGGGGAATGGTAATATGTCAAGACGAAAACAGACCAACCCTTTCAAAGTGAATTGTAGGTATCACAGGTATTGTAAACATATTATTATTTACAGTGGGGAAAAAAAAACGAGATTAACGCCTATTAAATCCATCATTGATTTAAGTCGTATTTCTAGGCTGGACATGATGTATAACCCACATCCGCATTGCTTTCAGAGGGACAGCTGCTCCTCTCCAAGCCCGTGTGTTTCTCCTACTAGATCCACAACCGAGACAATACTAACATCTCATTAACATATCTATCTACATATTTAATACAGTGTCCAATTCTACCATGAAGGATCAGACGCACGGTGTATATGGAGTCTACTATTCGCCGAGCATTTCTCTGGAGTGGCTTTGGATGAAGAACTAACAACCAACACACACACACACACAAACGAACTGTTATTGAATGAACGAATCTTCTTGTCGTTCGATATGTAAGCGTTTCGGAGAGATCGAATCCCGCGTGGACGACGCACACGAGCCCGAGCGCTTCGGGTCGTAGACGCGAAAACGTAAGATGAGTCTAAAGCCCTATTCGGACCGGATTAGTTTCGGGGGTGGACTGGTGTACAAACGTAAACACGTGAGAAATCAAACCGCCTACGGACGGGACGATGCGATGAAGTTAATGTCAGCAACTAGAACGGTTGTTTATTTTCCATTACGAGCACGTCGTGAGTGTGGGCCGGCGCGAACTCCTCCGTCTGTCCTGACGATGTCGGAACGTTTCAGCTTTACCTCGGACTGTTACAAAGCGCCGACACCGGAGACTCCTTCCGTAAACGTTAAGTAAACGTGTCCTTACAGAGAACTTCAGCGTATCAACGATGCATTCGAATAAAGCTAGAAGCGGCGTGCGAGTTTGGCGATTGACGGCTATTCTCAGTCGTTCGGGTCTCCAGAGTCAAATCCTAATCTTTTCCGAAGCCGTGTCTGAACACGCTTTTATTGCAGAGCACAGGACACGTTTCACAGTTGTACATGAACCCGGAGTGAAGGTGTGCACGTTTGTTCGTCGGGTTTCTCGGGTACACCTAAATGAGCGCTTCATCTCGGTTTCACTGACAGTAATGAACGTTTTTTTTTTGTTGTTTTTTTGCACCAAAGGTGTGTTTTTATTAAATAAATACATTTGACGTGACACAGTATTCGCCACGAGACACTTTTCCCCGCATTATCAGTGCTGTACTGATATCCGAGCTCTTTAGATCGTCCGTCTCGATCTGATACTGACCCGAGATTACCTGCGAGATTCGGAGACCGAGTCATACCAAAAAAACGCGATGAGAGATGAGACAAAATCTGTCACGTGATATGTACACCTCCATGAAGTCGGTATATAAGAGATAAATCTCGATCCGAGTCGAGAGTTGAGACTGGAGTCGACCCAAAACTGTAACAAGAATCTCATCTGTCATTTGCTGCGACAAAATGAGTTCGATTTTTATTCTTTTGCTTGTATTTTTCTCATTTTTGCGTCGCTTTGGATCTGCTAAAGCGTCTGCTAAGTGTGTAAATGTAAATGTAGTCTCATGATAAACGATAAACGAACGATTCTGACGTGCCTCTGTTCCCCGGGCGGTTTTTATATTTTGAAAAGTAATAATAAAAAAAAAAAAGAAGCGGAGTCACGGTTACGGTCCTGAAGTTGATCATCTCCCTAGAACAGAACATCCCGGAGCGTTTTATTCCTCTTGCGCCACAGCGTACTGAATCTCACGTCGTACTTCTCCATTTATAGCTACAGGTAACGTCGCGGAACTTCTGCGAAACAAGAGAGTCCGCAAAATGTGTCCTGAAGCGGTCAGAAAACTTAAATAAAATACAAAGTAAAGGATAGAAATGAAATCAAGTATGGAAATGAAATGGTTAATAAAAAACAAACAAGCAGAGACCTGTTTTGTATTAACCGCTCGTCCCCAGGCTTTTCTGCTCCTTTGCATTTGACATCTGCTTAACAAATTCAGAGAGAACTGAACCACCGGCATGTGGGCGGAGCTAGAAAGATTGACTTCCGAGAGATCGACTTCCTGTTCACTGTACATGCTCCTTACGGTGGGGTATGACGTGTCCGCGTCATAGAAACTACGCACCTTAGTCGTGTTTGTATTGTATTATCAGGCTAAGTCATCGGCCGAAACTAGCACCCAACGTTCTATCCGTGTTTTCGACTATGATTAAAGTAATGGCACCCTCGAACCCTGCACGTTCACTGGAACTTGACCAGGGTACCGGAAGTTCTTTCCGATTCTGTGCGCGCAAAATCAAGGAAACTCCGCAGTATCTGGAGGAGCTTGCGTTTTTTTTTTTAAAGTACCGGGCCGAGACGCGTCACGTGACGTCATCACGGCGCGCTTCCGACCAAAGCCGTCTTCGATTTACGCGCGTCGAACATGAGGTCTCGTTTACCGGCAAACATCCCTGCGAAAGACAGCGCAAAACAATTTCCTGCGATTGCGTAAATTTTGGGGGGGAATAAAAAAACGCAGGACTGGAATTGTGATGCGTCGACATTAACGACGGACGATTTATTAGAGACGAGTTTCACCGCTACAACGCTCGTCTAAAAGCGACCGATAGGAGGACGGCTTCTGACGGATGACGCGTCAACGAAACATGCTAAAAATGATTGTTGCCTCCAGATCACTTTGAAAAACCTTTTTATCCTCGTTAGTTGAGACGTGTTAGGGCACTCGTACAGCGTGACGAGTAACCGTCTTAAAATAGCGCCGAAATCGCACAGATGATCAGCTGATGCGTACATTAAGCTCATTTCATTTCCTCTAGTAGGAGAGTGTTCACACCAACATGGGGTACAAAGGCCTCCACCCAATGCAGACGTTTCCTGTCTGTCTGTCTTTTTTTCTTTCAGTGTTGAGAGATGGGTGCTGTGAATTCAAGGCCACCCCGTAGCCGGGTGTTTAAAGTTTTGGCATACTCTGTCTCTTTTGTGTGTTTTGTTTGTACCCCCCACCCCCCGCCTCCTCTCCCTCTCTCGCTCGCTCGAACTCTTCGCCCCGGTGCGACTCGGACCCTTTCTGTCGGCTGATGAGTCTGTCTCTTTGTCTGGTTTTCGGTCAGACACTGCGTCATCTGCCTACAGACACACAGACGTGGAGATAACATCAGAGTGGCAGCGAGAACGAGACAGGAAGAGGGAGGGAGGGATGGATGGAAGGAGGGAGGGAGGGTGGAAGGGTAGATAGATAGATAGACAGATGTACAGACAGAGCCAGGCTGAACGAGTGTAGGGGGGATGGGTATCTCTCACATCAATCACTGGCTGCGAGCCGTCGAGCCGGCCTGTTGTGTTGAATACTGAGACCGTCTTTCCTCATGCAAATCTGACGCTGTGTGAGAGAGACAGATTGGCGGAGGGAGGGAGGGACGGACGGACGGAGTTCTGCGTTAACGAATGCTCGCAAATTTCACAAGCACAAATCTTTACAGAAATGAAGAGATCATACAGTTTAAGTTCATTTCTGACTTTGTTCCACAACTAACATACTTTTATGATGAAGTATTTTTTGTCTGTTTGTTTGTTTGCGTGGCCTCGTCGTGTACTTTCACGCGAGAAAGCGTACCGATTCTGCGACTTCGTCAACAAGCGGCAATTAAATGGCAGGTTTTCTTCATTCTACGCAAGTTGGGTAGGACGTTGTGAAGAAGCGATCGTCTCGAACGATTTCCCGGAGCAAACCCTGCGGCGCGTGTGGTCCGACGCTGCTTCGGTTCCTCGCTCGCTTCGAATTACCTCCGAAACGGGACGTCGGAGCTTGGAAATGGGAATGACGCCGTTTTCGACCGCGGCACATTCGGGCTACGGAGTGACGTTTATCATCTTCCTCAGAACTGCGAACTCTAGCGTTTGTTTAAAAAGAAAAGACGTGTTAGTTTTGTTTAGCAGCCATTTTGATTTAGCCTCGCTCGGAGATGAGGAGACCATCCCGAGTTCCCAGGTTGATGAGGGGAGGGGTTGCTTTGTTGGTCTTTTCCTGGTCGGAAGGTCAGGGGAGCACTGGTTCCCGTGCGTATAGAGACATTGCGAAACACACGTAAATCAAACAACTAATTGTCCCGCTGATCAGTGCGTTATTTCATTTGTTCAGCTAGTCCGCTTTAGCAGCGATACATACGTATAACACCGGACAGCTCAGTCAGGGGGTGGGGCTTATTTAATTCCGACACCGACAAAGCGCGTCAAACAAACACCAGACTTTAAGGTCGGGTTTAGAGGAAAAAGATTCTTTCACTACAGTGGATTAATTTTTCTTGTCGCAAATCCAGAATTCCGGCTTGTTTATAGTTTCTGCGTCGTAGGATCTTGTAGGTTCGAGTGTCACGTAAAGCTGCTTCAGACACCTTTAATATTAACTGATGTTCAGCACAAAACAACGAAACGAGACTTACTCGCTATTTATTATGCGGTTCAGGCTTTTCAGTTTAATTGATTCATTTACTTATTAAATCTCGGAGCTTAATTTCGCACTACGAGTGAGAAATCTATCGTACGAACTGTCAGGATTGGACCGTCTGATTGCGATAAACATTTATATAATCGAATAAATTTCGCTACCATGATGAAATGCACGTAGGTGTGCGTGAAGGTTTTCCGAATTCCGGAAAGTCATGGAAAATAACGGTTGTGAGACCTGGAGATATTTAGTTATTACTACATCCTGTTTAAAAAAAAAATTATTTTACCGTGTAGTACGGCATGGCACGCTTCGGATTCTGATCGGATTCCTAAACAATACCGTAGTCCTACCTATGAGGGTACGTACTAGTAAGAGGATGTGGGATTAAAACATGCTAACTTATTTGTTGCCGAGGGTGCCAAGACTTACCCCACCGCCCCGTACGACATCACATCTGAGTATCTTTCTCTCCTTATCACCTGTGGGCTGTTCTGCGTGAGCGTCTCGCCGTCGTAATTCTATCCTCGTTTATCGACAGGGCCGTTTCACATGACAGGCTTCTCTGGCCTACAGCACGCTTCGGAGATGGAGGCGAAAGACGACTTTGCTGACAACTCTGCACGCCACAGCGCCGACTGCGGAGACCTGGACGAGCAGGACGGCACCACCGGTGAACCACCCCTCCACACCGAGCGAGTTATCCAGTCGGCGCCGTAATTCCGTCACGCTAACGTGTTTTTCTTTATTCAGATGACAGCGACAGCGACTTGGACAAAGAGAACTCCTCCAGCTCCTCGGCTGATGACAACATGACGTGTCATAAGGCGAGCCAGTGCTCCGTTCACGGCGGAGGCATGAAGGAGGTGAGTCTTGACCGCTGTTAAAGCGACCTCGTAAGACGACGTGAGCTGAACCGCACCGGAAAAGCACTTCTGGCATAAAAGTTTCTTTCTGGAGAACTACAGCGCTGTGGAATTCTGGATTCCGATTGGTCAGAAGGTGTTGATTAATGTCCTACAGGGGTGCAGCTGCAAATCGCAGGTTGAAAGTATTGAAAGTAATACGTTATCGTTTCTATAGTAACAGCTCATTCACAGGGACTCGTACAGCCGATGTTTTGTTTGAGGAGACATGTATGTACGGAAGGAGTCTCCAGTGTCAGTGCTTTGTAACAGCCAGAGGTCATTATAAAGTTATCATTTTAAGTTTGCCAACATTTTTTTTCCGAGATAGAAAAAGAAAGTTGCTATGATGCAAGTGAAAACGGGAACTAAGAAAAAAAATTAAATGGATGAAACACTTTGGGAGGTGCTGTTATATGTACATAATAACTTCGGGGTGGTAAAGATAACCACCCTTTTTGCCTAGAATTTACATAAATGTATTCTTGGCCATTTTCTCAACCGATTTCTTGAGGAATTTCCCTGGGATGCTTTTTAAACAGTATTAAAGGAGTTCACACCTACGCTGGACACTCATCGGCTGCTTTTCGGAATATTTCGCTCCGAGTCGTCCGTTTAAAAAAAAAAAATATATATATATTTTATAGAGTTAGTTTTCTAATGAATGAAATGAGTACTACACCACGGTTATATTTTTGTCACCTTCAGATTAAAAGGGTTGTAGGATCACTGGAAACGTTTCAGTCGCGTGTCCAGAAACATTTGACCGGTAGTGTATGTATAGTGTATGTACTTCTGTATGAGGAAACCGCAGGAGCAGTCACTGCTTTACGTCACGTTTTGAAGCGAATGAGCACGCAGGAGAAAGTGATGCGTTCGGAAAAGAATCCATTGCAAGTGAGTCACTTAAGAAAGACACCGACGTAAGATCGAACGGAGCAAATCAGGCGCTTCTTGGAGGCGCTCCTCCGGGGCAGCGGGAGACGAGGAAACGCGTCCTGGGTGTTATTTCAGAAGCGTGATTCATGCCTCTATGGCAACGCGGTACAAAGCGTCACCACGACAGTTGAGATGATGACTCACTCAGATTTGTAGGAGATGCTCATGTTCCATGCTATCGCCTCCTCGTTGTTGTTGGCAGCTACATTAGTGTGGCAGAGTGAACAGCATTGTGTGTGTGTGTGTTTAAAAGTCTTACACTGGGCACATAATACTACAGCATCACACCTCCCACATATCCACATCTTCTGGAGTGATTATCATTCAGCTTCATGTGGATATCACTGCTCACACAGCGTTTATTTATTTTTATTGTACTTTAAAAAATAAAATAATTTTTTTTTTATAATTCAAAGAGGGAGGGGGTTTTCTGGAGGATGTAATGCCTGCAAAGAAAGCCGGGGGCGCCAATACTTTTAAACAGCGAGAATAAATTTGCCTTTCCTTTGGCTGAATCTCAAATATTGGCGTTCTATACAGTATATAATGCACTACACTAGTCTCTATACATAATCAGCATTATGCTGTATTCTATGTAGTGAGCATATATAGTGAACAGAAAGCCATAATAATAAAGATAAAAGGTAAGAAAAAGTCAATAATGTAAATATGAATCAGAAATGTTTATATGAGAAATGTTGTTATTTCTTCCTGAGATTTAAAAAAGAAAAAGAAATAACTATCGTGGTCACGTACTGTCAGTTATTTTAAAAAAACAATCTCACACGCACTCTATCCAGAGATATTAATCACAGCAGTTGACCGCTCTGACATCACTGTTCGGTTCTGTTGGTACCCTGCAAGAAAGGGAACCACGTTCAGTACAGATACGTATAGTACGACTCACTTATGACTAAATGTGGGATCAGGGTGTGTTACTGCTGTAAACACACTGTTGAGGAGAAGTTTGCTGTTCGTGTAAGTACTTATTGTTGTTTTTAAAGCACTTCCCGTGTGTGTGTACATTGTGTCCGTTAGGAGAGCGAGAGGGAGTCGGACCTGGGGGGTAATTATGCGTGTCCCATCTGCACTCTAGAGTTCGGCAGCGCAGATCAACTCATTGCACACGTCTACCAGGTGAGGACATCATCACTACCACCATTATATTCACCACCATCTTGATCACCACCACCATTATGATCACCGCCACCATTATATTCACCACGCATCCTGATCACCACCACCATTATAATCACCACCACCATTATAATCACCGTCACCATTATATTCACCACCATCCTGATCACCACCACCATTATATTCACCACCTTCCTGATCACCACCACCATTATATTCACCACCATCCTGATCACCACCACCATTATATTCACCACCATCCTGATCACCACCACCATTATATTCACCACCATCCTGATCACCACCACCATTATATTCACCACCATCCTGATCACCACCACCATTATAATCACCACCACCATTATAATCACCGCCACCATTATATTCACCACCATCCTGATCACCACCACCATTATATTCACCACCATCCTGATCACCACCACCATTATATTCACCACCTTCCTGATCACCACCACCATTATATTCACCACCATCCTGATCACCACCACCATTATATTCACCACCATCCTGATCATCACTGCCATCACCACCACCATTATATTCACCATCACTATTATCATCATTTCCACCATCACCACCACGATCGTAATCATTTCTGCCATCACCATTATATTCACCACCATCATCACTACCATCATCAACACCACTAGCACCATCACTAACATCAACACCACTACCACTCTCTACAGGCCTTTTCTCCTCTGCCCAAGGAACCTGGAACTTTTTCCGTCAAATCTTCCACTTGTACTAGATATAATGATAATTGGGGGCGGGGCTCGCTAACAGTTCATTTCAGATTGTTTAGACATTTCACACAACTCACAACACCATATACACAGACAAAACTTTGTTTGATTCCTGCTTTTGTCCAATACATTGTGCTGTTTGAGTTTCCTAGCCTGCACAAACATTTGTTTATCATTAACATAAATTAATAATCATAAAAAAACAGAAAAATACACAGTGCCCACTTTGTTGATAAAGTAATTAACGTTTTCATTTTTGTCACCAATTTTAAACCATTTTTATTTCTTCACAATGCACCATTAATCTTGTTGAACGAAACAGCCAATCAGACGAGAGAACGGCGTTCATCTAAATACCTTCTTCGATGTTATATAATGGTGTTGGTGGGAAATGAACTCTCTCCCCCCCCCTTGTCGTGAGCAGCACACATCGACGGTGGGTAGCAGTAAGAGCTACGTGTGCCCGGTGTGTGGACGAGCTCTCAGCTCACCGGGATCTCTCGGACGTCACCTCCTCATTCACTCAGACGACCGACTCTCCAACTGTGCGGTGTGTGGAGCTCGCTTTACCGACACCAAGAACTTCAACAGGTCTGCAACCCAAACGCCCGTCCACTTTACTCGATAGTTGACGAAAATGGATTTTAAATCCCAAACATCTTTTATATACAAACTACCAGCACCACTAGAGTACATCGTTATTATCAGGCTGAATCGAATATCCATCGAGTATATAGAAGAGTATAGGACTCGTTTCTGATTTGCAGAAAATAAAATTGCTTTTGAATCAGATTGAAAATGAATCACGAATCGACTCCCTGTTGTTGATTCACCCGTGTATTAACATCACTGAAGAGGTCATGATCGAGCCTTAAAGCAAGAATTATGCAGATATGCGAGTCTTCAACACTAGCTAGATAATTAAACAAAGCAATATATATATATATATATATATATATAAAAACTCCTCAGCGTTAACATCTGTGACATAATTTTTGTGTCATTTGTTTCCACCCTGCAGGGAAAAGCTGAATGACTTCCTCAGTGCCAGTGATTTAGGGAGCAGCAGCGGAGATCAGACCTGCTCTATGGTCCAGGCCGTGTCCGTGTCTGATGGTCACATGTCCATCCAAGGGGCAAATCACAGAACCTCTCTAGGTTCAGGCTTCCCCCCGCTCCCGGGCAGCCTCCTGTCCTCCGGCTCTTCACTGCCCTCTTTCCCCGACACTCTCAACCCGCTCCCTGACTTGTTAAACCCCATACCTGTGTATCCGGCAGGCGTGCTGCTGGTGTGTAACAGCTGTGCTGCGTATCAGCAGCTGGCGGGCAGTCCGTCCTCGGAGATGAGGAAGTGGGCATCGCGGCGCAGGAACGAACCGGCCGAGGCGCGGATGCAGCGGCTGGAACGCGAACGCGTGGCCAAGAAGAGCAAGCGCGAGCGCGAGACGCCCGAGGAGCGCGAGCTGCGACGGTTACGCGACCGCGAGGCTAAGCGCATGCAGCGGCTGCAGGAGACGCAGGAACAGAGAGCTCGCCGGCTGCAGCGAGACCGCGAGGCCATGCGCCTCAAACGCGCCACCGAGACGCCCGAAAGGAGACAAGCGCGGCTGGTGCGTGAACGAGAGGCTAAGCGGCTCAAGCGGCGACTCGATAAGATCGAACCAGCGTTGCGCGCGCAGATCGAGCACGATCCCTCCGCTGTGGCCGCGCTCACCGCCGACGTCAACCTCTTCCAGTTCCCCTTCCCCGTCCCCGTCTCCTCCATGGACAACGGGCTGTTTATGAAACTTCCCTAATCCGACGGAAACGCAAGGACTAGCGGGCGCATCAGATTGTATTGAGATCAGATTATTCTAAGACTGCTTTGGACAGTCACATGGTCACGGGCGAACGCTCGATGTTTATTTATAGGCAGGTGATATTCGTCCCGAGGTGAAAGTAGAAATGCTGTTTGCGCCCTATTTCTCGTTACGAAACATCGGAAGGAGCAATCTTCTGCGGTTTTCACTCGCACAACTTAACAATCGGCATAACTTTAGCTAGCTGTTAGCTACTGATTACATTTACTACATCAAACCTCATAAGTGAAAATGAGGATGGTAGTGATGTCACTGATTAGAGGGACAAACGTATATTTCTAGGGTTGTAGGGTACACACAGCTGTTCTGTTTTCACCTGAGCACGAATAGACACTCCGTAATTTATACACGACAGCAGGGTAAAGACTATTTAACGACCCTTACGAACAAGCATGTCTACAGATCTATTTTGCATGTGGACCTACAGCGAGGAGGAAGAGACGTGCAGCCACGCCCTCACACGCCCCGCCCTCTGATTGGCCGGAGTTTACCTGTAGCTACGACTCCTCCTCCCTGCTGGAGCTCCGATCCACAGATTCAACTACCTCGTCTCAGGACTTCTCCGTGCTCGACGTCTCCTGTGTGGACTGCAGGGACTCGACACACACACACACACACACACACACACACACACCGCAATGCAGTGGTGTTGGTGCTGAGCTGCTTTCGTAATGATGTCGTCGTATCAGTCAGATGCCGTTGATTTTTATGCGTTTCTTTCTTCGTTCTGGAAAGTAATCACGAATCAACCAATAGGAGGCAGTTGTGGGCAGGGCTTCCATCACTCTAATCGCAGCCGTGTCTAGCTACGACAAAATGCTTAAAATCGTCCTAATACGATGATGTTCCTAAATATTGCTTCTGACTTTATGCTCAAAGGTTGCATTTGCTTTAAAAAAAAAAAAAAAAAGCAAATTAGCTCAGTTTACAGGACCGTTATTACACAGTGCCCTCTAGTGTCAGGTTTTGGTATTATGTCTGGATATTGCTTCTTTTACTGTTTTGTACCAGAGTGCTATCGAATTCTGGATTGCGATTTGTCGGAAGGTGTCGGTTAGTTTTCTGTAACAGCGTTACTAATAGAAAGTAGTGCAGGTTTATAGTAATGTGCTCGACTAACAATTACGGAGTAAGGAGTCTCCAGTGTTCGCGCTCTGTACGAGCCAGAGAGTGAAGCTGATGCTTGAAACGTCATTGTGAAAGCAGCGTTATGCACTGATCTACACTCTTTTCTGCGTTTGTGTGCTCTTCTGAAAAGAAGAAATGATGCCACTCTCTATCTCTCTATGCTAAAAACGTGGAAATGGAGCATTCCACGCCGGACTCCTCTGGCTTGTGGTAAACTCGAAACCTCCGTACTGATCTACAGAACAAAACAAAACACGGGTTCCTTCTTGTCTCAGGGATGTCGAGGGTGAACCGGTTTGTCCTCGCAGCCTGAGAGAGAAGAGGAAAGGATAGAAGAGAAGCAGCTCTCTCTTCCTCTTCCTCCGCCTCCTCCCGCATCTCCTCTTTCTCGCTGCAGAACCGTTGCGAGAAACACGTTTCAGCCACACCGACCTGCTGCTTTCCTTCAGTTTTACACCTCGTCCACGCCGCCAAGGTTTCCCTAACGTTTTATCTCGACCAACTCCGACTCTTCGCCTCCGTACCGCGTGGCGTGTTCGTGAACTCTCCGTAGCGCTGCTCTAGTCGAGTCTCTGTACACATGATAAATGCTAACCGAATGCTAATGTTGCCTTTCGCATCACTGGAGAAACTTTTTTTTAATGTTATGGTTTTATATCGAGACAGGCATGATGAGTTTTGTTTAAAATTATTATTATTGTGTAAAAAAAACAACAAAAAAAACAATGCATGACAGATGGATGGATGCGGATCTGAGGCAGTGAGCATGTTTGTACTTGACGGGTGATTTTACTTTAAATCGACGCGTTAGAAAATAGATGAATAGACAAATACATATTTATTAAAGCTGCTGTAAGCGATGTTGGTCGCTGACGAAGGCCACACCTTTCCCTTTCAGGCCTGCATTCAATATGGACGAATATATATTCGCAATACACACAACATCGACTGAAAATATATCTGCCAACCCAGGAACAAAACAGTCCTTCAAATTTTTTTTTTTAAAACAAACCCAATCGATTGTTGCCCTGCTTTAAATTCGGCTAAACTAGCTGGCTAATATTGGCGTAAAGGGATATGAAATAAAGCTAGCTGGCTAGCGTTACACCGAGCAGTCGTCGCTGAAATAGCTCAAATACAAAGCTAGCTAAAAAGGTATTAAAGATGTAGCTCAACCATGCCTGTACGTTTAGCTAGCTGAAAAAGACCCATCCCCCCCCGTTATTATTATTATTATTTTTTTTAACTTTTGTTTGTAAGAGTTTTATATCGGAACTCCCGATTTCGAACGCGACTTCGACGTTCGCTTCTGAACCCCGCGCTAGTGTCACGTCGATCTTCGCGATCGCCGCCGGGATGTAAATAGCCGAAGTGTTCTTAAAAGTCGATTACAGCAGCTTTAGATACTGTTTACACCGATTGTAACTGATCCATAACTCCTGAGCGATACCTCTCGAAAAACAGGGTCAAATAATATATTGTACTTTAGTGTATACTATATATATATATATATTTTTTTCCTTTCATCCATTCCGATTCTTTATTCCAGTTATTGCTAAAGAAGAAAAAAGAAAAGAAACACTGACATGCCAGTTGAGGTTTACGAGATTTTCCGTGGCGCTTTTTTTGTTGTTGTTGTTGTTGTTGGTTCTGGATCAAAGATAAAGAGGCGTGATTATCACTATGCAACGATTCTGTACTCCAGACCCTGTACATCTTGACACTTTCTATTGTTACTATGCAGCCGAAAGGTGACGAGGTGAAAGGACATGGGATTGCATGCAGCGAATCAACACACACACACACACACACACACAAAAAAAAGGCTTGAACATCTCATGTGAGGGTTTTAGCTTAAAACATGAAATCTGAACCAGCTCTCGTACTCCAAGAGGCAAATTTGACGCATAGATTTTTCTTTGGACAGATCTGAGGACTGATCTACACTCTTAGGGGGGAAAAAAATCCTTTGTATTTCGTATCTTTAACGGTTCCTAGCCGTTCAAGCTTGGAACCCATTTTGGTGAAATACTCTTAGGGTTTGTTCTGCATAACGAAATGCTCCTCTAAATCACGGGTTCCCAACTCTGGTCTTGGAGAACCCCCTTGACCTGTGTTTCCCTGCTCTAACACACCCACTTCAACTCTGGAAGAGGTTGAAGCTGAGAAGTTGAATCAGGTGTGTTAGGAGCAGGGACAACACTCAAATGTGCAGGACAGGGGGTTCTCCAGGACCTGTGCCTTAGAGGAACATCTGAAGAACCCTTAAGGCCTCAGCATGGTTCACGTGGAAACGACGGTGTCCAGGCTTCCGAGAACAATATGGTTTGAAATTCCTACAATCGTGAAAAAAATAAATCAGGAAAATGTTTGCTAAAGCTAGCTAACTATTGTTGCCCTGCTTTAACATCAGCCTACGCACATTATTTGATGTCTTTTGATGCCGATATTAACTGGTAACATTGGCATAAAAAGTTCTCAAATAAAGCGGTCGTCGCTGAAATTGTGAGGAAAATATAAAGCTAGCTACGGAAGTATTAAAGAGGTAGCTAAATCACAACTAGATATCTAGCTAGCTGAACATTGTACCCAGGATGATGAGGTTTTTGTAGTTTTTTGGACCACCATTTTATCCCGGACTTCAATTCAGAATTTTTAAAAATTTTGCGAAGCAGTTTGCGTGTTTTTGTTTTTTTTTTTCTTTGCAGAAAACTGCTCGAATTACTGAAATCACAATCTCACGAAATAGTTTTGCACACTCTCTCGCAGCGCTGTTTGAGTTGTACTCGATTTTCACGCACGTGAATCGAAAAGGGCTTCGGCTGAACGCACGTGACACGTCTCGGCCCGACTCTGCGGAAAATGTGCGGTAATTTTGAAAAACCGCAAGCCCCCGCGAACATGTGAAATGTGAAATTCTTAAGACAGAGCAAAAACGGATCTGTTTAGTCTTTTAGTCTCCGCGTTATGTATCCCGAAGCCTTTAACAACCTCCCCCCCCCCAAAGAGTGTATAATTACAATCCTCCTGTTCTTTTGATCTTGATCCAAAATCCGGATGTAATTCCTATTCTGTCCACACTATTTTCACAAGAAAGACCAGAGATTTTTATGGAACACTGAGTTTAATGACAGTTTGTGTGTGTGGGGCCATGTTGTTGATGTATGCATTGTGAAAGAAAACTAACACGTGCATGCGTTTTGCTATTTTATACGCTTGTGTTCTATTCTTTGCCTGCTTCCTTCTCTAGTTCTGTATCAAGGGACCTCATGACGAATTGCCTTTTTTTTTGTTTGTTTTGTTTTTTGTTTTTTTTTTTACATTTTTTGGTTCGTCTTTCAGGAGACACCCTTGACCACGTTTACACACGTCTACAAACGCCAAAATGACTGATGCCACGTGTCAACTTGCATGTCTAGTCGACGCATGCTTTTTTTTTTTTTTCTACGACCTTACGATTCAGTTACGGTGAATCCTAACTGAAATCCTCCGGTTTCACGAAGCTCCCGTCTGATCGGACGAACGCACCCTACGGCGAAGCTGCAAGCGGACACGTGAAACAGGACAGAGGTGAAAAAGAAGTACACTGTATTTGATCTCATCCCACTTGAGAATGCACTTTGCAGAAAGCCATTTCTCTGTTACTGGATTAACAGATTAAAATGTCAGGAGGAAACTGGGATCAATAAACGTTGACCTGCCTACAAAACATTGTGTGTTAGTGGTTCTGTAAAAACAGTGCAGATTCTCACCGACAACGCTGCAACGACACTGCGTGGGCTCGTCCTCGACTCTGCTAAAAAAAAAAAAAGTATAGGAAAGTTTAAAACAAACAGGAAAAACACTAAAGTGTTTAACTGAAACTATAGCAAATTATGTGTGTGTGTGTGTATAGATACAGTATCTCACAAAAGTGAGTACACCCCTCATTCTTGTAAATATTTGATTTCTTTTCATGTGACAACACTGAAGAAATGACACTTTGCTACAATGTAAAGTAGTGAGTGTACAGCTTGTGTTACAGTGTCAATTTGCTGTCAAGCTCAAAATAACTCAACACACAGACATTAATGTCTAAACCGCTGGCAACAAAAGTGAGTACACCCCTAAGTGAAAATGTCCAAATTGGGCCCAATTAGCCATTTTCCCTCTCCAGTGTCATGTGACTTGTTAGTGTTACAAGGTCTCAGGTGTGAATGGGGAGCAGGTGTGGTAAATTTGGTGTCCTCGCTCTCACACTCCCTCATACTGGTCACTGGAAGTTCAACATGGCACCTCATGGCAAAGAACTCTCTGAGGATCTGAAAAAAGAATTGTTGGTCTACATAAAGATGGCCTAGGCTATAAGAAGATTGCCAAGACCCTGACACTGAGCTGCAGCACGGTGGCCACGACCATACAGCGGTTTATCAGGACAGGTTCCACTCAGAACAGGTCTCACCATGGTCGACCAAAGAAGTTGAGTGCACGTACTCAGCGTCATATCCAGAGGTTGTCTTTGGGAAATAGACGTATGAGTGCTGCCAGCATTGCTGCAGAGGTTGAAGGGGTGGGGGGTCAGCCTGTCAATGCTCAGACCATACGCCGCACACTGTATCAAATTGGTCTGCATGGCTGTCGTCCCAGAAGGAAGCCTCTTCTAAAGATGATGCATAAGAAAGCCCACAAACAGTTTGCTGAAGACAAGCAGACTAAGGACATGGATTACTGGAACCATGTCCTGTGGTCTGATGAAACCAAGATAATCTTATTTGGTTCAGATGGTGTCAAGCGTGTGTGGTGGCAACCAGGTGAGGAGTACAAAGACAGGTGTGTCTTGCCTACAGTCAAGCATGGTGGTGGGAGTGTCATGGTCTGGGGCTGCATGAGTGCTGACGGCACTGGGGAGCTACAGTTCATTGAGGGGACCATGAATGCCAACATGTACTGTGATACTGAAGCAGAGCATCATCCCCTCCCTTCGGAGACTGGGCCGCAGGGCAGTATTCCAGCATGATAACGACCCCAAACACACCTCCAAGACGACCACTGCCTTGCTAAAGAAGCTGAAAGTGAAGGTGATGGACTGGCCAAGCATATCTCTAAACCCTATTGGACTGGCCAAGCATATACCTAAACCCTATTGAGCATCTGTGGGGCATCCTCAAACGGAAGGTGTAGGAGCACCAGGTCTCTAACATCCACCAGATCAGTGATGTCGTCATGGAGAAGTGGAAGAGGACTCCAGTGGCGACCTGTGAAGCTCTGGTGAACTCCATGCCCAGGAGGGTTAAGGCAGTGCTGGAAAATAATGGTGGCCACACAAAATATTGTCACTTTGGGCCCAATTTGGACATTTTCACTTAGGGTTGTACTCACTTTTCTTGCCAGCAGTTTAGACATTAATGGCTGTGTGTCGAGTTATTTTGAGGGGACGGCAAATTGACACTGTTACACAAGCTGTACACTCACTACTTTACATTGTAGCAAAATATAATTTCTTCAGTGTTGTCACATGGAAAGATATCAAATTTTTACAAAAATGTGAGGGGCGTACTCACTTTTGAGAGATACTGTGTGTGTGTGTGTGTGTGTATATATATATAGATAGATAGATAGATAGATAGATAAAAAATAAAATGGGTAGAGTTACATTCATATTTTCTTAAAAATGTGTTCTTATGAAATTTATCAAATCTTTAAAGTAACTTTAAAGAAAGCTGCAAGCAGAATTATCAGGGGCCAAGCACCCAGACTCAGTGAGCCACACATTCAGAGACACGCTACAATTGTTGCCTGAACAATCGCAGAAAAGCAGAGCCATAACTTGAGGCAAAAGTATGTAGTTTCACTCGGACAGTGGTGAAATTCTCTGACTGTAGGAGGAAAGGTTTAGATAAACAAATGGCCAGCAGGGTCATATTGCCGCTGTAGATGACACTTCTGCTGCGACGGGTGGTGTTCTGTTGCTACTTTGAACTTCAGATCGTGGTGTGCATTCACTTCAGCATAATTTAGGGACTTGTAGGAAAAATCAACTGTGAATCTTACCACTTTCAAAAAAAGTTGTTACAGTTCTAATTTAGGAGGAGCAAGCATGTGATTGCAACTTTTGACCAGTAGATGGTGTGGTTACAAAATTTGTTGCATAGCCTCATGGTTCTGAAAGAGCCTACCAAGATCTGTGTCAGTGTGCAACCTCACTTCCCGATTGGTGGCTTCGTTTGTCAGATGTGTTGGCGCATTACAGACAAACCGTTTGGAGTATTAAAAATTCTTTTGATACATTTTGTGAGGCTTACTCTGAAGACGATGTGTGCCAAATTTGGTGATGATTGGACAAAATTTGTAGGAGGAGTAGTGAAAAAAAATAAACAGGCTTTTGGACATAATTCAAACAAATTGGACCAGACGATGGCACTAGAGCATTGGCGGCACTTGGCACAAATTTGTTGAGAATGTACCTTAGACCCTCCCCAATCAGTGTGCCAAATTTCTCAACTTTTTACAAGACGATTCTATGGGCTATCCAGAAAAAGTAGAAGAAGAAAAAGGTCAAATAACAATAGCATCTTTGGTGCTTGGCCCTTAATAATACAGAAAATAATTCTTAATGTAGGATTTGCAACTGAAACTTGAGACCAATCCAGAAAAGGAGCCAGGCCAGTTTGGTAATATTATATATATTATATTGTGTTTACTTAACAAACATGATAAATGCAATGCTTCCAAGAAGTTAGCTGTAACAATAAAAATACAATATCTTTGTGTCCGTACATAGAATTAAGACAGCGAAACGAAAAACAAAAAAACTGCCCTAAGTAGTTCACAGAGAGGTACAAATATACAGTACAAATCTATTTTATTCCAAAAAAAAGGGTACAAATAAAAAAATAATAATAAACCGCAACAAAATATAGTTATTAATGCTTTGTAAAGTTCAGGTAGGTGTAGGGTGTTCTAAGGGAGCACTTTGGGTAGACGACTTCTAAGGCTTCTGAGAAGAATTAATACATATTGGTACGGCCATAACGATATTAAAATTCACTATACAAAGTCCATATAACCTGGATTATACTTGAGGATTGAATATTACATACACATCATTGCATATATTTTGCAGGTTCCTCTTATGCATTAAAGAAAGACGCTTGTTTCTTTTAAAACCGGTTAAGTGGTCACGTAAAAAAAAAAAAAAAGAAGAAAAAGGGAACAAAAATAGCAGTGTCACTTAGTGCCAACAATTTAAGTACATAATTAATCGTTTAAAAAAAATAACAAAATTAACCATTAGAATTTTCTCACTCGCTCCGTTTTAGTTCCACTTCTACAGAGGGAAAAAAAAGAACAAGAAAAGAAATTCAATCGCAACGTGAACGTGGTTCCTGGGTGGTAAAGCGTCTCAAAAACGAAGTCAGAAAAATTTTACGTGATAGTACGACTGAGAAAAGATTTGCGCGTCCATCCTTTTGTCCGTCCATCCAGAGCCCAAAATGGTCACCTGATGCAAGTCGTCAGTGCCACGCCATTCGCAACTCACGCGCCGTGATTACAGGCACGTTTCCTGTAATGTCGTTCATTTCCTAACGCCAGCCACGGCAAGGTTTCTGAGGTAAATGCTCGTCAAAGGCCCACGTCAGCAGTGCGCGTCTCTTTCCACTGACATCGTAACTTGACGTGAAAGTAAAACACCGTACGATTTTAACTCCTTTACGTCAGACAGTCGACCTGCAGGCGTGGCCGCGAGGGCGACTCCAAGCCTCACGTACGCGTCATTCGTTCCACGACAAATCTTAAGGCAAGCTCGATATTATAGAAAGCTCATCTTTTATCTACACACATACACAATATTGATTGTTTTAACACGGTTTCGCATATAATTCAATATTAGACAAGGTTACTAAGTAACCAAGTGTGGACTAGAATAAGTGCATCTTTCATTTGATGATTTAGGTGGTGACGAGTCGAGATATATTTATAAAATTATTTTCAAAATAGCCAGCGTGCACTATCATGAGTCATCTACAGGGGGTGCTGTGTACACAACACTTGCACGAGAGAGATCACGCAGTGAAGATGAATAGATGAGAGCACGAGAGTGAACCGTGAAGCTGTGCCGGAATGGGTTTAAGGGCTGATTTGTACTTCAGTGAAGATTAATGTAAGCATGTTTACATCGTGACGTAAACAGAGGGGATTATGGGTAGCAGACGTGCAGCTATGGATACGGTAGCGCCGATGACGAAACTTAAACGAAAACATGCTAACGGACTGAAAAAAAATACTCGTTATTATCTCAAACTCACATTCGAGAACTTTGTTGAAGCCTGGATCGCTTTGATTGAGATGACGTAACCGGCATCGAACGTATTTTCTTTAGAGAGCTCTGAAATCCTAAGTCTATAACTGTAAATCTTTACTTCCTACGACAGTAAAATGCCCGACTTTCCTTTTTGTTTACGTTTTATTCACGTATTCTCCACACTGCCCCTAGTGCTCACATTTATACCACACTTTTTATATATGTCTAATGACGTATAAATCAGCCCTTAATGGTCGGAGCAAAATGGCAACTGCATGTGTGTAGCACGATAGATCTCGCTCTCTCTCCCTCTCTCTCACACACACACACACACACACACGTACAGGAAAGGCACGAACATTACGTAGATTTTTTCCCCTTAGTTACAGTGCACAGATTGAAGCGAATCATTACACACAATCTGACCTCCTTTAGCCGGGGGTCAGTAAGGCAGTGCGGTTGAGATGACACGGAGAAGTGAGGGTGACGAATAACACACACACACACACACGCTGTACAGTAACCAAGCAACATGACACGATTCAACTTTTGTGAAGTTTTTTTCGTTTTAGCAACATAATCTGAATGCTCACAAAAAAATACCATCTCAATTATTCTATTAATGCAATAGGATTAAAGGGAAACTTATTTCGTTGTTTAAAAAAAAAAATCCATCCGTTGCACCTGTAGCACATATATAATTATATATTGTACCGAATTTCAAAACATTTCTGGTCACCAAGAACTACAAAACAAAAAAACACAACCCCGTTTTAATCCAAACTCACTTATCAAGGAAGTCTATCGGCATATGTCGAATTCGTCAACAAATAAAACATATAGAACCGATCCTCTTAGAGACGGGACTGCTTTCTCAGATGGAAGAATTTGTGCTTATGTGCAAAACGTCGTGAGGCACTCATGGCGTACGGATTCAGGGAAGTGTAAAGTAACAGGAACAACTTTTTAAACTGCGTTACTCACATGTCAGAAAGTTGGGAAATATAGAAAGCTTTAGATACAGAAATACAGATTTGTTTGTGTGTGTGTGAGAGAGAGAGAGAGAGAGAGAGATGTCAGTCTCGTGTCTGGAACAGCTTTACGGTTCATGTGTAACAGCAAGAGGAGCGATTTTGCGTTTTAGAAATGGCGTAATCGTTCGCTTTTAAATTCGGTTTACTGACGTTCATCGTCTGCCGTGAAACTTCCATTGAAAGTCGTGAATAGGTTTTTCTGTTCCGGGAAACGTTTCTGTAGTAAATCACAGGGTACAGATACAGTGAACAGAGTTTTAAAAGAAATTTTTTTTTTTTTTAAACACCGTGAAGTTCCCCTTTAAGGAGTTTCTCTATGATGGTTGGGGAACTAAAATGCGACCGGGGGCGAGTCATTAAAACGATAGAAACGAAATCCGTCTAGTTCCTTTGTTGAGTAAACGAGCTCACGGCTGCCAGAGTTAAGACGTTCGCACTTACTGCATAGAACATAGCGCTGAGGTCGTACACCGTTCCGGTAATTCTCCGTGGAAGGATATTGCTTGGGTAATAAAACGCCTACTGTTTAAATGAGCGGAATGACTACTGCATTTGTCTGGAATGAAAAAAGTGTTTTTTGGTCATGTCGCAGAAAAGGAATGAGATTGTACGGAGTCTGTTCAGACCGGCTGTAACAGAGCGGTCACGTTTTGAGGCGGGGAAGTTTATTCTGGGAGCTTAAAACTGAAAAGAAGGATGGCTGTAAAAAAACTAATTTCGATAAAAAAATCCTCCGATATCAACATCTGACATCAGGTGATCCGAGTGTACGATGTCCTGCTAAAGAAACGAGTATCGACGAGTACCAAATATAATAATGTCCTCATTCTCGGTACGTATGGGGCGTTATCGACGGATCCCAAATTAGAAACAGCACAGACATGGAGTGTGTCAAACCACTGAACTTGAAATACTTAAGACCACTTCAGAGAACAGATCTACGCATGATATTTACGAAATTAAAATAATAATAATTATAATCCGCACCACTGAGTGCACAGTGGGACAATCAGATTAAAAAAAAAAAAAAAAAGTGGTTCAAAACCAGAAACACATACGAGACGATCACACCAGCTAAATATAATCAACGAGGTCAAATCACCAGTCAGTGTACGTATCTGTGTCCGATGTGAGAGTTAATGCTACCTGTAGGGGGGGAAAATCTATTACGGTCACCATTGAAAAAACAAACAAGCAAAAAAAAAAAAAAAGTTATTTCCTTTAAAATACGTCATTGAAAAGCATCATTTTCATGATAAAATGCATTTTTTCCTTTCCTGAAGAGCTAGAATTAAAAAATTAAATGGGGGGGGGGACGACGACGACGACGACGTCTGGCTCGTATCTCGGACGTTCGTGTTCATATTCAAAAGGAGTCATTTCATGATTTTTCATGTGTTCTTTTAGTTTGGGTGTGTAACTTTTCCAGTTGTGCATGTAGAAGCTCTCCAAAGTCCTAAATCTCAGTCTCCCCCAAAAGGATTTATTTACTAATCGAAAGCAAAAACCCTTGGTTCAGCCTTCCGAAACGCACGTGAGGCTTTTGGCCAAGCACAACGCAACGGTTCAGCTGGCCAACCAGAACACTCTGGGCGTTTCGGAAGGTGGGACTTTGGAGAAATCGAGCATTTCAGGCAGCCTGGGAATAGAGGTATGGCAATACATTACATTATTTGACAAATAATGTGTTTTTTTTTAATCATTAAAGCATGGTAACCTATTTTATTACACCCAATGAACAACATTAATTAATGTTTAAAACGTTTGTTTTTTTTTTAATCACGAAACGACTCCGTTTACTTTTTAAAACGCCAGGTCTAATTGCACTTTGTTTACGTTTTCTCCTTTAACATTTTGTTGAATAACTAGCCTAAACAAAATAAAAATAAGAAAAATAAGAATAATCAGTGATGAAACTGCAGCATTTCTTCTTGGCTAATTTGTAAACAGTGTCGAGCACGCCTGTCAGTTTCTCACAAAGAAAGCAAAAATTTTTAAAAATATTTAAAGTGTTGAAAGTTTTCCCTTCATAAAAAAAAATCAAATGTAAAAGGTCAGTGTGTATTAAATCAACTAGTTTAAAAAAAAACAAAAACAAAACACAAACCCCACCACCACAGGGCTGGACGATGTGACGATACAATATTGATACGGCGATAAATTGTGTCACGATACTCAAATATCCAAAATCGCCATCACTGTTAAATCACTCCTTTTCCCAAGATGTTAAATCCCTTTTTTTTTTTGCAACGCAGCAGCACTGTTTTGCAGTGTATCGTGAAAAGGATTCATGGCGAAGTATCACAATACAATATTTGTGTCGCATCGCCCAGCCCTGACGTGCAATGACCGAAGCCATCAGGAGTAATATTGCAGAGAAGGAAATCCTACATCGTACGATAATATCTCGACGACGACCGAACGAAAAAGAAGGTGCGCTCAGATCTCAGAACCAGGAATCTAATAACTAAAAACATGATGAGAAGGAGAAGAAGAAGAGAGAGTGAACTCGTGTCATTTCAAAAGGTCACGTACATGCCCTGATTGAAACCCACGCTGGTGAGAATTCTTTAGAAATGAAAAATAACACCGTGCCTTGCTACTGGGAAGTCGGTTCTTCACACGGACCATTGAAGCGTCACAATTAAAAAAAAAAAAAAAAAACACCAGGTGAAAATAACATAAGTTGAGCTATTGCTTTAAAACCCGTCCGTGGTGATTTTACTCAACAGCAATCATCTTTTCCTTTTAAAAAAAGTAAACGGAAAAATATTTTTTTTTAAAGAAAGCCCAAATCGATCTCCAACAGCTACAACCTTTACCACGTTTCTCTCTTTCTTTTTACTAAAGAGGCGAAGATTTTTTCCGACACCGAACACGGTCTCCATGAAAAGGAAAATGTATATACTGGAATGCTGATTCTTAACCCTTAATACTAACATAGGAAAAAAACAAACAATCAAACAAACAAACAAACAAAACATGTGGGACAGGTAGAGCACAATACTGCGGACAGTGTAAACGTGTTTTTTTTTTTTTTTGTTTTGTTTTATAAACGTCGTTCCTAAATATTGATTGTTGGTCGTTTTGTTTGATTGATTCAGGAAGAAGTGATCATTCACAAGCTACAAATGAAAGGGAGAAACCAAACGCCGGCCCTGAAGGGAAAGGAAAAGAAAGGTGGTGTGTAGTCGTGTGAGGAAGTCGATGTGTCGTGAAAAGAAAAACAAAAACTTCCAAAAGCAAGAGCGGCTGTAAAGTAAAGCGACGACACTCGGAGAGAGAGAGAGAAAGAAAGAGAGAGCCTTTCCTTTAGATTTTCGGTAGTCCAAACTATCCATCAAGTACAGGGTGTATTTAATATATCTATATATCTATATATATATTTATATACGGGGAGGAAAACAGGCGTAATTGTGAAGATCCTATGGCTGCATCCGGTTTCCTCCCCTCTGGTTACATCCTTCAATACACGTTGTAACTAATGATATTTCATCTGTAAGCGAATTACAGAGTGTGAAAGGCTTTGGTAGATAATACACCAGCTGGAGCGTTTAGTCCAGATGGTCGGCGGTCTTGCCGTCGTTACGAGCTCGACCCAGAGTGCTCTCGGGCTGCCTAAAAAAAACAATGTGTGTGTATAAATTCTTTCCTGTGCAAAATCTCAAATGAAAAATAAAAGAAAAAACATTCTTAGGCTACATTCTCTCTTTCTCTTCCCACGCAATTTCTGACACTTTCCTCCCCTCTTGCCACTGCGTCCTGCTTCCTGCGTCTGCTGCTACTTCCCAGCGTTGGAACGCCCCTCGATGGATAGTTTGACCTCCTGAGGGATGAACGAGGGCCGAGAGGAGCCTGGCGGCGCAGCTAGGCCTCCCTCCTCCCTCTTGACGGGGTATCTTTGGAAACCGGGGGTGGACCAACGCCTCTGCGAGTGCCCGTGGGCCTCGGTGTGCAAATAATAACTGCTCTGACTGCGCGTGTGCTCCGCCGAAGTCCTGTCGGGTCTGGAGGGCACGTCTCCGTGTCCTGAGGTGCTCAGCTTTAAGGACTCGTCCTTGTCGGCCCTCTCTCGGTGAACGCGCTCCGTCCTGAGCTGACCCTGAGCTGGCCGCGGGTTCTGGGGCGCTGGTGGTCCCATAGGTTGGCTGGAGGATGCTCCTGATGTCGAGTTGGCTTTGGCGGAAGTCCTGCTGTGTGTCGGTTGCTGCGGCTGCTGGGAGAGCGACGGTGGCTTTTGGTGCGGTGCCGAATGCTGCTGAAGCGTGATGGATACGCAGACGTCGCCCGCTTGGAGGTGGTGACAGGTGAGGCCGTAAAGCTGCGCGGTGCGTTCTGGGCTGCAGGATGACCAGCCCTGACCAAAGACGAAGAACGGGTGCTCGGGAGGAACGTCGATGCTCACTTTGCTCTGGCGCTCGCCGACGGCGAAGCGCAGCGCGACCAGACCGGGCCTATGAGAGCTAGCACGTATGTCCACCACCATGCTCGAGTCGATCTTCAGTCCCGTGCTGGCTTCGGCGCTGCGTACGAAATCCTGCGTTTGTAGATCCTCCACGCGCTTCAGCTCGCCCGTTGCTAACTGGATGATGGCGCCCTTGGTGAAGTGTGAGGGCGGAGACACGGCGGGGACAGCTGGCACGGTGGGTAGCTCCGCCGCCAGCACGCGCTCGGCCACGCCCGAGGCATCTGAGATTTTGTGCTGTGGCGTTTCAGCTGCCGCGTCGTTATTAGGCTGGGAATGAGGATGAGGAAGAGGATGGTAGTCCAGGGGCAGGAGAAGTGGCTGCCCGTTCGGCAGGATCACTGTATGACCAGGGTGCTGAGGATGAAGCAGAGCTCGAGGGTCCAGCTGGCTGCCGGGGTGCGACGTGTACGCCGTCCTACTCTCCCCCTGAACCTCTCTGCTGCTCTGAGACGAGCCGTGCGCTCCCTCTCTCCGACTCACGCCGCGGACCGGCGACGCCAGACGCCCCACCACTTGTTGGACCTGCGTACGAACAAACACACACTCAAAAAGGTCAGACGGAGGTTCCTGTAGGCTTTAAAAAGAAAAAAGAAAAAAAAAAAGAGCTTTCAATTTCTAGACCTTTTCCTTGTGCAATTACGTTTCCTTCCTGCGTAAAAAAAAAAAAAAAAATCCTTGGGTACTTTCTAAGAAGTGGCTTTCAGACGGTCTATTGCTCAACCAGCCACGCAGCTAATACAGGAAGGAAGAGGAGTAGAATTTATGGTGTGATGAATACGGATTCAAAAACATGACAAGACAAAAAGTTCCAACATCCTTCATCATTTACATACAAAAACAACGTTAGTATTAGTAATAGTTGTTTTTTTATAGAAGATTAAACGGTGCTGATTTTGGGGAAGGATCGTTTCACAATGCTTCGACGTCACAATTAACCAAGAACAAAAAAAGCGGAACATTACCTCTCGCCTTTTTTCCACAGAAATGCATTAATCCCGATTACCAAGCATGATCGAGTCAATTACGAAAAACAGTTTCTCAAGCAACAGGGGATGGATCGTCCATTCATGATCAATTAAATAAAATATCAGACAAAATTATAATAAATGTAATAAATTTAAAAATAATAAATTTAAAAATAAATGATCACTTGATCAAACATGAACCACGAGTACTCAAAAAAAAAAAAAAAAAAACACTACCAAAACGGAATAAATCTAGTTCAGAAATCGGTCATGTTTAAAGATAGTTTTTCGTCCTGTTTATCTTCAAATGGAGGTCACTGAGCAGTAATCCGACTAAGAGCAGTAACAACACTCTTAAATTTATCCCCCCCAAAAAGCAGAGGGATGATAATATTATTATTATTATTAATTTGGAGACTCTCACCTCCAGGTCCATGTCCGGTGTGCTGCGGTGGCCGGGCGATGCTCTTCCTTCCTGCCTGCAGATCTTCCGGTCCATCTGCATCTCCATCATCATGCCTTGCTGCTGCGGCCGCACCGCCACGTTTCTCGCCATGTAAACCATGTCCCTGCCGTTTTCCCGATTCCCTCCGTTCACCTCTCCCTGCTCCATCGAGCCGCTTTGAGGCTGCGCGACTCGGTCGCTGGCCGACGTGTGGTAGAAGACAGGGACGCGCTCTGCCGTCGGAATCATCCCGATAGCGCCTAGAGGCTGCTGCGAGGAGGACGAGGACGATGACGAAGAGACCACTGCCTGCTCGGACGCCAGCACCAATGGGACGCCTCCTGTAGCCGCTACTTTGGCGTAGGCATGAGCGGAAACTTGCTGCTGAGGCGGGGAGGAGACCACGCCTTCCTGGATGACGGATGGATAGGGTACCAGGTGAGACTGAGCTGGTATCAAGGAGCTGGGGACGAACCCCGGGGGGACTGCATAGGGAACTGCGGTGGCGTACGATGGGCTGACGAACTGCGGGATGGGAGCGTAGCCGAGAGAAGGGTAATGAATGCCTGTGTGCTGGAGGAGCGTTGAGGGAACCGTGTAGGCTGGAGAGATGTGGCCCAGCACGGGGTGGAGGCTGGTGGGTGAGTAGGTAACCGACGGAACAGCTACTTTATACAGCATGCTATACTGCTCCACAGGTAATCCCTGGGCCATACTCTCCGGACCCTCCACTCCAAAATGCAGGTTAGGTTGAGTCCGGACCCATTCGCCGCATCCACCCTGAGGTTCTCCACTCTGTGACGACGACGTCGCCGCTTCGTCTCCTCCTCCTCCTCCACCACCTCCAGTATTACTACTGCTGCTGTTGTTGTTAGGAACGGTGGAAGCATTGCTAACCGGAAGATCCCGCTTCTTCGGAGGGAGGCACTCCTGATTGCGCTCGTGAGCTTGCTTCATGCTGCTCTGGATTACACGTGGACGATGTTAGTGAGAGGCGTGGCCTGTCAGCCACAAACACGGCACCTCTGGGAACCTCTCGCTCAGCTCTTCCATCACATTACCTAAACAGAAACATTCCATGAGTACTCTTTTTATATATATATATATATATATATATATATATATATATATATAAAATCCTAAATTTCAGCAGTTGATATTGAATAGGAGGATTTATGTTATGGGAGGAGTCTCCAGCGTCGCGGCTTTTTCACGGTCACGAACACGACAAATTGCCGTAGTAGAAGAGAAATAAAACACTTGGGGGCGTGGCATTATAGGGAAATCCACTCTGCGCCCCCATGTTATGTTTTATTCCTTGCTTATTTAGCGCAAGGATCGATTAACTCGCATGCAAGCAACACAGATTAAATGAAATATAACTTAGGCCTGGATTCACCGTAGCTTGATCTCGAACACGAAAGCAGACTTATTTAAAATATAAAAACAAATATACGTTTAGGGAGAAACAGTCTATATGATCGTTTACGATCATTATCTGGAAAGGCTGTATTAAGATCCATTCTGAAACCATTTGATAAACAGTACATGTCATGACTCTAAAAAGCAATCCGAGCTATATAGTTGTATTATTATTCATTTTCTTTAAAAAAAAAAAAAAAAGAAAGAAAGAAAGAAAGAAAAAAAAAAGTCAAACATTCAGGTTCTATCTAGTGCCAGTAGTTCAGCAGATTTCATTTGGCACGTCAATTTCTATGTATATATATATTAATTTTTTTTAATGATTTGTTTACGCGTAGGTGAGAAAATAAGACGTTTTAAAAAGCTTGTCTCTTTAAATAAATAAATAAAAATAAAATGACAAACTCAATTGAGCTCTCCTGCGGAACTGTTAGCAAAGCGCTAGCTGAGGCTTGGGGCGAGAGAGCTTGGACTTCATTAGCTAGCAAAGATGGAAAACTCCACAGGAAACCTGTTCCAAAAAAGAAAAAACCAAACCCAAAACATAAACATATCGTAAATTTGAGCATACGGGTTATCTTTAGATAACGACACGCTCGGAAAAATTCACTGTTGTTCTTTTTAAAACGACAACTTTATTAACCTGAAAATGTAAACACACACGTTTGTTTGCCTGGACTGCACATTAACGGGGATATCCCAACTAGCTTAGCAACCTCGAAAAGCTTAGCCACCCGTTGCTAAGCTGCTAATCGAATATCCAACGGCTTGGAAAACGCGATTTTTTCGGTCGTAGCGAATAATTTCAGAAACACAGACTTACCCGGGCATGTCATGATGCTGCCTGCGGTCGAGCTTTCGGCTTTCGGTGAGTCAGTGGCATAAATCAACGGTGAAATCAGGGCTGATGACTAGTGCCCATTTCAGAGGCCAGCGACGAAACCCCAGCGGCGCGCGCTGATGACGTCACGGCCCGTAGGCGCATTCATAGACGCTTGCTTTGAGCACGTTCACAGACGTCGTGTCTATATTTATATCATTATATCTCTATCATGTCTATACATCGCGTTACCGGTTTATCACGTCCTCCTCTATAGGTGTAGATGTACAGTTACTGTCTGTAGCCCGTCTGGTGCGCTGCACAAAGTTTTGGCACCCCTCTAGCCCATCCATTACAGGTTCCCAACCCTGGTCCTAGACTGCTCCGCCCTCCACATTTTTTTTCACAGCTCTAAAACATCTGATTTTGCTACACAGCTCTGTCTGGATGGAATGTGGGTGTATTGGAGAAGGGGAAACATCGAAGCATGCATGACGGTGAGGTTCTTCCAGACCTGAGTTGTGTAACGTGTGAAACCTGTGACGTGAGAAAAGAGACCACCACACCACATTACTAGGGATGTGGTTTATTCTCAGTACAGCACTGACATTGACATTGTAGTGTGTGTGTGTGCTGTAGGTACGAGTGGATCAGATAGAACAGCGGTGTCATTGAAGTGGTATCTGATGGGTTGAGAAACCAACCCAAAACCTTCAGCCAGCCAGAACCTGAAGCGGATAAGGAGAATTCTCTCTCGCACTCTGTTCATGGAAAAAAGTTCCAGAGTTTCTAACTGACCTGACAAGGTGACTTCTAAATTCTAACAAGGTGACCAACAAGATAGGAGTGTGTAATAAATACTTCTGTATCTACCTGATCCACTCGTACCAGCACCAAACGCACTACGATGATGTCAGTATTCTGATTTCACTACAAGCAAATTACATTTGAATACAAATAATTTTTTAATGAACCCTGTTCAGGTGTATTTAAGCTTTCTGACATGACAAGTAACGTTGTCGAGGCAAATCAATCTTTCCAGCCTAAATCAAAAAAATTCAGAGACAGAGGGTTTGTACATGTCAAAAAGTAACTAAACTTTATTGAAACAATAAAGTTAGACAGTCTGCAGAGGGTCAGAATTATACATACACAAACATGTCTTTATATACCTCAATGAAGCAGTAAAATTATCCCTACGTGGGGCATTCACCTTTTCCTTCTAGAAAAGACCAATCTCCATTGCCTTAACTAATTATTCACATCCATATGATACCTTATATTTGTGGCACATGCGTAGTCAGATGTATGTTCTTTAAAAGTTTTACCAGACCTGGGTGTCACATAATTCACCCTACAGCCTCATCTGGTACTTTCCTCCTGGAATTCTTATCTCTTCTTTTGACACTGATTTGCAAGCTTAGGGGGCTTTGTTTAGAAACCCAGTTTCTGGAATGTGCCTAATTGCTCTTTTATAGCCACAAAGTGAAGCTGTTTTAGACGAACACAAGGTTCTTAATTTACTGCTATAGAGTGAAACAGCTTTAGACAAACACAAAGCACTTAATGTACACATTTAGAATACCACTTGTTAGAAGTGTTTTATAGTTTTAGATTATGCTTGCTGTGCAGAGGTATGGATTGACTGAGAAAACAATTAGGCCTACTGTTGAGTAAGACACAGAATTCTTCTAACGCAATACACACGTATAACTTGATCAACAAGTGTACTATGAATTTATATAATGCTTCCCACAAGTAATTCTTAACTGTTGGGTATACATTAGGTATACATCCCAGATTATACCCAATGAACATATCCAAACATTAGTAAACTTTATAGTTATACACATTGATTACACTTTATATCCTCTAACGTGACCGAGTAGTTGTTCCTACTGTGAGAAGAAGCTTCATCAAATCTTAAATGTACACATCCCAATCTGGGTGAAGAAGGTGATATGGTATATTTTTATATACTATGATCCAAGCAACATGTCTACTTATCAGCATAATAAAATTATATGTATTTTCCATCAAGATCAAGCAGGTAAATCTTTCAGCCATTCCATATGGTCCTATAAGTGTGCTTAACTAAAACACCATTTGCAAAGATCCTACATTTAACAAACCCCTTTAACCCTTTATAAGGAACTTTTGAAGTTTTATATACACGCATCTTCTCAAATCCACCCATCATTTGGAGATTTCTTTTTCATTTACACTGTGATATGAGCCCCAATCTAGCAGTCCTAGGAAACCTTTTGACCGCTATGATGTCTGTATTTAGATCTTCTTTTTGCTTGAAACCCTCATATCATGCCATTATATACATCATGAACTTACAGATAGAAGCAGGAGATGGTTTTAAGAAGGATGCTGCAATTGAATAGTTCTTTTCATTTTTACAGTTTCATTTTTATTTAAGATTACTGCTGAACATTTCTACTGAACATTTCTGCTAAACATTTCTGCTAAACATTTCTGGTGAACATTTCTAATGAACATTTCTGCTAAACATTTCTACGTTTCTGCTGAACCTTTCTGCCGAACATCTCTGGTGAACGTCTACATGTCCGCTGAACATCGCCTTTTCTCTTCTGTCCTCCCCTCCCTTTCCCAAATATTCCATTGAGAAGAAACCAAAAATCAAATTGAGCAACAGCAGTAAACATTCACAGGTTTTTTTTTTCTTTTTATACTAACAAAGGAAATCAAAATTAAAAATATCGAAACCCACAACTCTGGTTACACCGGTTTCCTCCCCCAGTCCAAAGACATGCATGGTAGGCTGATTGGCATGTCCAAAGTGTCCGTAGTGTATGAAATGAATGGGTGTGTGAGTGTGCCCTGCGATGGATTGGTACACCGCCTTGTGCCCATGCTCCCTGGGATAGGCTCCAGGTTCCCAGTGACTGAAGTCTAAGATAAAAGGAGAAGAGCTAGCACAATTGATGGGTTTCCTGATACCAGTACCACGATTCACCAAGAGAGGGCAGCATGGGATTGAGCTCTAAATCCGATACAGGCTTCAGAGTGCAGAGTTTGTTTCGTTCCACCACGCAGAAAAGTTTGACTGTTATACCTCGACAACTTTAAGGACAGTTGAAAATATTTTTTTTTATTATTATTACTCTCTTTAAGGGGGGTTGTTATACAAACATACGTTGGCCAAATTTAGCAGATTTAGCAGTCTATCTTAATGGTTGTTTCTCTTTACAAGTATCATTGTTCTGAATGGTTCTAATGATGCTTTGATCCGAGTTCAAATGCATAATCAAAGGAGCACATTAAGGTGTTTATCTGAGTAAATAATTACTAAAGATATATGTATATTTAGCAATAACTTGGAGGATACAGCTCAGCTCACCCGTTTGTGGAGCTTGAACTCACCATGCCGTCTATGATGCGCCCTTTTATCAAAGTAACAAAAAATGTGAGAGAAGTTTGAGTTGAAAAATATTTCCCCGATGTGGTACAATTTATTGAAAAAGCAAAGCCTTTTGGGAGTGATGGAGGTTTTACTACCCGTTAAGTCTATTGACCAGAGAAAATTCTTGCCAAAATTAACACCCAATCAGGACTCAGTGTTAGAAATGATAATGCCTAAATATAATCTCTCTGTGCCTTTTATTTCCTCTGGATGTGCCTGTTATGGTATTTTCTTATTTCATTTATGGGAGAATTTTTTGTCGTTTCTCTAAATGTGAATAGGGCTAGAGAGATTAGGAAAAGATTACAATTATGATGCACCCTTTTACCTCTGCTCCTCTTCTCCCAGACGTTGAGAAAATGCCACAAAGCCTAGCCAGTGGGCAGCTACCCACAACTATAGAGTGGTTCTTACTTAGCTGACAAAAACTGGAGACATTGGCACTCTGTCCAGGGTATATCCTGCCTTGTGCCTTATGCTCCCTGGGATAAGCTCCAAGTTTGCCCGTGACCCTGAAAAGGATAAGCGGTATAGATGGATGGATGGATGGATGGATGGATGGATGGATGGAAAAACTGGAAACTGGTGAGTTTGCAGTGCAGTGATTATAAATTGCTCTCTAAGGCTCTAGCTAATAGACTGGGAGAGGATTTGGAGCAAGTAATCCATCCTGACCAGACATATTGTGTATGTGGTAGACACATTTATGATAACATATCCTTTATTAGGGATGTTTTCAACATTGTCATTAGAGCAAGAAAAAGCTTTTGATTGAGTTGAGCGCAATTATTTATGTGATGTCTTAGCTGCGTTTTGCTTTAGTTTGATGTTGAGCGTATATTGAACGTTAATGGTGACTTATGTGCGCCTTTTAAGGCTTTCAGAGGTGTTGTCTGGTATGCTCTATGTTTTAGCAATAAAGCCTTTTTTAAATCAATTAAGAACTGATTTGGATGGATTGTATATTTCGAATTGTTCAAATGTGTTTAAATGATCAGCATATGCAGATGACGTTGTTATTTTATTTAGTTGTCAGAGATGTGAAATTGTTGCTATAATTATTAAAAGATTTCAAAGTGTTTTCTTTTATAAAGGAGTTCTTCTCACTTCTGGAGTAACAACACTTGGACTTCTATCATGGCTGGCAGGAACAGGCTTTAAGAATGTTGATTTAGTTGCTAGACATTTGGGCCATCCCTTCTGGAAAAGTGGAGGTTTCTCACAGCAGAAGAATTCAAGCTGCTGGAGGACTATTCAGAGGGATTAAATAATCCACACTGCTGAGATCCTTTTCCTAATCTTTTTTATTTGCCTAATTTAGAAGAGTGTATAGGTGTTTTTTTTTGTTTGTTAGTTTTTTTTTTGTATTCTGGAAATTTCACATTAATTGGCTCTGGAAAAGCCTCCTATAAAAGCTGTGCAAGCTGTGTCTCTCTCTCTCTCTTCTCTCTCACTCTCTCTCTCTCTCTCTCACACACACACACACACTCTCTCTCTCTCTCGCGCTCTCTCACTCTCTCTCTCTCTCTCACACACACTCTCTCTCTCTCTCTCTCTCTTTCTGTGTGTTTTTAGGTTTTTTTCTTTACATTTTTGACATTTTGTTTTTAGACACCTCTGGATCTGGAACACATTTAACATTTGTCAGACTCCATCTATCACAGCTTTTAATAAACAGCTCATGTTTACTTTTAACTCGCTTTTAATATTTACTTTATTGTTAAAGTAAACAATTTTCTATTGTTATTCCTATTATACACTTTTAATTCTGGACACCTTTTGTTTCTTAATTTAGGCATTTTTACTTACCACTGCACAATGTAAAGCATTTTGCACTTGATTAGAAAAATGTACGAAAGGTGCTGTATAAATAAAATTACTTAATATATTAATTTGTTTATGATGAAGCGCACGGTGGCTTAGTGGTTAGCATGTTCGCCTCACACCTCCAGGGTCCGGGGTTCGATTCCCGCCGGGGCCATGTGTGTGCGGAGTTTGCATGTTCTCCCCGTGTTGCGGGGGTTTCCTCCGGGTACTCCGGTTTCCTCCCCCAGTCCAAAGACATGCATGGTAGGTTGATTGGCAGCTTGGTAAATTGTCCGTAGTGTATGAATGGGTGTGTGAGTGTGTATGTGATTGTGCCCTGCGATGGACTGGCACCCTGTCCAGGGTGTACCCCGCCCGATGCTTCCTGGGATAGGCTCCAGGTTCCCCGCGACCCTGAAGCAGGAATAAGCAGTTTATGATGATGATGATGATGATGATTATGCATAGATATTTAAATAAGTGCAAAAGAGTGTATTAAACAAAGAAAAGTGATCCATGAAGTGAATTGGAAAAGACATTTTCATCAACTAAACACACTTGCAGTGTTGTATGTCTATAACCATGTTTATTCATGAATTTATTTTGACCACATTCATGATTACAATTATATCAAAAGCCTATTGGATAAAAGATTACAATCTCGAGGTATACTGAAGGGGAACTGTAGTGTATACTAATACTGGCTATTTTATTTAATACAACAAACCTTTCACACACACACACACACACACGCTAGTTTAACACAAGCACTATGACAGTGTATTCTGTCATCTGTATTAAAATAAGTTGCATGCCTCTAATTGACAGATTGGTTCATGCTTACTTTACTAATGCTATTTTTAAGCTTTGTGAGTGAGAACAGGTTGATTATTAATACAATAATCCATTATAATAGCCTATGCAGTATTTCTTTGCTATAAGTTGTCGTTGTAATGCTTAATAATGAGCTCTTGTATTATAAAGGACTGTCATGCATAAGGTCCTGTGTAAACATGTAGGTGGGAATATTAGGCACCCTGCTTGTCTGAAAAAAAATAATAATAAAAAATAATAATAATAATTCTCTACATTTATACAGCGCATTTCTAGACACTCAAAGCGCTTTTACATTGTATGGGGGGAAATCTCCTCAAACACCCATAGCAACAGCACACACGAGCTATTGGTGGAGAAGAGTAAGATGTAGCCAATTAAGGGATGGAGAAAGGTAAGACCTTTTGCAAGTTAAATTCATAATTCTCGAGGATCAGGTCCTTTACTTTCTCCTTAAGATTGCTGAAATAGCTTTTCACCTCTTTTAACTGGCACCAGTTGTTGAACATGTAGTCAACATATTCATCCGATGAAACGCTGGCCGGATGTTCGTAAAACGTCTCACGTGGAGTTACCCTTTCAAGCTCCTTGTCCGCAACTACCCACTCCTCCACGTGGTCTCCTGTCACAAAATAGTAACGAAGTTCACCGAAAAACCCAGTTTTGTAAACTGAGATGGTCGATTTTTTGTAGGTCTTGTACTGCTTTATCAGCTCCTCTAAGTCGAATTGGTAGCTGTTAAGCACAGTGTTGATGGAAGCCAGGTGGACTTGAAGTTGTGCCTTGCATTCTGTGGTGCATTGTATCTTCAGTCTCGCTGCATGGAGGAGCATCTGCAGATGGAAAGCTGCGCCATTGGCCCAGTGCTTCAGGGAGCGGGAGCTCATTTGGTTATCGTGCAGCATGGAGTTTTTCAGACGGGTCAGCTGTTCACTCAGCTGTTTCTCCAGGCGTTCAGTCTCCTCTAGTGCTCGGGTCGGTTGGAGTAGATTCATACACAGACGTTTCAAGTACTCGTCCATCGAGTCTCTCACAGCTGAAGCCTTTTCCTCAGCGAACACACGTCGCATCATGTCCAGTGTGCTGTGTTTACTCTCCGTTTCCCCATTTAGACCCGTGATGATGAGCTCCAGGACCATGGACAGGCCCAATCCGCCTAAACCCACCGCGTTTGATACACGTTTAAAATCAGTTAAAGAAGAACCCAGACTTTCCACATAGTCCGGAGTCTTGCTGATCATGTGTCCTAGTACATGGGTGATGGAGCTCTCTAGTTCAGCTGCTGAGTTTAATCCGGAGTACTTCACCAAAGAGCCATCGATACCAACATCAGGTATTACATCATAATACTCAGCAGCTGTTAACATCCGACTGCAAAAAGCGTTTCTCTCTGCTTCAGATGGAGTGTTGCCCATCGCGTCAACAGCACCACGGTAAAGACTATAAATCTTTATGTTCTGGAATCCAGAAAATATTGAGTGTAGACGTGGCACTGAGAGTCCGCTATCCCTGCTCTTTCACTTTCACTTCCCTCTTTTGCAACTTTTTAACCCTTCAGACTGCGGTTAAAGCAGCCCCTCTTCCAGAAAGTACATCCATACATTTTTTAGAGGCGCGACTTTTACACACATAGCGGTAACAGCACCGAAAGAGGAAAACGAGCGTCCGCGAGCTCCAACACAACAAAAGCAAATGAACGATGCTCATATTCAATAAATAAATAACAAAAACAAACGCAACAATCGACAGTATTTATGAGCATACAGTCTAAACTGTTTTTTATTAAATTTTTTATATATAACTCTTTACATTAAAATCAGGTTTAAATCCACTATAAAGCATTAAGGCAAATACAACTACATTTACTAGAAACATCTTTTCAATCCAATGATTTTGAAGAGCTATTACTTCCAAATTCTAATAGTGATGTCCAGTGTAGACATACTCGTCACTAGGTATTAGACATACTAGTCAGTGCAGTGTTTAAAGCCCATGTCTTAACAATGAGGGGGAAAGAGATGAGGAGAAAAAGGTAAATGATAAAGTCTTTGTCGTTAAAAGTAATAAATATGTAATATGTTTTTTTTCAGATATAGTTCACAATAACGTTCTTTCTCATCTCTTCCAGAATGTCTTTTCATTGAAGCGTAGTGTGCTGCTTGTTGAGACCTGTAACGTCATAAAGACAGGGTGTATTTATTTATTTATTTATTTATTTTACATGTTTATATTTAATTTCTGTTTCTGTAATAAATTCATGTTTATTTTTGGTTTATTTCGTGTTTAAAAGGTGATTAAAAATTTAATAAACATTGTGCTGCAGTAATGAGTCACGTGATCGGAGTTTAGTTGAGAGTGGGAATGAGGCATCATGGGTAAGAGACAACATGGATGCAGAGGAAAGACATGCAGCCCCAAACTACAGCTCCTAAAATAATCTGTAGATTTGCTTTATGTGATTTATTGTGCTTTTTATAGATTTATTGTGTTATTCACATCTCTGCTGTACCAACGTGTTCGTGCTTGTCTATTTTATGGACACTAAAATGAAAGAATTGAAAATGAAGTAGAAATTTATGTTTGAGCATCTTATGTCTTTATTTTTATAGTTTGAACTACAGCATAGTAAGAAGTGGGCGCACGTGGCTTAGTGGTTAGCACTTTTGCCTCACGCCACCAGGGTTGAGGGTTTGATTCCCACCGCCGTCCTGTGTGTGCGGAGTTTGCATGTTCTCCCTGTGCTGCGAGGGTTTCCTCTGGGTATTCCGGTTTCCTCTCCCAGTCCAAAGACATGCATGGTAGGCTGATTGACATGTCCTTAGTGTATGAATGAGTGTGTGAGTGTGTCCTGTGATGGATTGGTACACTGTTTTATGCCCATGCTCCCTGGGATAGGCTCCAGGTTCCCAGGGATTGAAGGATAAGATAAAAAGATAAGAGGAAGCACAATTGATGGGTTTCCTGATACCAGTACCACGATTCACCAAGAGAGGGCAGCATGGGATTAAGCTCTGAATCCTATACAGGCTTCAGAGTGTAGAGTTTGTTTCGTTCCATCACGCAGAAAAGTACGAAAGCAGTATGAAAGTACGTATGAGTGAATTGGGACTACATACATTTACATTTACATTTATTCACTTAGCAGACGCTTTTATCCAAAGCGACTTACAAATAAGCAAAGCGATATAATGGGACTAGAGGAATTTGATGCTAAGGCACAAAATGCAAGACGTTGTATGGTTCTTGACAGAGACTATGCCCAGTCAATATCTGAGACTACAATCTCCAAATCTACTGTTTACAGTCACCATTCAAGCGGTTCATCAGAACAGTAATGCATAACAGAAAAAAGGGCAGAGTGCTCTGCACAGCTTGCTGCAATGCAGGCCCGAAATAGAAATGGAGGAGTCTATTGCTGCACAAAGACATGAACTTAAAAGACTGCATTATCAAAGAGATCTTCAAGTAATAGTGGTAAAGCTTTCGGCATACTCTGAAACTGACTCAGGTGAGTCTAGTGATGAAAGTAAAATTGCACACAGTGAAGTAGCCAATTGTCCCCTAGCAACATATAAAGAAATTAAGGAGGAATTAGCATGTATGAACAATAACAATGAACAGACAAACCATACAAACCATGAAGCATCGTTGGTACAAGCCCTACATGATACATTGGCTCATATCAGACTTCCTGCACCTGAGCCTTCAGTCTTCTCAGGGGACCCACTTAAGTTCTTAGCGTTTCAAGGCATTGATAGAGCAATGATGCACAAATCCAGCTGATAGGTTGTCCTAGCTACAAAAATATGTCAGTGGTGAGGCACGATCTGTATTAGAAAGGATGCCGAAGCCTATGGCCAAGTATGGGAAGCTTTTTAGGGTGGATCTATTTTTACATTGATATATTTTCCCGTCTTGCTCTGGTTAATACATGAGTTAACCTTACCTCTGAGTGTGTGCTCTCCTTTTCTCAAGTTGTAGTCTAGTGCAAAAGATGCAACAGCGATGGCCTTGCTGCAGCTGTCAGGCAACATCATTCAGTCAATATAGAGCAGAATCAATGTTCTTTGATGGATTCAGACATTAGGGCTTTTAAAACGTCTCAAAAGAGAAGACTAAAGCAACAACACGTTGGCAAACAGGCAAAAAGAATGGATAATTGCGACTTGAGTCAGACTGATAAAGAGGATGCAAGTGATTTCTCTGAATGTAGCCTTTCCCGTAGTTTACTTCAGAGTGGATTTCCTAGCCCGGTTTACACTGGGGAGGATATAAAGTCCTTTCTCAAAGTAACAAAAAATGTGAGAGAAGTTTGAGTTGAAAAATATTTCCCCCATGTGGTACAATTTATTGAAAAAGCAAAGCCTTTAAGGAGTGATGGAGGTTTTACTACACATTAAGTCTATCCACCAGAGAAAATTCTTGCCAAACTTAACACCCAATCAGGACTCAGTGTTAGAAATGATAATGCCTAAATATCATCTCTCTGTGCGTTTTATTTCCTCTGGATGTGCCTGTTATGGTATTTTCTTTTTTCATTTATGGGAGAATTTTTTGTCGCTTCTCTAAATGTGAATAGGGCTAGAGTGATTAGGAAAAGATTACAATCATCTGAGATAATTAAACAAATTAAAATTTGACCCATTTTGAAAATTTTAATAAAAAGAAAAACTTATTTGCTGAACTGCTAAGCACAGTCACACAAGGAGCTCTGGTCAGGTCTTGCTTTCAGAACGTAGAATTGATGGATGCATCTTTAATTTAGAGAAGGAAAAATGGGCAAAGAATGGTTATTCATGCTCATCTCGTGTTGTTGTTAGATCCCTCTGACATTCGAAGAAGAGAGGTAAGCTTTTATGAAGAACTGTACAAGAGTGAACTCACTCATGAACAAACTTTGTCTTCCTTGAGAATTTACCAGTTATCCAGAGAAGCTAATGCTGAACTCAGTAAAGCTTTAAATCTTGTAGCTGGTCAGGCAGAACAGACACTTTGGAGGCAGAGCTGGTACAAAAATGTGGTGCCATTTATTTTAAGTCTGTTCAGTTCAATCACCCATTTTGCTTGTGGAGCTTGAACTCACCATGCCATCTATGATGTGCCCTTTTTACTTCCGCTCCTCTTCTCCCAGACGGTGAGAAAACGCCACTCCAATCATTAGCTACTGGAGGTACTTGGGGAAAGCCTAGCCAGTGGGCAGCTACCCACAAGTTGCAATAGAGTGGTTCTTACTTAGCTGACAAAAACTAGAGACATTGGCACTCTGTCCAGGGTATATCCTGCCTTGTGCCCTATGCTCCCTGGGATAAGCTCCAGTTTTCCCCGTGACCCTGAAAAGGATAAGCGGTATAGAAGATGGATGGATGGATGGAAAAACTGGAAACTGGTGAGTTTGCAGTGCAGTGATTATAAATTGCTCTCTAAGGCTCTAGCTAATAGACTGGGAGAGGATTTGGAGCAAGTAATCCATCCTGACCAGACATATTGTGTATGTGGTAGACACATTTATGATAACATATCCTTTATTAGGGATGTTTTCAACATTGTCATTAGAGCAAGAAAAAGCTTTTTCAATTATTTATGGGATGTCTTAACTGCGTTTTGCTTTAGTCCCAATTTCTGGAAAAGTGGAGGTTTCTCACAGCAGAAGAATTCAAGCTGCTGGAGGACTATTCAGAGGGATTAAATAATCCACACTGCCGAGATCCTTTTCCTAATCTTTTTTATTTGCCTAATTTAGAAGATCGTATAGGTGGTTTTTTTCTTTTCTTTGTATTCTCGAAATTTCACATTAATTGGTTCTGAAAAAGTCTCCTATAAAAGCTGTGCCGAGGTTGGATACACCCTAGTGCACCATCCTCCAAAGGGAGAAGGGAACAAAACCAGAATAAAGATCTCTAGATACAGTGGAGGAAATAAGTATTTGATGCGTCAACATTTTTTTCAGTAAATATATTTCCAATGAGGCTATTGAGATGAGATTTTCACCAGACATCAGTATTATGTAACGAAACAGGACTCAAGCAGGACGTAAGCGCAGGATTAAAGTCTTTATTTACACTTAAGCATGAAACACTCGTTTAACTAAGGCAGGAAACACTTGTTTAACTCTAGCATGAAACACTCCTTTAGCTATGGCCTGTGTTTATAAACCTGTGTTGTGTTAGAAATTTTTTGATATATTGATATATATTATGCATAGATATTTAAATAAGTGCAAAATAATTTATTAAACAAAGAAAAGTGATCTATAAAGTGCATTGGATAAGACATTTTCATCAACTAAACACACTTGCATTGTTGTATGTCTATAACCATGTTTATTCATGAATTTATTTTTACCACATTCATGACTACAATGATATCAAAAGATTATTGAATGAAAGAGTACGCTGATTACAATCACGGGGTATACTGAAGGGGAACTGTTGTATATACTTATACTGGCTATTTTATTTAATACAACAAACATGCTTCCGAACCTTTCACACACACACACACACACAAACTCACTAGTTTAACACAAGCACTATGACACTGTATTCAGTCATCTGTATTAAAATAAATTGCATGCCTCTAACTGACAGACTGGTTCATGCTTACTTTACTAATGCTATTTTTAAAACCTTTTGCAAGTTAAATTCATAATTCTCGAGGATCAGGTCCTTTACTTTCTCCTTAAGATCGCTGAAATAGCTTTTCACCTCTTTTAACTGACGCCAGTTGTTGAACATGTAGTCAACATATTCATCCGATGAAACGCTGGCCGGACAATTGTAAAACTTCTCACGTGGAGTTACCCTTTCAAGCTCCTTGTCCGCAACTACCCACTCCTCCACGAAGTCTCCTGTCATATAATAGTAACGACGTGCACCGACAAACCCAGTTTTGTAAAATGAGATGGTTGATGTTTTGTAGGTCTTGTACTGCTTTATCAGCTCCTCTAAGTCGAATTGGTAGCTGTCAAGCACAGTGTTGATGGAAGCCAGGTGGACTTGAAGTTGTGCCTTGCGTTCTGTGGTGCATTGTATCTTCAGTCTCGCTGCATGGAGGAGCATCTGCAGATGGAAAGCTGCGCCATTGGCCCAGTGCTTCAGGGAGCGGGAGCTCATTTGGTTATCGTGCAGCATGGAGTTTTTCAGACGGGTCAGCTGTTCACTCAGCTGTTTCTCCAGGCGTTCAGTCTCCTCTAGTGCTCGGGTCGGTTGGAGTAGATTCATACGTAGACGTTTCAAGTACTCGTCCATCGAGTCTCTCACACCTGAAGCCTTTTCCTCAGCGAACACACGTCGCATCATGTCCAGTGTGCTGTGTTTACTCTCCGTTTTCCCCTTTAGACCCGTGATGATGAGCTCCAGGACCATGGACAGGACCAATCCGCCTAAACCCACCGCGTTTGATACACGTTTAAAACCAGTTAAAGAAGAACCCAGACTTTCCACATAGTCCGGAGTCTTGCTGATCATGTGTCCTAGTACATGGGTGATGGAGCTCTCTAGTTCAGCTGCTGAGTTTAATCCGGAGTACTTCACCAAAGAGCCATCGATACCAACATCAGGTATTAGATCATATGACTCAGCAGCTGTTAACATCCGACTGCAAAAAGTGTTTTTCTCTTCTTCAGATGGAGTGTTGCCCATCGCGTCAACAGCACCACGGTAAAGACTATAAATCTTTATGTTCTGAAGGAACCCAGAAACGTATTAAGCGCAGTCCAGGCACTGAGAGTCCGCTATCCCTGCTCTTTCACTTTCACTTCCCTCTTTTGTAACTTTTTAACCCTTCAGACTGCGATTAAAGCATTATTTATCTTTGCATGTTTAAGCAGTATTTATGAGCATACAGTCTAAACTTTATTATATATATATATATATATATATATATATATATATATATATATATATATATATATATATATTTATATATAAACACTTTACATTAAAAAAGGCAAAAAATAAAAAATAAAACAGGTTTAAATACACACTTAAAGCATTAAGTAAATAAAACTATATTTACTAAAAACATCTTTTCCATCCAATGATTTTGAAGAGCAGTTGCTTCCAAATTCTACAGTAAAATGAATCGATCTTTATTGTGAGAATAGAGTAGGTCCCTATGAACTGATCTGAGAGGGTTTCATTGTCTACCAATTTGAAATGTCCCTTTTACTTTCATTAATATTTTCGTGTCAGACTTCCTCTGTGAAATGAACCAAGTACAGGTTTAAAAATAAAAATAAAAAGTATTCATGGTTAGATTTTATAACAACAACAATATTATTGTACAACGCACAATACAACGCACACGCTTAGTGGTTAGTACGTTTGCCTCACGCCACCGGGGTTGGGGGTTCGATTCCCGCTGCCGTGGTACTCCGCCTTGTGCCCATGCTCCCTGGGATAGGCTCCAGGTTCCTAGTGATAAAATAAAGTCTCTCTTTATAAAATAAAGAGAGAAGAGTACAAGTACCGCGATTCACCAAGAGAGGGCAATGTTCGCCAATTCGGGATTAAGTTCTTAATCCTTTATAGGCTGCAGAGTTTGTTTCGTTCCATTACGCAGAAAAGTTTGACTGTTACACCTCTCCATCTTTAAGGACAGCTTTAAGGATCTTTGAAAACACGTAAAAAAAATTATTACTCTCTTTAAAGGGGGTTGTTATACAAATATACGTTGGTCAAATTTAGCAGATTTAGCAGTCTATCTTAATGGTTGTTCCTCTTTACAAGTGGCATTGTTCTGAATGGTTCTAATGATGTTTTGATCCGAGTTGATCCGAGTTAAAAGACTGCAATATCAAAGAGATCTTCAAGTAATAGCGGCAAAGCTTAAGGCATACTCTGAAACTGACTCAGGTGAGTCTAGTGATGAAAGTAAAATTGCACACAGTGAAGTAACCAATTGTCGCCTAGCACCATATAAAGAAATTAAGGAGGAATTAGACCATTCCCAGGAAGTTGCTGCCTATTCCAAATCCAGTACCAGTTATTAGTAGCTACCCTTGGTCCACTATGACTAATAGTGTCAACATTTGGCATCCAGGGGGCCTCATTTTCATGTTCATTAGTGAAGACGTGCATACTCGTTCTATTACTTCTCTTAGGACCCTTATTACTACTGCCATTTTAAGGCAAGATTCATTCTTGAAACCCATATATGGTTCCCACATGTAATTCCTCATTGACCATTCTCCGCTGTATGTAAGTGTGCTAGAGGTTCCTGTTGTTATGCCTAGTTCCTTTATTATATGTGTACCTCTTTCGTTAGTCACACTGGCATTAGTAGGTTTAATATGAACTTTCCTATCATAAGTCGGCATTGCCCATGGTTCCAATGACCGAGTGGTCCATTTGTTTGTTTCCATGTTATCCATTTTCATTCCTACTGGAAATACATGTGTGTTTATATACCTGACCTTACTTTGGCTTTGGTCATATGGAAAAATAGGATATTGCTCATGACGCATTACATCAAGTACTAGATTCATAAGCATTGTTTGGCAATTCTGGTTTAGTATGTATTCCCATACTTTCATGTCTTTGGCTTCCTGTTCTGTGAGGCCTGGGGGAAATCTCCAGTGTGTTCTAGGGTTCCACATTAGGCGACCGTCTCTTCCTCTCACATTGAAACTTGTGTGATTAATGGTTTTACTGGTTTTCTCGTTACACACACATATTCCTAGATATACTTGAAACTCATATCCTCTCCTGCTGGTTGCCATAGTCCCGGATTTTCAAAAATCTACTTTGTAACTTGTTCTAGTCATATTGGCCTTTGCTTCAAAATCCTTTTTAAAATTTTACAACTGTGCTCTTTGGCACAGTAGGCTGACACTAGATCGCTGATATCTGCCAATCTATCCCAATATAGTGTTTCATTCCAATTCTCGCTAGCGTTTACTACCCATAATACTGATTTTCCTTCGTTTGTTCAACTGGTTTCAAGGTGTCTACAGTGTCGTTCTGTGTTTAGGGTGACTGCGAGGGTTAGGGAACTATTCCTTCTTTTGAATGACATATATCATCCACTACTCTGGTTCCCATATGCTGCATATGGAATCATTGATACTCCTTCCCAGGTTCCCTCCTGTGCATGTCTATGAATTTTCCTACTATGATGGTGGGTGTATTTTGATACCCATTCTAGATCCCTATAGTTAACTACTGTTCTGGTCTGAACATGGGTTTGAGCTATGACCAGGCTTTTCTTGTAATGTACATATAACGAGGATTTCTCGCTGCAAGAGGCCTGTAGTCCCTGAGCCTTTACAGCCCTGTTAAATACACAAAGACATGTGATAGCTCCTATTTGAGCCTTAGCGTTATATATTGTTCCCTTTGTGAAACACTCTGGGATTTTTTCTGAATATGTGGTTTATATGTGTGTCTTAATTCTACTCCTATATTTATTTTGTATTTCTATTTTAACCTCGGGTTCTACAAGCTGGATCAAGGTATATTCAGTATTTTCAGGCTCTGGTTCCCATTCCTGTATGGTATATACCACACAGTCTTATATTTCTTTTTTATAGGTTTCATTGATGATTTGATTCCAAATTTTAATTGTAATTTTCCAAGTATTGGTAATTACTGTGTTCGAATAGTTACCCTCCTTTCTACGTACAGTGGTGTGAAAAAGTGTTTGCCCCCTTCCTCATTTCCTGTTCCTTTGCATGTTTGTCACACTTAAGTGTTTCGGAACATCAAACCAATTTAAACAATAGTCAAGGACAACACAAGTAAACACAAAATGCAATTTGTAAATGAAGGTGTTTATTATTAAAGGTGAAAAAAAATCCAAACCATTATATGGCCCTGTGTGAAAAAGTGATTGCCCCCCTGTTAAAACATACTATAACTGTGGTTGTCCACACCTGAGTTCAATTTCTCTAGCCACACCCAGGCCTGATTATTGCCACACCTGTTCACAATCAAGGCATCACTTAAATATGAGCTGCTTGACACAGTAAGGTCCACCAGAAGATCCTTAAAAGCTACACATCATGCCGAGACCCAAAGAAATTCAGGAACAATTGAGAAAGTAAATTGTTATTGAGATCTATCAGTCTGGAAAGGGTTATAAAGCCATTTCCAAAGCTTTGGGAATCCAGCGAACCACAGTGAGAGCCATTATCCACAAATGGCGAAGACATGGAACAGTGGTGAACCTTCCCAGGAGTGGCCGCCGCCCAAAATTACCCCAAGAGCGCAGCGACGACTCATCCAAGAGGTCACAAAAGACCCCACAACAACGTCCAAAGAACTGCAGGCCTCACTTGCCTCAGTTAAGGTCAGCGTTCATGCCTCCACCATCAGGAAAAGACTGGGCAAAAATGGCCTGCATGGCAGAGTTCCAAGGAGAAAACCACTGCTGAGCAAAAAGAACATCAAAGCTCGTCTCAATTTCTCCACAACACATCTTGATGATCCCCAAGACTTTTGGGACAACATTCTGTGGACCGATGAGACAAAAGTGGAACTCTTTGGAAGGTGTGTGTCCAAGTATATCTGGCGAAGAAGGAACACTGCATTTCATAAAAAGAACATTATACCAACAGTAAAATATGGTGGTGGTAGTGTGATGGTCTGGGGCTGTTTTGCTGCTTCAGGACCTGGAAGACTTGCCGTGATAAAAGGAACTATGAATTCTGCTGTCTACCAAGAGATCCTGAAGGAGAATGTCCGACCATCTGTTCGTGTACTCAAGCTGAAACGAACTTGGGTTCTGCAGCAGGACAATGATCCTAAACACACCAGCAAGTCCACCACCGAATGGCTGAAGAAAAACAAAATGAAGACTTTGGAGTGGCCTAGCCAAAGTCCTGACCTGAATCCTATTGAGATGTTGTGGTATGACCTTAAAAAGGCCGTTCATGCTCGAAAACCCTCTAATGTAACTGAATTAGGACAATTCTGCAAAGATGAGTGGGCCAAAATTCCTCCAGGACGCTGTAAAAGCCTCATTGCACCGCATCGCAAACGCGGGTTGCAGTTGTTGCTGCTAAGGGTGCCCAACCAGTTATTAGGTTTAGGGGGCAATCACTTTTTCACACAGGGCCATGATGGTTTGGATTTTTTTTCACCTTTAATAATAAACACCTTCATTTACAAATTGCATTTTGTGTTTACTTGTGTTGTCCTTGACTATTGTTTAAATTGGTTTGATCTTCCGAAACACTTAAGTGTGACAAACATGCAAAGGAACAGGAAATGAGGAAGGGGGCAAACACTTTTTCACACCACTGTAGTTATCCTCCAATGGGTATTATTTAGCCTAATTATTCCTTTAAAGCGTGAAAATTCTTGATCATTGTCTTCAGAAATTTGTAAACCCTTAGTTCTAACGTATTTACTCCAATTCCCTATATAGTTTTCATCAGAAATTCCTTTGTTCGTGCAGTTTTCCAATTCTTCCCAATCTACAGCTGGCCATTGTTCTCTAATTACTTCTTTCTGGTTTTCCACAGTGAAGGTTAAATTTACGATAGTTATATTCCGAATATCTATACATGGTATTGTTATGTGGATTTGTTTGCATTCTATATGTGTGGTATTGCTATGTCTGATCTCTTCATAAGTCATAAAGAGTGGACTTGTTATCAGCGTGGTTACCACTAATATCAGTACTTCCCATCTACAGGCCTGTGTGCCCCTCCTGGGTGCTTACATCTCCATCTCCTCCGGTGGAGGAGGGAGGGAGGACACCTAGACACACAGAAGCGGTATTAGACGGATATTGATTAACAGGATTCACATTTTAAGATTAACACACTATGGTTTATTAGTCACAGAGAAGGAGAGTTAAGGAAACGTACACACATAGATAACACACACAGGTCAGGCATGCAGACATAACTCACACACACACTCTCTCTGTCTCTCCCTCTCTCTCTCTCTCTCACACAAACACACACACACACACACACACACACCCAAAGGCCCCAACGCACACACAACATTATAACTTTATAAGAATAATAAAAAGGAGTATTAAGGTATTATAAGGTAATATAAGGAGTAGTAGGATATGTAGGATATTAGAAGGATAATATAATGATATTATGAAGTAGGGAGTACAGTAAACTACTTGCAAACTATTTTAGCTCTGGTCCTATTTTAGTACTTGTAAGGAAACAAATGGGGATTTTATCTCTTTTATTCCTACACACTATGGTTAGGCTACCATGTTCACCTATTACTTCAATCTCTAGGTCCCTCGCTGGATCTCTACGGAGTAGTTTCCCTGAAATTAAGGCTTTATGAATTAATTCCTGCCTTGCTTCTTCAGCTCTATCTGTCCAGGCAAAATCCTTCACATCTGCACGAGTAGTGTTGAATATTGGTTTGGCCATTTTTGCAAATTTTTCAATTTGAATAAGCTGAGCAACTGCTATCCTTGATTATATTATTATATACTTCTGTGTCAACATGACATGGGACTTAATTTGTATCATAACTAAGTACTGTGTGTTTTGACTAAATCTGTCTGACACTTGGACCAGTAGAAACCGTCCACGCAGTGCTGTTATCAGTGTACAATGTCTATAAATTCTTCTGCTTTGAATGAATAAACGAGAAGTCTCTTTTGAACACGCTCATATCTGTCAGTGTGTGTGTGTTCATTTCGGACTCCCCAGGCGCGCCTGACTCTGCAGCAAACCACACACACTTTCTAGCTCATAGCAACATAGAACTAAACGTAACTCAATGTTACTAGACGTTAATGGTAAAACAGACTGAAAGGCACTACGGAGATCGAAAAGGCATAAACAGTAGATTCCTGTGGGGTGAAATTTAACATAGAGTTTCCTTCATAGTTCTTGAAATGCCTTTGGTTTCCCGTCAACTCAAAACCTAGACAATTTACACTATCACATAAGGCTTCTATCTTCTTAAGGCTCGGTTTTAGCCCTCCTTTAGCTAGAATATCTAGCACCTGATCTAATAGATTTGAGTGTTCCTCCTCAGTTTGAGTAATTATTAGGATGTTGCCTATGTACACGGTTACTGGCATTCATGCCAATATTTCTAACGTACATCCTTGGAACACATTTGGTGAGTCACAAAGTCCTTGAGGAAGATCTGTGTACTCATATTGACTTTGCTTGAGAGTGAAAGCTGTCTTTCCTTGACTTTCTTTATCTATAGTTATTGACCAAAACCGATTCGCTAAGTCTATCTTCGTCAGGTACTTCCCTTTTTGAGTACTATCAATTGCATCCGAAGCATTTATCAGATATCTAGCATCTGGTTTCGTAACCTTATTTAGTGCTTTGTAGTTCGTAACTAATCTCCATGTCCCATCTGGTTTTGCTACTGCTTGTATTGGAGAGTAAGTAGGTGCTGACTCATTTCTGTTTAGTTTTCTTAGGATACTTAATTCAGTTAGTCCATCTATGGTTTCATCAATTTCTTTTGGAGCCTTGGGGTTTAAATGATATTGTCTCTGTGGCTGATGTATACCTCCTTCCATTCTATGAGTATACTTGGAATATACTTTTCCGCAATCATTTTTGAATTTAGCATAGAAGTCTTTGTATTTCCTCAAAATTTCTTCCAATTTCTTTTTATTCTTTGTATTCTGTAGATTCTTTTATTATTCTTTGTATTTCAGCTGATCGATTCACCTCTTTGTTCCAACATACTTTCCTGACATCTTTTCCCGCTAGCAAATTTTCTGCACCTATTATGCATTCTAATTTGCCCTTTTTGTGTAATCGTTTAGTAGTTTCTGTTCCGTCATAACTTGAATGATCACTCTTTTTCTAATGGGTTTCCAACCTTGCTTGGTTTAACTACTGTAATGTCCGCCCCGGTATCTACTTTTAAATTGGTATCTTCATATTCAACATATAAGTTATCCTCATCTTCTTTGATTTTTTCTGAGGTCAGAAGCTTCTTTAGCGAGAATGCTGCTTCCTGTTGTTGGTATACATAGCTTGGTTTTCTGACGTTGTTTTCAGGGGGGCTTGATCCTATTAAGAGCTTCGGGGTTTCTATCTAACCATCCCTATTCTCTTCATCAGACTATTTTGAGGTTTCCCACTGTCTTTCTTCTGTTGTAATTTCTGCTTGGGTGTAAGCTTATCCCATTCTTCTTTGGGAATCCAGTTAGAGGGTTTACTTTGGGGTTGCTTTCTGGCCTATATTCCCCCTCCTCCTGTCTGTTTATGCTGTGGCTGTGTCTGTGGAGATTGTTGTTGTTGTGGATTCCTATTATAGGCTTTTTTGAACCCTTTAAGGCATCTATCTTTAGGTTTCTCTCTACTCCTTTGGCTAATGGGCCAATGGCCCCTTTTGACTCCTTTTGTCTCCTTTTGTCTCTTTTCTTCTTCGTCCTTTGGTATTATAGCCCTATGGTGAACCTGCAGTTTATTCTTAATTGGATAAACTGTTCTAGTATTTTTTCTGGGATCTTTGCATGTTTTTCATCTTCAAATATTTTTCTAACCTGTTCTAGGAGAGAGCGCTTTGGGTCATACTGTTCACATTTCTTCATCCATTGGTCTTCTGTCATTAATTTCCACAAACCCCTAACTCCATTGTCTTCTTCTCTGTCATTCTCTGATTTTTCTAGAGAATGTTGTCTTCAACCAGCCCAAGACTACTCATGTCACACCCCTCTTCATCTCCCTCCACTGGCTTCCTGTAGCTGCCCGCATCAAGTTCAAGGCCTTGATGCTCACCTACAAGACCTTGTCAGGAACAGCACCCTCCTACCTCAACTCTCTCCTGAAGGCCTACGTTCCCTCTCGCAATCTGCGATCGACTAGCGACCGACGTTTAGTAGTTCCCACTCAGCGAGGCGTAAGGTCCCTTTCCAGAACCTTCACACATACCGTTCCCCAGTGGTGGAATGCTCTTCCGATCTCAATCCGGACTGCAGAGTCTCTCACTATCTTCAAAAAACAGCTAAAGACCCACGTTTTCCGTGAACACCTAACCGTCTCCTAAAAAAAAAAAAAATAAAACACAGACTTGCACTTACACCTCTACTCTGTACACTTTGCTTCCTCTGGTATTCAATTAATGGATCTTGTATAGTAGCACTACTTGTATTGTTCCCTGCTTGATATATCGCTTTGCTTATTTGTAAGTCGCTTTGGATAAAAGCGTCTGCTAAGTGAATAAATGTAATGTAAATGTAATAGTCATGTCCTAATGCTTGGAAGCCATCTCCTGCATTATCACAAATAGCCTTAGTTAACCCTCCTTTATGATTGAGGTCGGTATTAGCTGGATTCACTAGCACATGCCCTTGCTCTTGTAGCGCATCGCCTGTAATTACCTTCACCGTTATCCCACCTCCCGTATACATGGGAGTATACATTTTGTTTGGATTAGCAGGTAATAGAAGATTTATAGGTTTAGCTAGTGGCGCGAGGGGAGTTGGTTTTTGTGAAATTTGAGGCAGCAGAGGTGGATCAGGTGGCGGAGGGGGAGACAAGCTTGGATATAGGGGCTATGTGGAAGCTTTCTCCCTCTATCTGTATCCTTCTCTCCCTCAGCCGTCTACTTAATTCTGTATGTAATGCCTCTGTTTCTACTCTAGATGTCGCTGATGACATGCTAGGGGTCTTGGAGGTGCAACTCCCTCTTCCCTTTGTGGAGTTGTGATTGATCACCCATTCATATTATACACTTTTATTTTTAATCGTGTTACCAGTGGTATATTAGTGGGTGCCGGGGTCCCTTCCCTAAGGAACATAGCCACATCTTTTCCATTAAGCGCTCTTATTAACTCTGGCCATGGCCATTGTCCTCCTTCTACACTTATTTGCCAGTGATTTTTGCCCAGGTATTGTAGTCTGCCGTTATCTGCCTCGACCCTATCAGGATACGGCCATGTAATTCCTACATGAATGACTTCATGAGTATATTCCGGAATTTTTTCAGCCATACTCTTGCAGGTCTTTTATTTCTGGGATTATCAGGATTTATTTAGATCTTCTCTGAGTCTAAGCGCACATGCCTGTCCCCTTCTAGTAGCGTAATAGCTTCTCTTACTAGTTTTTTGTCCGAGGTCTGCTTCTTCTATATTCTAGTTATAATTTAATCCTTTTTTATAAGTTCTTTACATAACTCTAGCCCCACATTGGGCGCCATTTTGAATTTCATCAGAATTAATATCCCAAAAATTAATCCTCTACTCGCTTCCCCTTACCTTCTCAGAGGCGGAGTCTCGTGCCGCTGGGCTAGAGAACCAATGAAATCCTTTCCCTTTCGCTGAAGGTTTGTGTAGCAAAAAAAAATTCCCTTTGAATGGACTTCGGTTTATTAAAAAACAATAAGGATTACAATTATCTTAACTTGGAATATAAATAAAATAAAATAAAGAAAAAACAGTGACTACACAGAGTCTGAAAATAGTTTTCTTTTAAGAAGAGACATAAAATTCTCCCCTTTTTTGATCATGCAGTATGAGTTTTTCTTCCTTCACAAGAAACTGAAATGAATAACCTTCACCCGAGGTGTGGCCCTGAACACTAGCTTACATAGCTTACAAAGCTTATATACACCTTTCGTTTGTGGTTCCAAGTGCTGGAGTCTTAGATTTCGCACAAAACCGCAACGTCTCCATGGTATTGCAGTTACGAGCGAAAACTCTGAAGCTGTATATAGAAAACAGCAGGCATGCCCTTATTTGGGTCTTTAACAGATAAACAGAGGTTGGGGGAATGTGGCTTTTGAGTACTCGCCTTAAAGCTGTGTGTATTTTTAGCGCTGGCTGTAAAAAACAGGAAGTAGAAACAGGATGTATGTTTTTTAAACTGGAATTTCTTCAGATTTAATATTTCTATCAGTCTTTCCATTTCATCTATTTGTCTAGCAAGGTTAGAGAGTCTCGCTATTCTCCCATGTATCTGACTTAATTTCCTAATGTATTCAGTCCTCCTGTGTTTAGCACGTTCTTTTAACATTTCAGCTTCAGTTGTCATTTGATTTAAGGTACTCAGTATTCTATCACACTCTTTCACTACACAATCATTTTTCCATATCAGCTTTTCAGTTCTTTTTATATTTAGCGTGTCGCGCTGTAGATCTCTCAGGTCTTGCTGGATGGGCCTAAAGTCCAGAACAGCTTTCTCAGTGGCCCCCGAACCAGAAGACTTTCCAGTCTGTCTTTCTCCATGTTGCTGTCTTGCCCCCCTCCTTCTCATTCTTCTTCTTCTTCTCCTCGCGTGGTTCTGTTTCTCCAGAGTGTCAAGGTTGGGGTTCTTGACATAGTTTAATTATAATACAGTTTTAATCGTTTTCACATAATATCACATAATACATAGCTTGTATTTTACAGAAAGCTGGAAATAACGGTAGGACTGAGGCTACATATATCTGGGATCTAAATCGCCTTTAACAAAGTGCAATAAAGTAATAAAGATAATTATTTGCAATATCCACATGTACTATCTTTCTCTCTCTCTCTCTCTCTCTCTCTCTCTCTCTCTCTCACACACACACACACGCTCTCTCATTCTGTGTTTTTAGGTTTTTTTCTTTACATTTTTGACATTTTGTTTTTAGGCACCTCTGGATCTGGAACACATTTAAAATTTGTCAGACTCCATCTATCACAGCTTTTAATAAACAGCTCATGTTTACTTTTAACTAGCTTTTAATATTTACTTTATTGTTAAAGTAAACTATTTTCTATTGTTATTCCTATTATACACTTTTAATTCTGGACACATTTTCTTTATTTATTTAGGCATTTTCACTTTATTTTTACAATGTAAAGCATTTTGCACTTCATTACAAAAATGTATAAAGATGCTGTATAAATAAAGTTACTTAAGGTATTCATTTGTTTATGATGATGATGATGATGATTATGCATAGATATGTAAATAAGTGCAAAAGAGTGCATTAAACAAAGAAAAGTGATCCATGAAGTGAATTGGAAAAGACATTTTCATCAACTAAACACACTTGCAGTGTTGTATGTCTATAACTATGTTTATTCATAAATTTATTTTGACCACATTCATGACTACAATGATATCAAAAGCCTATTGGATAAAAGAGTACACTGATTACAATGATATCAAAAGATTATTGGATAAAAGAGTACACTGACTACAATGATATCAAAAGCCGATTGGATGAAAGAGTACACTGATTACAATCACGGGGTATACTGAAGAGGAACTGTAATGTATACTAATACTGGCTAATTTATATAATATAACAAACATTTCACACACACAAACACACACACTAGTTAATAATCCATTAATAATAGCCTATGCAGTATTTCTTTGCTATAAGTATTATTTTTCAGACAAGCAGGGTGCCAAATATTCCCACCTACATGTTTACACAGGACCTTATGCATGATAGTCGTTTATAATACAACAGCTCATTATTATATAATAATAGCCCATTATATAATAATAGCTCATTATTATATAATAATAACAGTTCCCTACATTTATATAGCACTTTTCTAGACACCCAAAGTGCTTTTACATTGTATGGGGGGAAATCTCCTCAACCACCAACTGTGTGTAGCACATACCTAGATGTTGCGACGGCAGCTGTAGTGCACCACAACACCTAGCACACACGAGCTATTGGTGGAGAGGAGTGTGATGTAGCCAATTAAGGGATGGAGAAAGGTAAGACCTTTTGCAAGTTAAATTCATAATTCTCGAGGATCAGGTCCTTTACTTTCTCCTTAAGATCGCTGAAATAGCTTTTCACCTCTTTTAGCTGGCTCCAGTTGTCGAACATGTAGTCAACATATTCATCCGATGACATGTTTATCGGATAGTCTGCAAAAGCAACACGTTTAGTCACCCTTTCAAGCTCCTTGTCCTCAACTACCAAGGTGAATGAGATATTTGGAAATCGACACCCAGGATGGTAAACTGAGATGGTTGATTTTTTGTAGGTCTTGTACTGCTTTATCAGCTCCTCTAAGTCGAATTGGTAGCTGTCAAGCACAGTGTTGATGGAAGCCAGGTGGACTTGAAGTTGTGCCTTGCGTTCTGTGGTGCATTGTATCTTCAGTCTCGCTGCATGGAGGAGCATCTGCAGATGGAAAGCTGCGCCATTGGCCCAGTGCTTCAGGGAGCGGGAGCTCATTTGGTTATCGTGCAGCATGGAGTTTTTCAGACGGGTCAGCTGTTCACTCAGCTGTTTCTCCAGGCGTTCAGTCTCCTCTAGTGCTCGGGTCGGTCGGTGTAGATTCATACACAGGCGTTTCAAATACTCGTCCATCGAGTCTCTCACACCTGAAGCCTTTTCCTCAGCGAACACACGACGCATCATGTCCAGTGTGCTGTGTTTACTCTCCGTTTTCCCCTTTAGACCCGTGATGATGAGCTCCAGGTCCATGGACAGGACCAATCCGCCTAAACCCACCGCGTTTGATACACGTTTAAAATCAGTTAAAGCAGAACCCAGACTTTCCACATAGCCCGGAGTCTTGCTGCTCTTGTGTCCTAGTACATGGGTGATGGAGCTCTCTAGTTCAGCTGCTGAGTTTAATCCGGAGTACTTCACCAAAGACTCATCGATACCAACATCAGGTATAAGATGAGATGACTCAGAAAATCTTAACAACAGTCTGTAATAAATGTTGTTATCTACTTCAGATACAGTGTTGCCCATCGCGTCAACAGCACCACGGTAAAGACTATAAATCTTTATGTTCTGAAGGAACCCAGAAACGTATTAAGCGCAGTCCAGGCACTGAGAGTCCGCTATCCCTGCTCTTTCACTTTCACGGTTAAAGCAGCCCCACTTCCTGAAAGCACATACATACATTTTTTAGAGGCGCGGCTTTTACACACATCGCGGTAACAGCACCGAAAGAGGAAAACTAGCGTCCGCGAGCTCCAACACAACAAAAGCAAATGAACGATGCTCATATTCAACAAATAAGTAACAAAAACAAACACAGCAATCGACAGTATTTATGAGCATACAGACTAAACGTTACAAATTAGCCAGGGGGCCCAGAAAGAGTAGCAGCACCCCTGGATTGATCTTTCCATTCTTGTGGGTTATTTTAGACAGGGCAGGCAGTGAGGGTGATGGCAGTCAGGCAGGACAGCAGCTTTCAGCAGGGAGGCCACATTTAAAACCAGGTTTTATTTAATTGTGTTTATACTGTATCTATAGTCTGTTGTACTCTTTAACGTTAATATACAAAACAGCTTGATTCATGTACTTGGTAATGTTCAAAACTACTAGCAGTGTTTCTCACACAAGGATACACTTGGACGTGCAGAGTACATTGACAGCCAACGAGGGATATCACGCCCCTTAGGAGGGACACTGACTATGAAGACTTTTTTAAATTGGAACTTTCTTTCATGTATTTATTTTTTCAAATTACAAATCCAACATGATAACTTCAAAATAAATAAATAAATAAATAAAAAAAACGTTCCATTTTGGACTGAGCAAAGACAAAATACACAAACAAGGTGCAAATCATAAATACAAGCATAAAGGTCATAAACAAAGAGACTCAAATAAAATTACAGCATGACTATAACAGACAAATAAATACATTATATAAGAAGAGAAAACAAACAACCAAGACAATCCAGTCTGACCTCTTATAGGAGTCCAATTAAATAATAAGACTGACATAAGTGTAGGGAGTAAATTGTCTTTCCTAGATTTAATTACTTTGAGTGAATCGAAATGAAGAGACAGCTCTTTCAGAAATACAATGAAATGTTGGGTATTAAAAAAAAAATAAATACATTCATATAGAATGTCAATTTAAAATGTATAAAATTAATATAAAAAAATTGAAGCTCTCTGTCCTCCATTATAAGACACAATTTAATCCTACCATATGTCAAGGTATGTGAAAATCCTCCCAAAATAATTTAGATATATTACAAAACATCAATTGTTCAATTGTTTCTACTTCTGGGTTACACACTATGAAGACTTGTAGTCCTTTTCCATAGACTGTAGAAAAAGATGGATGACACATCTTCACTCTCTTCCATTGTAGAAAAGTGAAGCGCCAATGTCCCAATATGGCACTGACGTCTCTGAGCCCGAGACTGTGCAGTATTGAGTGTGCCTACTCCCTCATCTGGCTCCTGCACCAGTCCAGCCCTGTTTCCATCCCCTCCTGGTTTCTGCACCACTCTACTTACTGTGAGGGAACACGATGTTAGACAGATGTTTCTGGCAGTGAACCCCAGGAAGGCTGCTGGCCCAGACGGAGTACCTGGTAAGGTGCTTAGATCGTGTGCCCACCAGCTTGCCCACATCTTTACCAGAATCTTCAATCTCTCCCTGCCTAAAATCAGCCACAATCATTCCAGTGCCAAAGTCGTCTCCCACCACTAGCCTAAATGATTATCGTCCTGTGGCCCTGACTCCAGTTATCATGAAGTGCTTTGAGAGATTGGTTCTTCAGCACATCAAGGACTACCTCCCCCCAGATTTCGATCCTTATCAGTTTGCATATCATGCAAACAGATCCACAGAGGATGCTATCGCCGTAGCTCTCCAGTCCGTGTTGAGACATCTAGAGCAGCAACAGAGCTACGTCCGGATGCTTTTTGTGGATTAAAATTGGACTCATCAGCTGTGTACGATACCTAGCTCCGTGTTTTCTAGTGCTCACTCTGTTCCTAGATCTCATGTTATCCTTACGTCTCGTCTATTGTCCGTTTCCCTTGCTTACCTGTCTTTCCCGATTTCCAGTCTGCGTCAGTCGCCCATACCGTTCTTAGCTATTCTCCTCCTTCCGCTAGCCTGCGTTTGTCTCCGTCTACGTTTTGTTACAGAATACTTCGCCCTGTCATGGAGACAGAGTTAACACGCGGAGTTAACACGCCTCGTCGCGGAACATGACCACGCGGCTTACCTAGAGGAAATTTCCGCACTACACCATGAACTCGCGCAAGCGAACGCTTCCGCGTCCGCATCCGCAAACACCACGCCCCCAGCCCAGATGTCACCAGCATTTGCCACATCAGGGTATGTTCAACCAACACTAGCTGCGCGTAGCCCACCTCTACCCACACTGGAGAGATATGCTGGGAGGCCCAAATGATGCAAAGGCTTCATCCTCCAGCTCTCGTTGTTTTTTGAGAGTCATACAGAGTCATGCTGGAGGTCCGTAAGTTGACACATTTCATGGAATTACTCTTCGGTCCGGTGCTGGCGTGGGCCATGGTGGAGTGGGGACGAGGAGGCGGTGTCAGACCGTCCTTGCAGGAGTTTATTGCTCGTTTTCAGTGCGCTTTTGATCACTCTCCAGATGGTTGGGAGACCGGAGAGCAGCTATTGCAGCTCTATCAAGGCTCTCATAGTGCCAGAGAGTTGGAGTTTTGTACGATAGCTGCTCGAAGCGGCTGGAACGAACCAGCCCTCAGGACCGCCTTCTGCCGTGGTCTCAACCCGGAACTCCTGTAGGAGTTGTCCTGTCGGGGTGAACAGTCCTCGTTTGATGACCTGGTAGATATTACTATCAGGTTGGACTGTCTGCATTTAACCAATCGGCCCATGCAACACGTCCCACGGCCAGCTGGAATGGACGGAGCGAGTGAGCCCATGCAACTGGGAGGGGCGTGGACCCGCGAAGAGGAGAGGGAGAGACGACACGAGGAATCCTGGATTCCTATTGCAGTGAGAGGAACCGTGGCATTGGCCAATGCCCACACCGGAGATGCGAGGGTGGAGGGAGGCGCAGTGAAGCCTCACCTCGCTCTTATCGGGTGAGTCTTAGCCAATCACATGTTTCACATAGTTTCTCGCTACCCGTAGTGATAGAACATTCAGGCCGCTCTTTTGTACTTTCAGCTCTAGTTGACTCCGGCGGAGAACTTCATAGATGAGAGGATGGCGCAGGAGCTCAACTTCCTTATACGTCCCCTCCTCTGTCCTCATGAGCTCCAGGCCATAGACGGGTCACCCATAGGGGAGGATGTAATATCTCGCAGCACACAACCCATCAGCCTACGAATCAGCGCCCTTCACCACGAAACCATGGTTCTCTACCTCACCGTTTCCACCTGACATCCCGTGATCCTTGGCCTCCCCTGGCTTGAACGGCATAACCCACTAATCTCTTGGACGGAGAAGCTGATAATCCAATGGTTCCCTTATTGCCAGCACAGTTGTTTAAAAGGGCCCACTGTCCCCTTGGCCACCACGATAGTGGAGAGCCCCTCGGCTTCCGTTCCGAGTAAGATCCCTCATGACTACTACGACTTTCAGGAGGTGTTCAGCAAGGAGAGGGCCGGTAGTCTCCCACCTAACAGACTGTATTACTGTGCTGACTTACTTCCTGGGGCCAGTTTACCGTGAGTTTGAGTATACCCTCTTTCCCAGGCTGAGCAGCAGGCCATGGAGGACTACATTCGAGAGGCTCTTCAGCAAGGTTGCATACGACCGTCCACATCCCCTGTGTTGGCCGGGTTCTTCTTTGTGGAGAAGAAAGGAGGGGGTCTCCGCCCATGTATTGATTATTGAGCCCTCAACCAGATAACCGTCAAATACTGTTATCCACTGCCTCTTGTCCCCTCAAACCTGGAACAATTACAGTCCGCCATCATATTCACTAAGCTGGACCTTCGCAGTGCCTACAACCTCATTTGCATCAGAGAGGGCAATGAGTGAAAGACGGCCTTCAGCACTACCTCCGGTCATTATGAATATCTGGTAATGCCGTATGGGCTTGCTAATGCCCCTTCAGTATTCCAGAATCTCATCAATGATGTGCTAAGTGACATGCTAGGAAGATACGTGATAGCATATATTGATGACATTCTGATCTATTCGACCTCCCTGGAAGAACATGTTCAACATGTCCGGAGCGTACTGCAACGCCTCCTGCAGTACCACCTATTCGTCAAGGCAGAGAAATGTGAGTTCCATCAGCGCACCATCTCTTTCCTGGGGTACATCATTAGCTCATGGGGAGTTGCCATGGACCAACGCAAGCTCCAGGCGGTAGTGGAATGGCCCTCTCCACGAACCGTCAAGGAGTTGCAGCGGTTCCTTGGTTTCGCGAACTTCTACTGAAGGTTTATCCGAGACTTCAGCAAAGTAGCGCAACCCCTGACCGCACTCCTGAGAGGGAAACCCAGGCGTCTGCTGTGGTCCCCCATCGCCCAGGAGGCTATGGAGAAACTGAAGCGGGCTTTTACCACGGCTCCCATTCTTCGACACCCAGACCCCTCTAAACCGTTCGTCATGGAGGTCGACGCATCAGGGGTCGGAGTGGGAGCCATTCTGTCACAGAGGTTTGGTGAGAGCCCCAAACTTCATCCCATAGCCTATTTTTCCCGCAAGCTGTCACCCTCGGAACGGAACTATGATGTGGGCAACCATGAACTGCTGGCCATTAAGCTGGCCCTGGAGGAGTGGAGACATTGGTTGGAGGGAGCTTTACAACCCTTTGTCATCTTCACAGACCATAAAAACCTGGAATACCTGAGAACTGCTAAACGCCTCACTCCTCGCCATGCTTACTGGTCTTTGTTCTTCTCACGGTTGGCGTTGACCTCATGGGTATGGGCTAGCTTCATGAGGAAGATGGGGATCACAGTCAACCTCACTTCCGGCTATCACCCCCAAGCTAACGGACAGGCGGAATGAGCTAACCAGAAGGTGATTCGATTTCTTCGAACCTACTGCTCAGAGAACCCACTGGATTGGAGTCAGCACTTGCCGTGGGCAGAATATGCCCAAAATTCACTACTGCATTCCGCCTCCCAGCTCACCCCCTTCCAGTGTGTGTTGGGGTATCAACCTCCATTATTCCCCTGAAATGCTGCTCCCACTGACTCCTACCATCAGTAGATGAATGGTTCTGCCAAAGTGAACAGGTCTGGGAACGTGCCCACCAACAGCTGGTTAAGCCATCTCAGGTAGCCAAACGAAAGGCCGACCGGCGCCGGAGAGCTCACCCGGAATATCGACCAGGGGACAGCGTATGGCTCTCTACGAGGGAATTGCGTAACCCCAAGAGCACAAAGCTCCAGCCGAAATACATCGGGCCTTTCCGCATACTGAAGCAGATAAATGAGGTTATGTATCGTCTGGACCTTCCCAAAGACAGTCGTATCTCCCCTTCCTTCCATGTCTCCCTGCTTAAACCGGTGGTTCTGGGCCCCCTGGCCTCAACAGTGCCTGGTGGTTCCCCACCGGAACCATTGGTGATTGAGGGTCGACCAGCTTACCACGTCCAGGAGATTCTCGACTCCAGACGGAGGGGTGGAGGACTACAATATCTAGTGGATTGGGAGGGATACGGACCGGAGGAGCAATGTTGGGTCCCAGCCTGGGACATTTTGGACGCACGGCTACGTAGGGACTTTCATGCTGCCCACCCAGACAAACCGGCCCCCCGGGCAAGGGGAAGACCTCGGAGAACTTCGGCTCCCAGAGTGAGCCCTTCGGGGGGCTCTGTTACGACACGGCGAGGTCAGCGTGACAATTCACCAAGTATAGTCCCGCCTAGGGACATGGCGGAAAAGGACTACACTTCCCTGTCTCGCCCGTGCTCAAGTTCGCTGGAGTTCTGATTGGAAGACCTGTACTAACTTAAGTTATATAAGGACCTCCCAAGTGTCAGCCCGATGCGAAGTATTCATCCAGCAGCCTCAGCTCTGTAGGATACCTAGCTCCGTGTTTTCTGGTGCTCAATCTGTTCGTAGATCTCACGATATCCTTACGTCTATTGTCCGTTTCCCTTGCTTACCTGTCTTTCCCGATTTCCAGTGTGCTTCAGTTGCCCATACCGTTCTTAGCTATTCTCCTCCTTCCGCTAGCCTGCGTTTGTCTCCGTCTACATTTCGCTACAGTGAAAATAAAGGCATTCATACATTCATTCATTCATTCATTCAATCGTGATGTCACACGCCCGTTTTTAGATCAAATAACTAACTAAAATTAAACATTTTTTATTTCATTCCTTCACAACGGACTAGGAATATTTCTAATTTAGCATTAGTAACTCACATGAGATGCCTCAAATAGAGTAGGCCATCTGGCTTTGATGTCTTCTATGCTGGGTGATCGGTTGACAATTTCGTTTCTTCTGTGTGCAAAAGTATTGGCCATTTTTTCTTTTATCAATTTGTTGTTGTCCTTCTTCCTTACTTCAGTAAGCATCTGAATCCTCTCTTGTTCTTGACTTTCTTCATCATCTCCTGCTGGGTGAGGGGGGGAGGTAGTTTACCTCTGCCTTTCTAGGTTTTTTGACACTCTTTGCAGACTTCTGGTCCGCAGGGCTCTTGCGTTTGTGTGCATTGCAGATCACCTCAGGAACACCCTAGCCTCAGAGTTTGGAGCGATAATTGCCCATCTTTTATTTTATGTTTTGTTGCCAGCCATAGCAACCTGAGAAGGAGCCATATTCTTTGAGAAAAGGATATTTCTTGACAAGTGCCTCAGCGACATCACTTATCTGTGCACTTGATGGATAAGCTGTAAATGTGTATATAGTTTCAGACAGCTTCTCAAGTATGTCTGCCTTGACCTTTGAGGTAGTCAGAAGTGTTCCATTCTTCTTGTGGTCTTCAGTGGCTCTTTCAAGGAGCATCTGGGGTTTCATATGCAAACTGTGGAATAGGGAACTGCTTTGGCCATGGCCATCTCGGATATTTCCTCAAATGTAGAAATCCCTGCCCAACAATTTTTAATTCTGAAAAAGAGGACATGTCCGGGGACAAAGAGGATATGTGGTCAACCTAACAAAAGCTTTTCAGAGAACAATTTGCATTAATTTCTATCAAATTAATTTTGCCCAAAATGTATTTGCTCATGCCCCAGGCGGTTGCTCATGTGAAGCAAGAGAGAAACAGAATTATAATCAAGCAGCTGTCTATATTGTGTTCTGTCAAAAGATTAATTTCTTTGGTTTTAAATGAAAAAAATAAATGTTATCCTGATTGTTATGTATTGAAGTGATTTCATGACAAAAGATAGCAGAATAAAGATGGATGACGAGATCGGGTGATCAGGTGTCTGTGTGATTCGACCTAGGATAAAGTGTGAGTGTCACGTATCTGGGAAATCTGGACTCCATTTCCCATCAGCCACTGCACTGCACCACATGACCACATGCACCACAACTGCACCTGATTCACGTTTTTGATAATGAGCACTCATGTGTATATATAGTCTTTGTCTGCACTCTCTCCTTGTCTTTCGTTGTTGTAGACTCCTGTCATTTATGTCTCAGTGTTCTGTATCTTGCCACAGTGTTATGCCACGTTGTCTTAGCGTCTTTGTTTCGTAGTTTGTTTGTTTACAATAAATGTTTAAAATCTGCGACTGCTTCTGCCTCAACCTCAAATCGTGACAGAACGAAAGACCGTGATTTAGAAGCAGCAGATTTTTTTTTTTTTTCCCGATGGACGCCTGGTACAACAACTATGCGGAGTGGTATCTCAAGATCACGGAGCAGGGAAGAAGGTCGAGGGTACTGATGGCTCAGAGTAGCCGCATACTCGGAATACCATCGCGGTACAGCGCATGCACCATACCACACCCGCTGTTGCTTGTGACTGTTGCTTGTCAGACTGTAGCAGGGAACATAATCCCTGCTGTAAGCCATGTCACACTGTAGGATCTCGTACGGAGTAAGAGAAGCCACACTAGAGGACTGTGTCTCAAATTTTCTAGCAATCAAAGACGACAGAGTCCAAATAGAGTCCAAAATCGCAAAGTGTAAACCCGGCTTTAGGCGTGCATCACTCTGACGAGTTAATTTTAGCTAGGCCAATTGTATAGTTTATTCTGAGATAGACAGCATGTGTTAAAGATGGACTGTGCCATTCCCAAGTTTGACTGCGCCATTCCCAAGTTTGACTGCTAGTGATCCATCTACATTAGGTCCATGATGGACAAGATGGCTAAATGCTTTTTACTGTTTGACGATGGGAAAGGTTTGATCTTGACTGATGACTGACGAATAACCTTCACCCGAGGTGTGGCCCTGAACACTCGTCTGGTCAAAGCTTATATAAACCTTTCGCTTGTGGTTCCAAGTGCTGGAGTCTAAGATTTCGCACAAAACCGCAACGTCTCCATGGTATTGCAGTTACGAGCGAAAACTCTGAAGCTGTATATAGAAAACAGCAGGCATGCCCTTATTTGGGTCTTTAACAGATAAACAGAGGTTGGGGGAATGTGGCTTTTGAGTACTCGCCTTAAAGCTGGGTGTATTTTTAGCGCTGGCTGTAAAAAACAGGAAGTAGAAACAGTATGTATGTTTTTTAAACTGGGATTTCTTCAGATTTAATATTTCTATCAGTCTTTCCATTTCATCGATTTGTCTAGCAAGGTTAGAGAGTCTCGCTATTCTCCCATGTACCTGACTTAATTTCCTAATGTATTCAGTCCTCCTGTGCTTAGCACATTCTTTTAACATTTCAGCTGTCATTTGATTTAAGGTACTCAGTATTCTATCACACTCTTTCACTACACAATCATTTTTCCATATCAGCTTTTCAGTTCTTTTTATATTTAGCGTGTCGAGCTGTAGATCTCTCAGGTCTTGCTGGATGGGCCTAAAATCCAGAACAGCTTTATCAGTGGCCCACGAACCAGAAGACTTTCCAGTGTGTCTTTCTCCATGTTGCTGTCTTGCCGCTCCTTCTCATTCTTCTTCTTCTTCTTCTTCTTCTTCTCCTCGCATGGTTCTGTTGCCCCAGACTGTCAAGGTTGGGGTTCTTGACATAGTTTAATTACGATACAGTTTTAATCGTTTTCACATAACATCACATAATACATCAGCTTGTATTTTACAGAAAGCTGGAAACCTTTAACAAAGTGCAATAAAGTAATAAAGATAATTATTTGCAATATCCACATGTACTATCTTTCTCTCTTTCTCTCTCTCTCTCTCACACACACACACACACACTCTCTCATTCTGTGTTTTTAGGTTTTTTTCTTTACATTTTTTACATTTTGTTTTTAAGCACCTTTGGATCTGGAACACATTTAACATTTGTCAGATTCCATCTATCACAGCTTTTAATAAACAGCTCATGTTTACTTTTAGTTAGCTTTTAATATTTACTTTATTGTTAAAGTAAACTATTTTCTATTGTTATTCCTATTATACAATTTAATTCTGGACACCTTTTGTTTCTTTATTTAGGCATTTTCACTTTATTTTTACAATGTAAATCATTTCGCACTTGATTAGAAACGTGTATGAAAGATGCTGTATAAATAAAGTTACTTAAGGTATTCATTTGTTTATGATGACGATGATTATGCATAGATATGTAAATAAGTGCAAAAGAGTACATTAAACAAAGAAACGTGATCCATGAAGTGAATTGGAAAAGACATTTTCATCAACTAAACACACTTGCAGTGTTGTATGTCTATAACCGTGTTTATTCATGAATTTATTTTGACCACATTCATGGTTACAATGATATCAAAAGCCTATTGGATATAAGAGTACACTGACTACAATTATATCAAAAGCCTATTGGATGAAAGATTACACTGATTACAATGATATCAAAAGATTATTGGATGGGGCGGCTTGTGGCGCAGTTGGTAGAGTGGGTTGTCCACTAATCGTAGGGTTGACTCCACATGCCGAAGTGTCCTTGGGCAAGACACTGAACCCCAAGTTGCTCCCGATGGCAAGCTACCGCCTTGCATGGCAGCTCTGCTACCATTGATGTGTGTGTGTGAATGAGACAGTGTAAAGCGCTTTGGATAATAGCGCTATATAAGTGCACATTTACCATTGGATGAAAGATTACACTGATTACAATATCAAAAGATTATTGGATAAAAGAGTACACTGACTACAATGATACACGAACTATTGGATAAAAGATTACACTGATTACAATCTCGAGGTATACTGAAGGGGAACTGTAGTGTATACTAATACTGGCTATTTTATTTATACAACAAACATTTCACACACACACACAAACTCACTAGTTTAACACAAGCACTATGACAGTGTATTCTGTCATCTGTATTAAAATAAATTGCATGCCTCTAACTGACAGATTGGTTCATGCTTACTTTACTAATGCTATTTTTCAGCTTTGTGAGCGAGAACAGGTTATTAATACAATAATCCATTAATAGCATATGCAGTATTTCTTTGCTATAAGTATTATTTTTCAGACAAGCAGGGTGCCTAATATTCCCACCTACATGTTTACACAGGACCTTATGCATGATAGTCCTTTATAATAGAACAGCTCATTATTATATAATAATAGCCCATTATATAATAATAGCTCATTATTATATAATAACAATTCCTTACATTTATATAGCACTTTACTAGACACGCAAAGTGCTTTTACATTGTTTGGGGGGAAATCTCCTCAACCACCAACTGTGTGTAGCATCCACATGGATGTTGCGATGGCAGCTGTAGTGTATCACAACACCTAGCACACACGAGCTATTGGTGGAGAGGAGTGTGATGTAGCCAATTAAGGGATGGAGAAAGGTAAGACCTTTTGCAAGTTAAATTCATAATTCTCAAGGATCAGGTCCTTTACTTTCTCCTTAAGATCGCTGAAATAGCTTTTCACCTCTTTTAGCTGGCTCCAGTTGTCGAACATGTAGTCAACATATTCATCCGATGACATGTTCCTCGGATACTCTACAAAAGCCTCACGTGTAGCCACCCTTTCAAGCTCCTCGTCCTCAACTATCAAGGTGAAATTTGGAAATGGACACCCAGGCTGGTAAAATGAGATGGTTGATTTTTTGTAGGTCTTGTACTGCTTTATCAGCTCCTCTAAGTCGAATTGGTAGCTGTCAAGCACGGTGTTGATGGAAGCCAGGTGGACTTGAAGTTGTGCCTTGCGTTCTGTGGTGCATTGTATCTTCAGTCTTGCTGCATGGAGGAGCATCTGCAGATGGAAAGCTGCGCCATTGGCCCAGTGCTTCAGGGAGCGGGAGCTCATTTGGTTATCGTGCAGCATGGAGTTTTTCAGACGGGTCAGCTGTTCACTCAGCTGTTTCTCCAGGCGTTCAGTCTCCTCTAGTGCTCGGGTCGGTCGGTGTAGATTCATACACAGGCGTTTCAAGTACTCGTCCATCGAGTCTCTCACACCTGAAGCCTTTTCCTCAGCGAACACACGACGCATCATGCCCAGTGTGCTGTGTTTACTCTCCGTTTTATTCTTTAGACCCGTGATTATGAGCTCCAGGTCCATGGACAGGACCAATCCGCCTAAACCCACCGCGTTTGATACACGTTTAAAATCAGTTAAAGCAGAACCCAGACTTTCCACATAGTCCGGAGTCTTTCTGCTCTTGTGTCCTAGTACACGGGTGATGGAGCTCTCTAGTTCAGCTGCTGAGTTTAATCCGGAGTACTTCACCAAAGACTCATCGATACCAACATCAGGTATAAGATGAGATGACTCAGAAAATCTTAACAACCGTCTGTAATAAATGTTGTTATCTACTTCAGATACAGTGTTGCCCATCGCGTCAACAGCACCACGGTAAAGACTATAAATCTTTATGTTCTGAAGGAACCCAGAAAATATTGAGTGTAGACGTGGCACTGAGAGTCCGCTATCCCTGCTCTTTCACTTTCACCTCCCTCTTTTGTAACTTTTTAACACTTCAGACTGCGGTTAAAGCAGCCCCTCTTCCAGAAAGCACATACATACATTTTTAGAGGCGCGGCTTTTACACACATCGCGGTAACAGCACCGAAAGAGGAAAACGAGCGTCCGCGAGCTCCAACACAACAAAAGCAAATGAACGGCGCTGCATAATCTATTTGCTAGCTGTCCAGAAAAGAAAGTGACTCTGAACCACTCTGAGTCGAGCATGTAAATGATTAATTCTGACTACGTTTACATGGACAGCAGTAATCTAATTACTGACCTTACTCTGATTAAGATAATATTGTGATTAAGTTGTTTACATTAGTAGCTTTTAGATGACTCCTTTCATGTTCCCGTTTTACTTGTTATAGAACATAATTAGATTAACAGCCGCGTCATTACGCGTCATTACGTCACCACGCCACGCCGTCCGACGTCCCTCCAGAATTTCACGTATCAACGTACAGTTCGTCTTCATTATGGTACTGTATACAGTTTGGGGTGTTTTTATTGAATTTTTATTATTATTATTATTTTTTTTACAAACGCTTTTAGTGCAGTTAATTAATTATCATGCTATACGTGCTAATAGACAACTGCTTGAAGCCGTGGGCTCCGTCTCAAACCGCATACTTGCCGTCTATATAGTAGCCGAGATACATGTATTTTTCCCCACTACAGGCCTAAAGTAGGAAAGTATGCCGTTTGGGACGCAGCCGAACTTCCTTCTTCGCCGCAAAACGTAAAACTGCCGTGTGCGATCGTGTCCTGTCGCAAAATGTGGTAAAAACTCTCACACAATGTCCATAATGTGATTAAGGTGTTTACATGACTGTAATACACATCCATAATGCGACTAAAACAAGAGTACTCCACCTGTCTTAATTCGATTAGAGATTAATTCGAGTATGACCTTAATTAGATTAAGGTAAGTAAAAATTGATGTTTACATGGTAGTCTCTTAATCAAAGTATGGTCTTAATCAGGTTAAGAGTGGATTATTGTTGTCCATGTAAACGCAGTGTCCCGATTTCCCCTTTGAGCAACATGCTGCATGTGAGTGCACGCTGCCGAGCATGATGCGTGAGCGCCTGCTTTTTCATTATTGACAATCGTGACATTTGGACACATGCATTTGTTATGTTTTGTTATGTCTCCCTGTTCTGTCATTGGCTATTGTTTCACGTGTGTCTGAATTGCCCTCAGCCTTATGTTTGTATATATACCACGTGCCTCCCAGCACACAGCGCGGAATATTAGATAGATTAGATACTTAATTTAGATTCCTTACGATAGTTTATCATAGTCATGGTCCAGATTCCTTTGTTTAGTTCACACTGTTTAGTCCTCTCCCAGTCTCGTGATTGCTTATGTTTCATGTTTGGTATATCGACCCTGTATCCCGTGACCTCCGACCTTGATTCCTGCTTTGCCCCATGTATGCCTGTTTGCCGATCACCTGCCCTTTTGCATGTTTTGGATTATGTTTTTGCATCACGTTTCGGATTTACCTGCCTGTGTCTCTCATCAATAAAACTGTTAAAACTGCGTTTGCATCCGTCCTATCTTCCTTACGTCAGGACACGTGCGCTCGCGCGTCTCGTGCGCGCTGTTGTTTTGTCACGCTTTTCCGTTGCTTTCAGTTTTAGTTTTTAAATTATTATTATTTATGAATTATTTATAAAAAGAAATACACATTGATTATAAATGTAGGCCATATCTGCGATTTCTGATAATTAAAAAATGGTGGTGTTTTGCTTCTGCCTGGAATGCCACAATCAAATAATCATTCACGTTTTATTATTATTATTCCTATTATTATTATTATTATTATTATTATTATTATTATTATTATTATTATTATTATTATTATTATTTCTGTTACTGACACGCATATAGAAAGACCGAAGGGTAGCTACACAAACCCTCCCCTGATGCCAAGATGTCGTGGATTGTAGTTATATCTGAAATAAATGCTCATATTTGTGTTTGATTAAATTAAAATTCATCATTGATCATATTAAAGTGATCAATAAATCCGTGCTTCATGTGCTCAATTTTCCCCCATTTATGCTCTTTGTGCTTTATTTAGCCTACACAATATAGTCCAGAAGTGAAAAGTGCTTTTAGGTACTAGTCATATTAGAAGTCATAACATACTATTAAATGTTAAAACAATTTGGTCTACTCCTAAACCGAACAAATTCTGCACAGTTTCGCATCGTAATGTTATATTGTTAACACCAATTAACACGTATGCGGTTTTCACCTTTAAAAGAATTAGACATGACTTTTAATAACATACCACAACATCAGTTTAATAACAAAAAGTTCTAAGCTTCTAAAGTTCTAAGCTTCTAAAGTTCTAATCTTCTAATGCTCTAGTCTTCTAAAGTTTTAAGTTTACCTGCGATCTTTGGAGATTATTTTCAGACTTGCATATTGAGATAAAGGATTTTAAAGAGGATTAAATGATGGATATTTTTCAACCTAGGAACAACTCAGGTCTGTGGTATTTTCTCATTCATTTTAATTGTAGATTGTTGGCTTGGCTCTAAAGTTTGATCTAAAGTGAACACATTTGATGCTTGATGGGGACATGAAGCACTAGCTAAATTAATTAATTGAAAAACCACTAAATGAACACCAACTAGGCTATATTGTTTAATTTGCATTCCATGTAATCACCAATCGATATGTCCCAGATCTGATTCGCAGAGATTTTTCATTTTTTATTGAATCCGTGAACATTTTTAAGATACATGGTAAGATCTAACTGAAACTCCTACCTCTTCACCAATCACTGTCAGTGGTTTTCCCCGGTTTTGAAATGTTATAAATATCTTATATACACGGTCTTATGTATACGGTATATGTGAGATGATCTACACACAAAATATGGCTTAGAAGTATAGCAAATGTGTAACATTGAAAATCTGCTTTAAACATTTCATCACGAAATTGTCGGATAAAGTATAAAAATACCAAAGGTTATCTGAAGGTGATTATGAATACTCAAGCTACATATATATGCAAAACATGTTCTATTGAAACAGTTTATGGATTATATTTATATAGTTAGAATAATAGTCAGCAGCCTGAAAAATAAGGAAATCTCTGTAGGTGTTGCATCTCTCTCTCTCTCTCTTTCTCTCTCTCTCTCTAAGTATCATAAATATAAAAGGTGTGCGTCGTACCTGACAGCTAGATGAACACTATACAGTTGGCTTCATGACTGTAAAATCATTCCCTTCAAATGCTATTGAGCTTTAAATTGTTGTATATTCTGTGTATGAGTCCATGCAGTAATAAAATACATGGCAATATTTATATATGATTCAATAGTTTATTTTGTTAAATATCAAAAATCTAAGAGGTCTGCATTATAGCTAACACCTGGATGAACACGTTACAGTGGGTTATGTGACTGTAAGTCATTCCCTTCAAATGCTATTGAAGTGAGAAACGTGTTTAAAACTGTCGTATGTAAACTTTAGAGACGGTCCCTTAATTTCCGCATTTCTGCAAATATCGAACGTCAAACCAATTTTATTCCAGTCACAGAAGAGCTCGGTTTATAAGAGAGAGAAAACAACGTGGAGCTTTAAGATATTCACTGAACTCTGTGCGATTATGGCGATTATTGTGGTTTTGTAGATTATTTGTAGTATTGTAGAAAAATTAATAAGTTTTGAGTACGCTTGGCCATGGTGTAGTGAGCCTACCTCTGCGCCCCCTGCTGTACATAGCCGGAGCTGCAGCCACCGTAGCCGGCATTTATTATTATGTGAAACGAGGCGATAGAAAGACACAAAATCGGACCCCGAGGTCACAACTGAAGGTACAACTATTTCTCTGTCATGCTGCTGTAACCATGCAGTGCTCAGCTTACTTCTGTCCTTGAAAAGAAATGAATGTAGTAGATTTGTTCAGTCTAAGAGGCTTTAGTCCCATTTTGGCTTCATGAATGTGTAATAAAATCTGTCAGTGTGTTCTTAGCCCACATTAGACATGTACATACTGATCATCAGTAAAGTGTTTTTATTCCAGAGGCCAGTGAGAAAGTGGGAGTACTTGTGTTATAGAGCTTCACCAGGATCAGAAGTGGAAAATACTGCTGTTCTGGACTCATAAATAAGAGATGATGTCTGATGGCTTTTTATTATTTTATTTAGACCCAGTGTGTGACCGGTCCATGGAACCGGTTCTGCTCCAACCCACAGAGGTTCCTCAGGACCAGCTCACGGTAAGTTTCTTCTGCTCCTGACTTTGGTTGCGGGGAAAATCCAAAAATCCAGTTTTCCTTTATATGAACATGTTAAATATCTACACATGCTAAATATTAAATATGTTAAACATGCTAAATATAATTCTAAATCACACACACACACACACACACACCTTATACTCTGAATGACAGCATTAGTTTAAATTCACTGATGTGGTGGCAGGCCAGAAGGATTTATCAAAAGCATTAACATTTCAATAATTATCTGTGACATTAGGCTACATTTAGCTGACAGGATACGGGCTGAATGGCAACGCATGGTGGCCCATTAGGCCAGTGTTTCCCAACCTTTTTTGAGCCAAGGCACATATTTTACATGAGAAAAATCACACGGCACACCATGTCACAAAAAGTATATATAATGAAAATCTAGTATCAATTTACTTACTCTGTGAAACCTGGGCCTGTTTAGTTGACGACAAAGCTGATATTCTGGCAGGAATTTTAGAAAGACAAACACTGATCTTCCTCAACAGCTCTGAGTCTCTCTCTTTTCTTAGTCTTTATATAGTAGTCATGCTTGAAAAGCCCAGCTCGAGAAAAGCTGAAATGGCTTTGCTTCCCAGAATGGGGAACTCCTTGGCAGCAGTCAGCCAAAAACTGTCCAACGGTAGATCAGCAAAGCTAAGCTTCAGACCACGATTTTGTCTCAGTTCAGTTATTTCTTCCTGCTCCTGCAAAGTCATGTCCCATCCAACTGCAGTTGAGCTATATGGGTTCCTAACCCAGTCAAGGCAATTAGTGGAAAGTGAAGGGAAATAACATGACAACGTCTGCTCAAGACATTCCAGATGTTTACATATTGTCTCAGACAGTGCAGCACTGTTGACACTGCCATTTCTGGGTGTGTGGGAACATTTCAAGGTTGGCACTTTCCACATGTTGTTTCCAGAGCAACACCTTTGAACGAAATCCCTGTATTTTATCTGTGCTTGTGAGCAGGTTTTCATTTCGGCCTTGCGTTCGTGTGTTCAGGTCATTCAGATGTTGGAATATATCTGCCAGATATGCTAGTCTTGCACACCACTTGTCATTTGAGAGCAACTTGGAGTCAACATTCTTCTCATTTGCCAAAAACACTTTAAGTTCCTTCCGCAGCTCATACACACGAGCCAAAACTTTGCCACGGGATAGCCACCGAACCTCCTTGTGGAGCAATAACACTTTATTCATCTGGGTCGGAATTTTCTTCAGGACCCAGGTCAGATTGAGTACTTTTTCTTTTCAAATATTTATCCATCGTTATTACCTGCACTGTCGCACTCGAAGCATGACTATGGACATGATTGTGGACATCTGGGTCACGCTACCGGAATGCATAGTCATGCTTCGTGCTGATACACTGCCCCCTGTCAGAAGAGCATTTAATTGTTTTGCCTGTCACTACACACCACTCACTTGGCAAAATGGAGCTCTTTGGCATCAACTCAACTCACCGTGTTTGGAGGAGGAGGAATGCTGCCTATGATCCCAAGAACACCATCATCCCACCGTCAAACATGGAGGTGGAAACAGTATGCTTTGGGGAGTGTTTTTCTGCTTAGGGGAAGGGACAACTTCACCGCATCAAAGGGATGATGGACAGGGCCATGTACCGTCAAATCTTGGGTGAGAACCTCCTTCCCTCAGCCAGGGCATTGAATATGAAAAGTAATTACTAAGTCATTACCAAGTACTAAGTTATGTTTTGCAGAGTTGTCAAATACATATTTCCCTCATTAAAAGGGAAATTAACATTTTTGACACGCGTTTTTCTGTATTTTCTTGTTGTTATTCTGTCTCTCACTGTTCAAATAAACCTACCATTAAAATTATAGACTGATCATTTCTTTGTTAGTGGGCAAACGTACAAAATCAGCAGGGGATCAAATACTTTTTTGTGAGGTCTGGATAGAAATGTTCCTGGAACTTCTCATAAGAAATCGTGCAATGGAATACTTCTCTCAATGTTTTACACGCATTTGTTATATCATTGACTCCCTTCCATACAGACAGTAATACACAATAACTATATAAACTTCTAATTTACCGTAAGGCTGTTTCTTGATTCCTACCAGTCAGTGGTAAGGCTGCATTGGTCTTTCGCTCTGTCAACACAGACTTCAGGGTGAAACATTTTCACGAGCGTCCTCCGGTTTGCTTGTTGTACAGAAAAGCTGAAAGCCAGGGACGCCAAATGTCACAGAAATTAGACAACACTCGCAGACTCGTCCTCTGAGGTGAAAGCGGTTTATTACCGAAAAATAAATACAAGATAGAAGAAAGCAAGATAGAATAATGAGCGTGCTCTGGAGCGCTTATAGATAGAATAATGAGAGTGCTCTGGAGCGCTTATACATGTATATAAAGTATGGTGTAGTAAACATGATTTGGGCCTGATTTGCTGCATCAGGGCCTGGCCAGCTTACAATCATTGAGGCAAAGATTAATTCCCAAGTGCATCAGACAATTCTTCAGGATAATGGAGAATGTCTGTACGTCAGTTGAAACTGTGACCCAAAACACTGGTGTCACGTATCAAGAAACTCTGGACTCCAGTTCCCTTCAGCCACTGTACTACCTGTCACATGACCACCTGCACCTAATTCATGATTTTGTTAATGAGCACTCGTGTGTATATAGTCAATGTCTTCACTGTTTCCTTGTCTTTCGTTGTCTTAGACTTCACTATTCTATGTTCCCGTGTTTTGTTTCATGCCACAGTATTTTGTCTAGTTATCTTAGTGTCTTTGTTTTCTTGTTTGATTGTTTAAATAAACGTTTATATTTGCACTTGCTTCTGCCTCAACCTCAAACCGTGACAAAACGAAAGACTGATCATCAGAAGCAGCAGATCACCACGATGGACGCCTGGTTTGTAACATATGCGGAGTAGTATAGAGCAGTGGTCCCCAACCTTTTTTGCGCCACGGACCGGTTTAATATCAGACAATATTTTCACGGACCGGTGTGGCGGATAATACAACAAAATAAAATGATATGACTGGCATAAAAACTGGGGTTTTATTAATTTAAAAAATATATATAATAATAAACGTGGATCCAATGTGAAATCGCAACTTTATTAGTAGTGTCCTAGTAAGATCACGCCAACAACATAACATGAGTGACATCCGCTCTGCCCCCTAACGCTTACCGTATCACGTGACCGGGACAAGCGTCTTGACATAAGTCTAGAGTGAGTCATAGACGGATGTAACGGAGAGAATCCGGTCTTTTTTTTTTCAAAATAAAACATCGTTCAGACCCGGGTAATAAATAAAACGGAAATAATGTTTATTCTTTCTGTTTGGCCCGGTACCAAATGACCCACAGACCGGTACCGGTCCGCGGCCCGGGGGTTGGGGACCACTGGTATAGAGGACTATTGGAGCAGGGAAGAAAGACAGATGAGCTACTCGCTCAGAATGACCGCATGCTCGGGATACCGTGGCGGGACAGACCATGCACCATGCCACACCCGGCATTCATAAAGGACTACGCCATGCCACGCCGACAGGAGGGGGAGTCTTTGGTCGGGGCTGAGACCAACTCCCACCCTCCCTCCCCTAGTATGGCTCTTGCTCAGCCGTCTTGTTCAGTGGAGGACATCACTCTGCCTCCACGTTACGTGAGAGGTTGCTCCATCTCCTACCGGACTCAAGGATTCCCCACTGTTCAGCTACCTCAAGGTCGCTCAGCCGTCATGTTCAGTGGAGGACGTCGCTCTGCCTCCACATTCCGTGAGAGACGTCACTCCATCTCCTAGTGGACTCAAGGATTCCCCACTGTTCAGCTACCTCAAAGTCGCTCAGCCTTCCTGTTCAGCTGTGGATGTTGCTCAGCCTCCCTGCTCTGCTGAGGTCGCTGCTCAGCCTTCCTGCTCGGCTGAGGTTGTCGCTCTGCCTTCCTGCTCGGCTGAGGTTGTTGCTCTGCCTTCCTGCTCGGCTGTGGACGTCGCTCTGACGTCCTGCTCGGCTGTGGACGTCGCTCTGCCTTCCTGCTCGGCTGAGGTCGTCTCTCTTCCTTCCTGCTCGGCTGAGGTCGTCTCTCTTCCTTCCTGCTCGGCTGAGGTCGTCTCTCTGCCATCCTGCTTCACTGAGGACGGCACTCTGCCTCCATGTTCCGCTAAAGATGTTGCTCCTTTTCTTTGCTGCACTCAGTATGTTGCTCCCCCTCATGCTCCGCGGAGAACATAGTTCCTCCCTTGGGCCTCACGGAGAACCTCGCTCCTCTCCCTGGCCTCACGTAGAACCTCGCTCCCCCCTTGAACCTCGTAGAGAACTTCGCTCCCCCCTTGAGCCTCGTACAGAACCTCGCTCCCCTCTCCTGTCCCGTGGAGGAAGTCGCCCCGCTTTCATGCTCTGCCAGCTTACAATCATTGAGGCAAAGATTAATTCCCAAGTGCATCAGACAATTCTTCAGGATAATGGAGAATGTCTGTACGTCAGTTGAAACTGTGACCCAAAACACTGGTGTCACGTATCAAGAAACGCTTTCATGTCCTGCCAAGGACGTCCCTCTGCCTCCCTGTGCCATTGTGGAAGCCGCTCGGTCTCCTGGTTTTGCTGAGGACTTTTTGCCCACGGGGCCAGGACCACCAGATGGAGGACGTATAAATCCGGGAGTAGCGCCCTGGGGGGAAGGTTCTGTCATGTATCATAAAACTCTGGACTCCAGTTCCCATCAGCCACTACACTGCACTACCTGTCACAAGACCACCTGCACCTGATTCACGTTTTTTTGTTAATGAGCACTCATGTATATATAGTCATTGTCTGCACTGTTTCCTTGTCTTTCGTTGTCTTAGACTTCCGTGTTCTATGTTCCTGTGTTTTGTTTCATGCCACAGTATTTTGTCTAGTTATCTTAGTGTCTTTGTTTTCTTGTTTTGATTGTTTAAATAAACATTTATATCTGCACTTGCTTCTGCCTCAACCTCAAACCGTGACAACCGTAGGACGTTCACAACAGAATGGCTTCAGAAAAACAAAATCCGCCTTTTGGAGTGGCCAAGTCAGAGCCCAGATCTCAACCTAATATAGATGCTATGGAATGACTTGAAGAACACCATACACATGACACGTACAAAGAATATGACCGAGCTAAAGCAGTTCTGCCAGGAAGAATGGGCTAAAATTCCTCCTGAGCGATGTGCAGGTCTGATCCACAGTTACAGGAAGTGCCTGGTTGAGGTTATTGCTGCCAAGGGGGGGTCAACCAGTTATTAATTCTAAGGGTTCACTTACTTATTCCACTGCTATTTTGAATGTTGAAATAGTGTGTTCAATAAAGACATGAGGGATCAGAATTTATTTTGTGTTATTATTTTAGACACTTCTCAATACCCCTGACTTAAATGAAGATCAGATCACATTTTGTGACAAATTTATGCAGAAAACCATGAAATTCCAAAAGGTTCACATACTTTTTCTTGCCACTGTATATGATGCACAGGGCACGATACACTTCTATGTACCAATAAGGAGCAGTTTGAGGCAGTTCAAACAGGCTTTGTTTCAGGGTCGAACCCTTAACAGAAAAACGTTTGTGTTTTTGTAAGCACGTAAACAATCTGTACTAATATAAATTATATGACGTGACCTTCTTAGGCGTTCTCCTCAGATGAACATGAACATAACAAGAATACAATTATTACAAAGTAAAAATGTATAATTTCCTTCACATGTGTATTAATCGCACTGTACTGTAGGCTGTATGGCCTTTTAGATAGATCAGAGAGCTGCAACTAAACATGATGTTTGGACTGAATGCTAGTATTCAGGAGTGCTACAAACACCTAAAGCCAACAATATTTGCACTGTGAATTTCAGGACACTGTGACTAAGGCTGAGGAGAAGATTCAGAAGCTTGTGGTGTCCAATACTCAGCTGGAGGAGAGAGTGAGGGAGCTGGAGGAACTGCTCTGTGAGGCACGCAGAGATGACATGAAAAGCAAGGTACGTGAGATAAGGCTCTGATTAAAACATACTTTTCAAAATTTTATGAGCACCATATTATAGGAATGATTGAGAATAGGAAATATCTGCACACTGGAGTTTGATGCAGTGAGTTTGAGCAGTGATGCTGGCGAGAGTAGATTAGATTAGATTAGATTAAATGGGAGGCTAAAATCTCTATCACAAGCTGAGCAATGAACCTATTAGGGATAATAGTTACAGTGGTGTGAAAAAGTGTTTGCCCCCTTCCTCATTTCCTGTTCCTTTGCATGTTTGTCACACTTAAGTGTTTCGGAACATCATACCAATTTAAACAATAGTCAAGGACAACACAAGTAAACACAAAATGCAGTTTGTAAATGAAGGTGTTTATTATTAAAGGTAAAAAAAAAATCCAAACCATCATGGCCCTGTGTGAAAAAGTGATTGCCCCCTAAACCTAATAACTGGTTGGGCCACCCTTAGCAGCAACAACTGCAACCAAGCGTTTGCGATAACGTGCAATGAGGCTTTTACAGCGTCCTGGAGGAATTTTGGCCCACTCATCTTTGCAGAATTGTCCTAATTCAGTTACATTAGAGGGTTTTCGAGCATGAACGGCCTTTTTAAGGTCATACCACAACATCTCAATAGGATTCAGGTCAGGACTTTGGCTAGGCCACTCCAAAGTCTTCATTTTGTTTTTCTTCAGCCATTCGGTTGGTGGACTTGCTGGTGTGTTTAGGATCATTGTCCTGCTGCAGAACCCAAGTTCGTTTCAGCGTTACTACGAACAGATGGTCGGACATTCTCCTTCAGGATCTCATGGTAGACAGCAGAATTCATAGTTCCTTTTATCACCGCAAGTCTTCCAGGTCCTGAAGCAGCAAAACAGCCCCAGACCATCACACTACCACCACCATATTTTACTGTTGGTATAATGTTCTTTTTATGAAATGCAGTGTTCCTTCTACGCCTGATATACTTGGACACACACCTTCCAAAGAGTTCCACTTTTGTCTCATCGGTCCACAGAATGTTGTCCCAAAAGTCTTGGGGATCATCAAGATGTGTTGTGGAGAAATTGAGATGAGCTTTGATGTTCTTTTTGCTCAGCAGTGGTTTTCTCCTGTACCCTCTGCCATGCAGGCCATTTTTGGCCCAGTTTTTCCTGATGGTGGAGGCATTGCAACGGACCTTAACTGAGGCAAGTAAGGCTGGCGTTTCTTTGGACGTTGTTGTGGGGTCTTTTTGACCTCTTGGATGAGTCGTCGCTGCGCTCTTGGGGTAATTTTGGGCGGCTGGCCACTCCTGGGAAGGTTCACCACTGTTCCATGTCTTCGTCCATTTGTGGATAATGGCTCTCACTGTGGTTCGCTGGATTCCCAAAGCTTTGGAAATGGCTTTATAACCCTTTCCAGACTGATAGATCTCAATTACTTTCTTTCTCAATTGTTCCTGAATTTCTTTGGGTCTCGGCATGATGTGTAGCTTTTAAGGATCTTCTGGTGGACCTTACTGTGTCAAGCAGCTCCTATTTAAGTGATGCCTTGATTGTGAACAGGTGTGGCAATAATCAGGCCTGGGTGTCGCTAGAGAAATTGAACTCAGGTGTGGACAACCACAGTTATAGTATGTTTTAACAAGGGGGGCAATCACTTTTTCACACAGGGCCATGATGGTTTGGATTTTTTTTCACCTTTAATAATAAACACCTTCATTTACAAATTGCATTTTGTGTTTACTTGTGTTGTCCTTGACTATTGTTTAAATTGGTTTGATGGTCCGAAACACTTAAGTGTGACAAACATGCAGACGAACAGGAAATGAGGAAGGGGGCAAACACTTTTTCACACCACTGTATGTAACATATTATATCATGAGGTTTATTATTTATTATCATGTTTATTATTATTGTTATCATCATGCCATATTAAGAATGATGTTGGGCCAGATTGAAGATGTGATCATTAAGGTCTCAGTTTTTATGTATCTTTAATTTATTTGTTCATTTACATGTGATTCATTTACATGTTTTTAACCTCTTTTGCCCCATGGCTGTGTTTTATGTGTGTGTGTGTGAGAGAGAGAGATACAGACAGAGAGAGAGGGAAAGAGAGAGAAAGTGCATGAGAGTGAGTGTGTGTGTTTGTGTGTAGTCACATTTTGGGAAAATTCTTTTTTTTCCTTCAAACTCTTAAAAGTAACAGAAAGTGTGTGTAGAAGTAAATAAAGCCAATAAGCCTTAATAGTACTTTTTTAGGTCTCCCTGGCTGAAGCTGAGGAGAAATATCAGGTGGTTGTGGAGACCATTGCTCAGCTGAAGGTGGAGAAGTCTGGCCTGAAAGTCCAGGTGGAGACACTACGAGGAACAGTGCAAGACATGGGGAACCTGCTCCATGCTGTTGAGGTGGAGAAGTCTGGCCTGAAAGACCAGGTGGAGACACTGCGAGGAACAGTGCAAGATATGGGGAACCTGCTCCATGCTGTTGAGGTGGAGAAGTCTGGCCTGAAAGACCAGGTGGAGACACTGCGAGGAACAGTGCAAGATATGGGGAACCTGCTCCATGCTGTTGAGGTGGAGAAATCTGGCCTGAAAGACCAGGTGGAGACACTGAGAGGAACAGTGCAGGACATGGAGAACATGTTATCTGAGACTCACAGTGAGCGTGACAAGCTAATGAATGTAAGTGAGAAAAGTCTTGCATTAAGCAGCTCGTTTAGAAATACAAGGACTTTTTCATGTTTCTGCTGCATGGAGTTTCATTTAACCAAAATTATCATTATATTTTCAAGTTGTTAGATTTGATTAATTAACAGAAATGGCCCATTGCAGATGTGAACAGCCCCGTGTGTGTTTTAGGAGTGTGAGTGTGAGCGGGAGGATCACAACATCCTCAAGTTCGAGTACGAGGAGATGAAGGAGACTCTCATCAACAAGGAGGAGTTACTGAAGGTAATCTCTCCTTCTCATGAAACTATGACTGCTATTGTAAGCTTTGCGTGCGTGTGTTTGTCATGATTAATGAGTAAGCCGGGGCGGCTGTGGCGCAGTTGGTAGAACGGGTTGTCCACTAATCGTAGGGTTGGCGGTTCGATTCCCAGCCCGGGTGACTCCACATGCCGAAGTGTCCTTGGGCAAGACACTGAACCCCAAGTTGCTCCCGATGGCAAGCTAGCGCCTTGCATGGCAAGCTAGCGCCTTGCATGGCAGCTCTGCTACCGTTGGTGTGAGAGTGTTTGTGTGAATGGGTGAATGAGACACAGTGTAAAGCGCTTTGGATAAAAGCGCTATATAAGTGCACATTTACCATTTAAGTTTTTAAAAGTATCTGAAAATGTGTGTAGAAGTAAATAAAGCAATAAGCATTAAATGTTGTACTTGTTTAGGTCACGCTGGCTGAAGCTGAGGAGGAACATCAGAAGGCTGTGGAGACCATTTCTCAGCTGGAGGTGGAGAAGTCTGACCTGACCAACGAAATGAAGAGACTGCGAAGAAGAGTGAAGACCATAGTGGAACTTGTCTTTGACACCGACTGGGAGTTAGGCACATGCGTACCTGTAAGTGAGAAAGGTCTTACATTAAGCAGCTCCTTTAGAAATACGAGGACTTTTTCATGTTTCTGCTGCATGGAGTTTCATTTAACCGAAATTAAAATAGAATTTTCAAGTTGTTAGATTTGATTGATTAACAGAAAAGAACATTAAGCACTTGAGTTTGAACATCTTTTGCCCCATGTGTGTGTTTTAGCAGCTTCAGTTGAAGAACGATGAGATGAAGAAGCATCTGATAACTGCAGTGGAGTTACTGAAGGTAAACTTTTCTTCTCATGAAACTATGACTTCTATTGTATTTTGTGTGTGTGTGTGTGTTTGTTTTTCATGAGTAATGAGTCAGTTTCTAAAAGTCTCTGAAAGTGTGTGTAGAAGTAAGTAAAGCCAATAAGCCTTAAATGTTGTACTTGTTTAGGTCACCCTGTCTGAAGTTGAGGAGGAACATCAGAATGCTGTGCAGACCATTTCTCAGCTGGAGGTGGAGAAGTCTGACCTGACCACCCAGGTGGAGTCACTGCAAGAAAGAGTGAGGTACACTGAGTACCTGATCCATTTTGTTGAGTTGGAGAAGTCCGACCTGACCAACAAAATGAAGAGACTGCAAAGAACAGTGCAGACCACGGTGAAACTTGTCTGTGAGACTGACTGGGAGTTAGTCACATGTGTACATGTAAGTTAGAAAGTTCTTGCATTAAGCAGCTCCTTTAGAAATACGAGGACTTTTTCATGTTTCTGCTGCATGGAGTTTCATTTAACCAGAATTCAAATAGAATTTTCAAGTTGTTAAAAGTTTATCAATTAACAGAAATGAACATTAAGCACTCGAGTTTGAACATTCTTTGCCCCATGTGTTTGTTTAGGAGGTTCAGGTGAAGGATGATGAAGTGAAGAAGTGTCTGATAGATGCAGAGGAGTTACTAAAGGTAAACTTTCCTTCTCATGAAACTATGACTGCTATTGTATTTTGTGTGTGTATGTGTGTGTGTGTTTGTCATGAGTAATGAGTTGGTTTCTAAAAGCATCTGAGAGTGTGTGTAGAAGTATACAAAACCAATAAGCCGTAAATGTTGTACTTGTTTAGGTCACCCTGTCTGAAGCTGAGGAGGAACATCAGAATGCTGTGCAGACCATTTCTCAGCTGAAGGAGGAGAAGTCTGGCCTGACCACCCAGGTGGAGTCACTGCAAGAAAGAGTGAGGTACACTGAGTACCTGATCCATTTTGTTGAGGTGGAGAAGTCTGACCTGACCAACATAATGAAGAGACTGCAAAGAACAGTGCAGACCACGGTGAAACTTGTCTGTGAGACTGACTGGACGTTCGGCAGACACGTACATGTAAGCAAGAAAGGTCTTGCATTAAGCAGCTCCTTTAGAAATACGAGGACTTTTTCTTGTTTCTACTGCATGGAGTTTCATTTAATTAACCAAAATTCAAATAAAATTTTCAAGTTGTTAGAGTTTATTAATTAACAGAAATGAACATTAAGCACTCAGGTTTGAACATCTTTTGCCACATGTGTGTGTGTAGGAGGTTCAGGTGAAGGACGATGAAGTGAAGAAGCGTCTGATACATGCAGAAGAGTTACTGAAGGTAAACTTTCCTTCTCATGAAACCATACTATTGTATTTTGTGTGTGTGTGTGTGTGTACTTGTTTCCTCACATTTTGTCCTTTTCCTCTAATACATTTTAGACTATTCTCATGAGTAATGAGTCGGTTTCTAAAAGTGTCTGGAAGTGTGTGTAGAAGTAAATAAAGCCAATAAGCCTTAATTGTTGTAATTTTTTTAGATCCTTGCATTAAGCAGCTTGTTTAGTAATAATATGAGGACTTTTCATGTGTATGCTGCAGGATGAGGTTAATTAAACCAAAATAAAATTTGTATTTTTAAGTTGCTAGTATTTTTTACTGAATAGAAGTGACCCATTGTGTGTGTTTTCATACATTAAATCTGTCTCTCTCTCTCTTTTTTTTTTTTTTTTTTTTTTTTTTAACAGAAACTTGGCATACCTTCTGGATCCCAGGGGGCAAGTGCTTGAGACAGAAAACAGAAATGGTTCCTCAGCAGAATTAACATGACTGGGTATGAGGGGTGACAATAAGAAGAAAGTAACACATAATTTAATTTGAAGTAAAAAGTCAAGCTGGTGTGTGTAAGAGTGTGTATGTGGTTGTGCCCTGCGATGGACTGGCACCCTGTCCAGGGTGTACCCCGCCTTGTGCCTGATGCTCCCTGCGATGGACTGGCACCCTGTCCAGGGTGTACCCCGCCTTGTGCCTGATGCTCCCTGGGATTGGCTCCAGGTTCCCCCGCGACCCTGAAGAAGGAGTAAGCGGTAGAAGAAGAATGGATGGATGGATGAAAAAGTCAAGCTGGTCTTAATTTTAAAAAGGGGTTACCTGAGGGGGGTTTCCTCCCCCAGTCCAAAGACATGCATTGTAGGCTGATTGTCATTTCCAAATTGTCCATAGTGTGTTAATGTGTGTTGGCACCCTGTCCAGAGTGTTCCCTGCCTTGTGTCCGAGTGCCCTGGGATAAGCTCCAGGCTCCCCGTGACCCTGTGTAGAAAAAGCGGTACAGAAAATGGATGGATAGCCTGGGTGCAGTGTCCTTGCAGAGCGAGTCAGTTCACAGGTGAGGCTCCTGTGTGAAGAGCTGAGGGCGGTCTATCTAGCTCTCACATTCTTCTTATGTATGCTGGGTCTTCCTGGGAGCAGTGCCCCAGCAGAGCAAGTTATTCATTATGAATGCTTCCCTCTCTGGTCCAAGGGTATTATTAATGAAAACTATCATGAAAACCTGTGAAAAAACATCTTTTGTTAAATGAGAAAAAAATAAAATAAAGTAAATGAAATACAAATAAAGGAAAATTTATCTGCAACAAAAACGTAATGATTGTTGAAAATTTTTAAATGACAACTATTTATGCACCATTAAAATGAACAGAAATAACACTGAAGTTGCAAAACTAAATAAAAAGTTTTTTTTTCAATTTTATTTAATCTAGCAATATTTTAAAAACTATAATACCCCTGCACTGGTCAGGGTCATCATCACCTTGGCCTACAAGCAGCCCAGACAACCAGCCCAAGCAGTTACAGGGATGGGTTATACAGGTGCTAAACAGTCCTGTCCAGTGCCAACCCAGTTTAAACTCTCCAATAATGTTTTTATCAGATCTGTACTGTTTGTACTGTTGAATTTATTATTAGTTGTGTTCAGGCTTGATTTTTCACCCTTCATACGTCATAAGCTACGAGGAGAAATATCAACACAAAAGGTGATGATCACACAGAAAGAAATCTAAGTGTATTTAAGAAAAAAAAAACATGTAATAAAAAAATTTATAAACACATGTATTTGTCTGGAACAGTTCATCTCATCTCTCTCCATTGAGCATTTTAATCAGTCAGTCACAAAAAGTCTCTTAGTGTTTCTCTCAGTGTTTCAGTCAGTCAGTCTCCTTCAGGAGCCAGGAATTATTTTCCTTCTTCCCTACTTGCTCTTCCATGAGCACTTTTTAATCACTCCTTACTGCATTAAGCAATGACTTGTCCTTCAATATGACTGAGATTCGGCACAGGATAGGCCGATTTCAAGTGAGATCAGGAGCTCATTCCTTATGAGCTCCACAATGCACTGGTTATGGACACCACTCCATTAATTTGACATCCTAGAGAAGATTCTCCCCACAAAACCCACCTACCATTACATAAACCATGTGTCCGCTCTATTTAGCCAAAAGTGCTAGTTTTGTTAAGCCAATGGACCATTTTCACACTTCCAGGTTTAGTCAGGGTTTCTGTCATAAAGAAAACAGACCATCATTTCCATGTGACTTTTTGTTTGATTTTGTTACCGATTATGATTATGGTATTACTCATAATTTAAGGTCTAGCTACTCTGTACTTTGTGTACACACTGCACAGCCACGTTAATCTCTGACAATACATCTATTCTGCACTTTACATACCCGAACACTGAATAACATTCAGATTGAAGTAACCAGACAAGACCTGCACACCAGCCTGAGAAGTGTTTCCTGTACTGTGTTAAATGTGTGTTACTGTGCACCTTGTGTATGCTACCACTGTTGAATGAACAGAATGAACGAACTTCATTATTTTTGGGTTTTGCTTCAGAAACTGCGTTTTGAGGTTTTTTGGGGGGTTGAGGTCATTGGATTGAGCTGATCACTCCATTACCTCAAAATCTTTTGACTGGAACCAAGATGTTGCTCGTGTACTCGTATGTTTGGCATCATTGTCCATTTCAGCGGCATTTCCTCTTTGGCATAGAGCAACATAATCTCTTCAAGTATTCTGAAGTATTCAAACTGATCCATGATCCTTGGTATATGATAATTATGCCCTACACCAGAGAATGAGAAACATTCCCATACCATGACTTTTACATCACCATGGCGTCACCTGACGTACTGTCGATGACCACTACTCCCGAAAAATAACTATTTTACTCTTATCAGTCCATAGAACATTACGCCATTTCTCTTTGGACCAATCAATGTTTTCCTTGGCGAATTTAAACCGATTCTGCACATGCCTAGTTTTCAACAATGGTGCTTTACGGGGGTTTCTTGCTGATAGTTTAGCTTCGATCAAACGTCTTCTGACTGACGGTACTTACAGGTCATTTTAGATCATCATTGATCTTTCTGGAGGTGATGATTGGCTGAATCTTATTGGCCGAATCTGCCATTCTGACTACTCATCAATCCGTTTTAATAGTAAGTTGCTTGTTTTCTTCAGCATGTTTCAGGTTTGTTTCCATTTAAAGCATCTGAGATCATTTTAGCTGAGCATCCTATAAATTTACTGCACTTCTTTATACATGTCCCCCTCTCTAATCAACTTTTGAAGCAAAAACGTTCCTCCGAACGGCCCGTTTTACTTAGCAATTCACAATTTAGAAGGAAATTTATAACAGTGTGTGAAACATTTGCTTTCTTGATAAAGGACGATTAATGACACCTGAAGGAATGAATTCTCTAATTACACTACACACTGCTATTATTTTGATTTTGATTCGCCCCTTTCACTGAACGAGCCGATTGCTCAGAACAAGCAGCGTGCATGTCGGGTCTGCCGTTTTTCTATTACACTACTACATCTACAAGTAAATTATTTGCAATGCAGAAATACCACTACTACTAACAATAGTGGTTACTGGTGATGTACTGTTATTTTTGTTTTAATACAACTGTACTTGAAATGTGGTTTGTCAGAGATGCAAGGACAGAGATCTAGTTTACCAAAACACTGTCTCCTAACATACGGACACGAAAATCCACTTCCACCATGCTCCATCTCTCTTCTTCATTTTTGTTGTTTTACAGCAGTTGGGATCCATAATGTTGAATTACTGCCACCTGCTATCTCACTATTTCTTCATTAAAGTAGTCCTTTCAGTCCCATCCTCCTTAGGATATTAAACAGACATCTCTGTCCTTGGTCATTATTTCCTATTTCCACTATACTTTTTACATGATAGGTTTCTGGAATTGTTCAGTCATAAGCAGTGAGGCCCCCTGGCGGCCCCTACTTTGAAAACCACAGCGGTAGGAGATGGATGGATGGATGGATGGATGGATGTATTGGGCTGCTGTCACTTTAAGATCTAATGCACAGATCCAATAGACTGCCACGTATCCGATTTCTTTCCCAATTGTTTACGTTCACTTAACACATAACTGACTGAAAACCTGCTACATCAAATTCAAAATGACCTTATTTTTTTTTTCTTAAAACATAACGATATAACATTTACTCTTTAAACATTTAATTTTAATTGACTTTCTTTTACAATACACCAGACCTGCATTTTGCATGATGTGTGCCTGGACCCTGGCTTCTTTCTGTGTATTGTTCTCTTCATTTTATGCTATTATTTTTTGCTTGAATAAAAATAAATAAATACATAAAAACTGTATTGGGAGTTTGATGTTGATGTTGTATTTCGTTTGAAGATCTAAAACTATTTAGTCTGAGATACACAAAAACTGAAGAAATCAGGATGGATAAATTCTTTTTCACAGCAGTGTAATGTAAGAAGCCTACTAAGAAAGGAAGTGAAAATGCTCAAAAACAGGCCATGGTTTTAAATGTCAATAAGTTATAAACCCTGTTACAGTTCATTTATTAAAATGAACTAGAGGGCGCCACGTCATGGTGAGCTGAAATCACGTGACCTCTTTGATTGTTAATGTGACAAACAAGGGGAAGTAGAAAGATAAGAATAAGTAAATAAACAAGATTTAACACGTGTGTAACAAGTTATATATTTGTGTTTTTATGTTAGAAACATTTCTCAAAACTTTGTCAAAACTTTGTCAAAATAGTTCTCTTGCCCTTATTTTTAAATGCAGAATAAAAATATTGTATTGTTGAAAAATTCTGAAAAAGGTTTTAGAGTAACAATTAATCCTATACTACTATTACTACTTATAATAATCATTAACTTTATATTACAAATTTAATACTTATAAAATTAGCTCATGCGCTTTACAGTTAAGTTAAAAAATAAAATAGTAGTATAGGCATAATACGAATGCAAGTATGAAAGAAAAACAAAAATAATCCATCTTCATACACCCATCCATCTTCAACCGCTTATTCCTTCTTCAGGGTCACGGGGAACCTGGAGCCTATCCCAGGAAGCATCGGGCACAAGGCGGGGTTACACCCTGGACAGGGTGCCAGTCCATTGCAGGGCACAATCACACACACACTCACACACCCATTCATACACTACGGACAATTTACCAACCTACCAATCAATCTACCATGCATGTCTTTGGACTGGGGGAGGAAACCGGAGTACCCGGAGGAAACCCCCGCAGCACGGGGAGAACATGCAAACTTCGCACACACATGGCCCCGGCGGGAATCGAACCCTGGACCCTGGAGAGACACACAGAGAGAGACACAGAGAGAGACACAGAATACTTTATTAATGGGGATGGAGAAATTAGGGTATAATAACAAAAAAGTGTAAATATTATAGTATGCTATCTTTAATAATCTGTAATAATTGTAACATAAACAAAAAACAAAAACTATAGCAATGACCAAAAGGCTGTATTTTAATATTATATTATCTTTATTTTTAAACTGGTTATAATTTTAATGTACCCTGTGTCAACTCACAATACCGGAGGTGGATAACGATCAGTTAACATTTGGGCACATACTGTTATGTGCTGCACAGAAAGCTGATCCTTCATTGAGTACGTGTATTGCTGCAACTACAAACAATACAAACAACCTTAATGATAAAGTCACTTAATTTTGGGAGAACGATGTTTTGATGCGTAAGTGGGAGAACAGCAAAACTGTTGTTCCCACAGGTTACCGCTCCCTGATACTAAGTCTTGCTCACAACCATGTTCTTTCTGGCCATTTGGGGATCAGGAAAATTTATGATAGAGTTTTGAGGTATTTATACAGTCAGATGTTGCTACGTATTGTCTTTCATGCCATTTCTGCCAACTGACTGGTAAGCCAAACCAAACCATACCTCCCGCTCAATTACATCCCATAAATAAAATAATATTTTATTTTTATTTTTTATAAATAATATAAATTTAAAAAAAATTTTATTATTTATAATTTAATATTTATTATAAAAAAAAATAAAAATATAAAAAAAAAAAAAAAAAAAAAAAAAAAAAAAAAAAAAAAAATATAAAAATAAAATAAATATAAAATTATAAAAAAAATAAAAATTAAAAATTAAAATATTTTTAATATTTTATTTTTATTTTTTTTTTTTTTTTTATTTTTTTTAAAATATTTTAATTTTATTAAATTTTATTTTTTTTTTTATTTTTTTTTTTTTTATTTTTAAATTTTTTTTTAATTTTTTAAAAAAAAAATAAAAAATAAAAAAAAAAAAAAAAAAAAAAAAAAAAAAAAAAAAAAAAAAAAAAAAAAAAAAAAAAAAAAAAAAATAAAAAAAAAAAAAAAAAAAAAAAAAAAATTTTTTTTTTTTTTTTTTAATAAAAAAAAAAAAAAAAAAAAAAAAAAATAATTTTTTTTTTTTTTTTTTTTTTTATTAATTATTATTTTTTTATTTTTTTTTTTAAAAAAAAAAAAAAATATTTTAAAAAAAAAGGTTTATTTTTTTATTGTTCAACATGTCTAGACGTAAATACCAGGAAGTAAAAGCTGAAATCTTTCAACTCTCGTCTCATATCCATGTTTTGATCTCAATCCCAAATGTCTTTGGTGTACAGCACAAACAAAGGAATTGCCGGTGGTGTTCAAACTGGTTTTTTTTTTTTTGGGTTGCATATGCAATTTTATCCTTTCTGCACTAAAGAACAGGCGGAGCTTCCCAAACCCTGACCCAATAATATGTTTGTTGAACAGGACAGTTATGCTGCTTCCCAACAATAATGATACTGATCACTGGATTAAATTCAAAGTGTTTTTCCTCGTGTTGTAACTTAGTCTGGGAAGTTTGTTTTGTTGACTGAGGCAATATTTATTTATTTTTTTTTAAAAAAAGAAAAAGAAAGAAAAAGAAAAAAACACAGACAGTCTCATTCAAACATGGCACTCCCTGTGGCAGCACTTATTTCAGAGCTCAGTGGGTTTCTTCTCCTATGGTTCCTTCTCCATCTCCTGCTTTCTCCACCATAGTCTCCTCACGTTTTCGAGTAACCTGAAGAATCGTCCACGCAGAGACGTGTCCACGTGCTCTTCCTCCTCCTCAAAATGTATACCTGAACAAGAGAAAAAGAAAGAATTTCTAATGAAAGATGCCATGACTCAGTGGCAATCGAGTGAGTTAGACTAAGTGACCGACCACAGTGAGCCAGCAGGTCATTGTGAAACATCTGAGACTTCCACAGGAAGTCTAACAATAATGACCTCTTCGTCTGGACAAAATTGATCAGCATGTTCACCTACAAACACAGACACACAGTTCATTTAGAGTTCATAACTTCTCTATTCATGCACAGTATAAATGAAATATGTATGTATGTATGTATGTGTGCGCGAGCATACCTGTTCTTGTGGAAGTGAACGAAACTCTCTGCTTTTGCAAGCCGTCTCTGCTGCTGTCATGGTGAAGGCCTGCATGAGTTGGTTATAATGCTGCTTCTGATTGGACTGAACCTGAGTGACAAACCTATCAGAAAAAGCAACAATTGCCTCAACGCGGTGACGCAGCTCACAGTCGCAGAAATACTGCAGCAGAGTACACATCTAAGAAAGAGAGAGGGAGAAACATGAATTATTCCTGACGTGGCTGTTAAATACCCTTAGCGCACTAGCAAATTTGAAAATTGACTGGAGTGAAAATAAGTGTCAAAACGGCTGCAATTTTACTGCATGATGGCGTGATCATCTGACTTGGAATTCTGGGAGTTAGTGTTGATCTGACAGACGAGTGTTACTGCGTCAAACATAAAAGCCAGTCAGGCCGAGGTGAGGGTGTTTGCAATTTGCATAATAATAAACCAATCTCAAAATTCAAAACAATTAGAGTAACTTTGAGTATCAAATAACTTTACAAGTTTTGGCAAAAAAAATTAAATTTATACAGCCTTCAAAGCCGATAAATGTGGAGGGAGAGAAAAGCAGTTTGATGGACAGAATGAGGAATGGAGGAGGAGAAGACAGTATAGTGAGATTCTTCATAATTTGGTAAACAAAGTAATAATATTAGACTAGAAAGCTAATGTGAATTTATTTTCTAACACTTGCATGTCTATGCGAATAAGTGAAAAAATAAAATGTCTTTAAAACTAAACTTGAAAGAGAAATACCTGCGAAGTTTACAGACTTGTTTAGTCTCGTATGCAGTAGCCCCACCCCAACTTCCTCCTCCTCTTTAGGCTCCTCCCTCCCCATTATAGGCCCGGCCCCTGGCTCAGCCTGTGGCTCCGCCGCTCTACCTTCTCTGTCAGTTTTCTCAGGTCTTCACATTGGGGAAACGGCAGTTGACGAAATGTGTAGCAGACGATGATTGAAGTCCATGCGGCGCAAAAGGCCTTAGGCGGAAGTGGAAGGTAATTAACACCAACGAGCTCCCAATGAGTAAACTTTACAATTAAATTCTACTCCGTGACTCACAGCTAGTTAATCAAGATCACGTCAAATAAATGTTTCCTCTTCTGATTAGAACTGTGCAAATTAATGGATGAATGGACGAACTTACTAGTCAAAAATATTTCAAAATAACAGGGAAAATCATATTTAATGAACCAGCTGTCACCTAAACACGATAACAGACTAATAAACCAGCTACAATTCATTCACCACTGAAATCCATATTGTTTTCTTAAATGGTTTAAAGGGAATGTAAAAGTTTGTGTGGGATAAATATGAGAATAATATTATGAGTCATTTCGTTTTAGCTTCATGTAGCTTGCAGTCACTTTGGGTATGAATATTATGAAAAAAAAGTGTAACCCAAAAGCTTATAAATGTAATTGTGCGCACATTATAGTCGTCATTTATATACAATATATTTACATTCAAGCAAAACAGTTGATTTATGCCCAAAGCGTACAGGCTCCTAAACTAAACAGATGAAAATGCTAAACACAGGCCTAAACTGCTCAGGAATTCTTTATTCATTCATGCTTAGGACTTCCGGATTGTTGGAACAGTGTTGCTAAGCAACATGCTATGATGACCTACAGGTCTTGCTTCTGTGACGTCACAGAACAGCTCGGTTTATAAGAGAGGGAAACCAACGCGGAGCTTTCAGATATTTATTGAAATGTGTGCGATTATGGCGATTATTGCAGTTGCTCTTATGAAGAGAGAAAAATGAATAAGTTTTTGAGTCCACTCGGCAATGGTGTAGTGGGCGTTCCTCTGCGCCTCCTGCTGTACATGGCCGGAGCTGCAGTCACCGCAGTTGGCATTTATTATTATGTGAAACGAGGCGATGGAAAGGAAACAAAATCGGACCCCGAGGTCACAACTGAAGGTACAACTATTTCTCAGTCGTGCTGCTGTAACCATGCAGTGCTCAGCTTACTTCTGTCCTTGAAAAGAAAGGAATGTAGTAGATTTGTTCAGTCCTCCATCATCTAAGAGGCTTTAATCCTATTTTGACTTCATGAATGTGTAATAAAATCTGTCAGTGTGTTCTTAGCCCACATTAGACATGTACATACTGATCATCAGTAAAGTGTTTTTATTCCAGCGGCCAATGAGAAAGTGGGAATACTTGTGTTGTAGAGCTTCACCAGGATCAGAAGTGGAAAATACTGCTGTTCTGGACTTCAAAACATAAATAATAGATGTCTGATGGCTTTTTATTATTTTATTTAGACCCAGTGTGTGACCAGGCCATGGAACCAGCTCTGCTCCAACCCACAGAGGTTCCTCAGGACCAGCTCATGGTAAGTTTCTTCTGCTCCTGACTTTGGTTGCAGGGAAATTCCGAATATCCAGTTTTCTATTATATGAACATGTTAAATATCTGTTAAATATCAAGCTAAATCTCTCTCTCTCTCTCACTCACACACACACACACACACACACACACACTTATAAAGCTAAAAATGTTTTCAATTACATTTTGTTTATTATAACAAAATAAACCCCTAAATCAGGGTATTTGTGTATGTGTACTTTTAAAAAATGCAAAAGGCACATACAGTTTTACTAATATAATCTCTAATTGTTACATTTGTCTACAGTTTGTCCAATTTAAGCAGAAAAACTTTAAATATCCAAAATATAAATCATTAAAAAAATTGAGTTTTAAAAATATAATGCTCACATTAAAAAAAAATAAAACACAAAAGTTTGTTCAGATTTTAAACAGTAAAACTTCTTTAAATGTCCTAAATGTAAATAAGCAAAGCAAAAGAAAATATTGGTGTACTCATGTAGTTGTACTCAAGTTCACATTATGAAATTAAGAACACAAACATGCTTATAATAAGAATCAGCAGAATATGAAATATCAAATTCTATGAGACAGACTAATTGATAATAACATTGTTTGGCAATGATTTTCACAATGATTTTACAGTGATTTGTGAGTTATTTCTGTGACAGGACTTATTAACAGATACCACCTGTACCAGGAGAAGGGTGCATGATTAGGAATAGGTTTGTATATATGAGTGGTTGTGCAGGTCGACATCTAATGATTTGTTCCTAGTCTGCAACAGTAGTTTGTGATCAGGGAGCTTTGGGGAGTAAGAGGTGAGGTAGAAAAGTCACATCATCTTATTTCTGGCCTTGGCAACGTGGCTATACAGAACACACTAATGAAGTTCAGTCTTCATAAGAGTACAGTTTCCCTGTCATCAACATCTCCAAAGACTATGTGTCCGTGATTTCACAGGCTACTAGTTAGCACTTGGTGTCTTGTGTTGTGTAACCACGAGGAACCGGTGTGAGAATGTGTGTGGGTGTGTATATGTAGACCATTGGTCCTCCTAGAGGTCTCTTGATAGAGAAACACTTTCTAGTCTTCCTGTCGAAGTCCCATCTTCTCCAACTCAGTGCTAGGCTCTGGCACTGTCCTACAGCTGGTGTGCATCCACGTTGCTCTCCACGTTGCTATCCACCTTTACCACGGAGCGAGTGATGAAAAGGATCTAAAATGTCCCGACCACCGTGGCTTGTTACACCTGGTTCTGCGGAAATCCTCGATCATGACTCACTCTCCGGGCTTCAGATCATGCGCGGGCCTGTGGCTGGAGCTGAAAATGGCACTTTTACCTGCTTGTGGATAGAGTGCATAGCAGAGCACAGGGTTGCTCTGTAATTTAACATTGCATCATCACATGCTGCATTGGGAAGAGGAGCTGTCACAGGTTCAATTCCTCTGTGTGGAGGTATCCCAAACAGTATCCCAAAGGGGCTAAGCCCATCCGAAGCCTGTTTCAGAACATCATTTGCTCACTGTTTTTCAGTGTCCTATTTTCTCTCTCTACTGCCCCACCACTAGCTGGATTATATGCACAGTGCTGCTTAAAGTCAATACCCAAATATTCACCCACCTGCTTAAGCGATGGCTCAAAAGGTGTGTCATTTTCACTGAGATTTTTGGGGAGTTCCCATCTAGTACAAGCAATGCCTTTGCTACCACCTCCAGTCCTGTTTGGAAGGACATTTCTCACCTTAAACTCAATGTTGGTGACAAAAAAAAAAAAAATTTTTTGGTTAGAGAACAATGCTTTTACAGCTTCTTTGTGATGCAGTGTGTTTAGAAGCGACCCAAAGCAGTTTGTTTGACACAGTTTTTTCACCGTAGCTCGTGCTTGGAGATTTGGGCTGTGAAGAAGGAGTGATTATTTTCAGAGGATAGTACAGAGTTTGGTTTTGGGTGTTGTTGTACTGCCTGCTTTTGTTTCGCTGCATGGTGTGCTCTGGTTTACCTAGGAGACAGGTTGATTTGTAGTGTGTGACACATTTGCATAATTAGTGGGAGAGGAGTTCAGCAGCTAGAGACTAGTTTGTGGTGGGCTGTGTGTTTCTGAACTCATTGGAAGTCTGTGTTTCAAATTGTCCCAAAATTGAACTACCTCAAGCCCTATGTTTACATGCCTCTATGAAGGTGTACAGTTCAGCTGCTTGTGCTGAAAGGTTTGAGGGGATCTTAACGATAGTCTCATGTGCTATTACCATAGCCCACTCGTTTTTACCTGTCTCTGGATTCTGTGACAGTACTGCGTTTAATGGAAACAATAATCCACTTTATCCTGATTAAGACCATACTCTAATTAAGAAACTACCATGTAAAAACAATTTTTACTTACCTTTATCTAATAGGTATACTGGTAAGCACTAATTGAATTAAGACAGGTGGAGTACTCCTGTTTTAGTGCATATGGACGGTATTGAGACATATAAATAAACACCTTAATACATTATGAACGTATGTGAGTTTTACCACATTTTGGAAGAAATACACACGAGTTTTACGAACAGATAGTTCGCTGATTCAAACAATATTGCTACTATAGGCCTGTGAAAAAGATCTGCTACTATATGACGTAAATAAGTTTGGTGCAGCCACGGTTAAGCAGTTGTTTTAGCATGTATATGGTTATAATTAGAATATCAAAAAGTTTATTTATTTCAGTATTCCATTCAAAAGTGAAACTAGTATAATTATATTCTCACCAGTGATATATTTCAAGTGTTCATTCCTTTTGATTTTGATGATTATAACTGAGAATAAAACCCGAAATGAACAGAAACAAAAAACAAGGAAGAAGAGAGAGAAAGAAAGAGAAAAAAGTGGAGAGAGAAAATACTTAGTTCTACATCGTCATAATGATAATCAAACTACTTGTATCTGTAAACAAGCTGTTAACAAATCAAAAGTGAGTATCAGGAGGGAGAAGAAGTAAGCCCAGAGGCTGTGGATGTTAGTGGTTTACCATAGTAATGACTAATGAAACCAAAATCAGTATCTCAGAAAATTTTAATATTACTTAAGACCAATACCCAAAAAGGATTTTTAGAAATGTTCCAACTTAACGTATGGCCAACATGTACTGCACTCAATACTTAGTTGGGGCTCCTTTTGCCTGAATTACTGCAGCAATGCGGCGTGGCATGAAGTCGCTCAGTCTGTGGCACTGCTCAGGTGTTATGACAGCCCAGGTTGCTCTGATAGTGGCCTTCAGCTCTTCTGCATTGTTGGGTCAGCAGCAGGAAGCATGAAGTGCTCTAAAACTTCCTGGTAGACGGCTGCGTTGACCTTGGACCTCAGAAAACACAATGGACCAACACCAGCAGATGACATGGCACCCCAAACCATCACTGACTGTGGAAACTTTACACTGGACTTCAAGCAACGTGGATTCTGTGCCTCTCCTCTCCTCCTCCAGACTCTGGGACCTTGATTTCCAAAGGAAATGCAAAATTTTCTTTCATCAGAGAACATAACTTTGGACCACTCAGCAGCAGTCCAATCCTTTTTGTCTTTAGACACTTCTGACGCTGTGTCTTGTTCAAGAGTGGCTTGACACAAGGAATGCGACAGCTGAAACCCATGTCTTGCATACGTCTGTGCGTGGTGATTCTTGAAGCACTGACTCCAGCTGCAGTCCACTCTTTGTGAATCTCCCCATGCCGTGACTTTGGCTGCTTGTCCATCTGCCGGTGCTATTGGTCTTAATTTGCATCATGGACTTCGCTCGCGTCCGAGAAAAGGAAAACACACACAATGCTGATTAGTAAGCACACTCACGGCAATAGACATTGGATAACACACATATCCCTCGTCTGCTAGATGGTGGAATTCTCCTGTGCTGTGCGCCATTCACTGGTCATGTGTGCCTTCCCCCACGTGCTCTCAAGCTGTCCAAAACATTGGTGGTGCTGAAGCAGAGCCGTTACTTCAGCATCACCGCAGCAGTCGCAGGAGGAGCAATTTTAGTCTCTTAGTCTCTGCGCTGGATGCCGGTCCGTCGTGACAATGTGTGTGTGTGTGTGTGCATATCTAATATATATACACACACACATTATATATATATATATATATATATATATATATATATATATATATATATATATATATATATATATATATATATATATATATATATATATAAATATATATATATATATATATATATATATAAATTTTTTATATATATGTATATGAAACACAGGGCACGATACATTTCTATATACTGATCAGGAGCAGTTCGAGGCATTTTAAACAGGCTTTGTTCCAGGGTCGAACCCTTAACAGAACAACGTTTGTGGCTCTGTAAGCAGATAAACGTTCTGTACTAATCTAAATGACATGACCTTCTTAGACATTATCCTCAGATGAACAGAACAAAAACAAAACTATTACAAAATAAAAATTTATAATTTCCCTCACATGTCCATTAATCACACTTTACTGTAGGCTATATGGCCCTTTAGATAGATCATACAGCTGCAACTAAACATGATGTTTGGACTGAATGCTAGTACTTAGGAGTGCTAAAAACACCTAAAGCCAACAGTGTCTGCACTGTGAATTTCAGGACGCTGTGATTAAGGCTGAGGAGAAGATTCAGAAGCTTGTGGTGTCCAATACTCAGCTGGAGGAGAGAGTGAGGGAGCTGGAGGAACTGCTCTGTGAGGCACGCAGAGATGACCTGAAAAGCAAGTTATGTGATACAAGCCCCTGATTAAAAAGTACTTTTCAAAATTATATGAGCAGCATATGATGGGAATGATTGAGAATAGGAAATATCTGCACACTAGAGTGTATGCAGTGAGTTTGAGCAGTGATGCTGGCAAGAGTAGATTAGATTAGATGGGAAGCTAAAATCTCATCTCTATCACAAGCTCTGCAATGAATCTATTAGGGATAATAGTTAATTAACGCATTATATCATGAGGTTTATTATTTAACATGTTTATTATTATTGTTATCATCATGCCATAATAAAAATTATGTTGGACCAGATTGAAGATGTGATCATTAAGTGTTTTACGTGTGTGAGAGAGAGAGAGAGAGAGAGAGAGAGAGAGAGAAAGAGAGAAAGAGAGAGCGCGCTCATGTGTGTGTGTGTGTATGTACAGTCACATTATGAGAAAATGTATTTTTTTCCTCCAAACTCTAAAAGAATCTGAAAGTGTGTGTAGAAGTAAATAAAGCCAATAAGCCTTAATTGTACTTTTTTAGGTCTCCCTGGCTGAAGCTGAGAAGAAACAGATGGCTGTGGAGACCATTGCTCAGTCGAAGATGGAGAAGTCTGGCCTGAAAGACCAGGTGGAGACACGGCAAGGAACAATGCAGGACATGGGGAACCTGCTCAATGCTGTTGAGGTGGAAAAGTCTGGCCTAAAAGACCAGGTGGAGACACTGCAAGGAACAGTGCAGGACATGGAGAACATGTTATCTGAGACTCACACAGAGTGTGACAAGCTAATGAATGTAAGTGAGAAAAGTCTTTCATTATACAGCTTCTTTCGAAATATGTGGACTTTTTCATGTTTTCTGCTGAATGGACTTTCATTTAAAGAAAATGAACATTAGATTTTCAAGTTGTTAGATTTTATAAATTTTTTATTAAAATGGCCCATTGCAGATGTGAACAGTACATATTTGAGTTTGAACATCTGTTGCCCCGTGTGTGTGTTTTAAGAGAGTGAGTGTGAGCAGGGAGGATCACAACATCCTCAAGTGCGAGTATGAGGAGATGAAGAAGACTCTCATCAACAAGGAGGAGTTACTGAATGTAATCTTTCATTCTCATGAAACTATGACTGCTATTGTACGCTGTGTGTGTGCGCACATGTGTTTGTAATGACTGATGAGTAGGTTTTTAAAAGTATGTGAAAGTATGTGTAGAAGTAAATCAAGGCAAAAAGCCTGAATTGTTGTACTTTTTTAGGTCTTCCTGTCTGAAGCAGAGGAGAAACACCAGATGGATTTGGAGACCATTGCTCAGCTGAAGGTGAAGAAGTCTGGCCTGAAAGACCAGGTGAAGACACTGCAAGGAAGAATGGCAGTCACAGGGAACGTGCACAATGAGACTTACCAGTGCGCTATTCGTTTAATGACTGTAAGTGAGAGAAGTCTTGCATTTAAGCAGCTCTTTTAGAAATACGAGGACTTTTTCATGTTTCTGCTGCATGGAGTTTAATTTAACCAAAATTATCATTATATTTTCAAGTTGTTAGGTTTTATTAATTAACAGACATGCCCCATTGCAGAAGTTCTCGAGTTTGAACATCTATTGAACTATGTTTGTGTTTAGGAGATTCGGGTGAAGGACAATGAGATGAAGCGTCTGATAGACGTAGACAAGATAGTGAAGGTAAACTTTCCTTCCCATGAATCTGTGACTGCTATTGTATTATTTTGTGTGTGTGTGTGTGTGTGTGTGTGTGTGTGTGTGTGTGTGTGTGTGTGTGTGTGTGTACTTGTTTCCTCACATTTTGGGGACATTTAGTCTTTCCCACTAATACATTTTAGCCTATTCTCATGAGTAATGAGTTTCTGAAAGTGTCTGAAAGTGTGTGTAAATGTAAATGAAGCCCATCCATCCATCCATCTTCAACCGCTTATCCGTAATTGGGTCGTGGGGGTAGCAGCTCCAGCAAGGGACCCCAAACTTCCCTTTCCTGAGCCACAGTAACCAGCTCTGACTGGGGGATCCCGAGGAGTTCCCAGGCCAGTGTGGAAATATAATCTCTCCACGTAGTCCTGGGTCTTCCCCGAGGTCTCCTCCCATCTGAACGTGCCTGGAACACCTCCCTAGGGAAGCGCCCAGGGGGCATCCTTACCATGTGCCCGAACCACCTCAACTGGCTCCTTTCAACGCAAAGGAGCAGCGGTTCTACTGAGTTCCTCTCGGATAGCCGAGTTTCTCACCCTATCTCTAAGGGAGAGGCCAGCCACCCTCCTGAGAAAACCCATTTCGGCCACTTTTACCCGCGATCTAGTTCTTTTGGTCACTACCCAACCTTCATGACCATAGGTGAGTGTAGGAATGAAAATTGCCCGATAGATCGAGAGTTTTGCTTTCTGGCTCAACTCTCTTTTCGTCACAACGGTGCGGTGAAGCGATTGCAATACTGCTCCCGTTGCTCCGATTCTCTGGCCAATCTCCTGCTCCAATGTCCCCTCACTCGTGAACAAGACTCTGAGGTACTTGAACTCCTTCACTTGGGTCCTTACCCGGAGTAGGCACTCGATCGGTTTCCTGCTGAGAGCCATGGCCTCAGATTTAAAGGTGCTAATGCTCATCCCAGCCACTTCGCACTCTGCTGCAAACCGATCCAGCAAGTGCTGGAGGTCACGGACCGATGAGGCCATTAGGACCACATTATCCACAAAAAGCTGTGATGAGATCCTCAGGTCACCAAAATGCAACCCCTCCCCACCATGACTATGCCTTGATATCCTGTCCATGAATATCACAAACATGATTGGTGACAAAGCGGAGACCAACCCCAACCTGAAACAAGTCTGACTTCTTGCAGAGCATCCGGACACAACTCTTGCTTTGGGCGTACAGTGATTGGATAGCCCTAAGAAGGGAACCCTTCACCCCATACTCCTTCAGCACCTCCCACAGTAGACCCCTGACACGGCCATACGCCTTCTCCAAATCCACAAAACACATGTAGACCAAATGGGCATACTCCAAGGCCCCCTCCAAGATCCTTGTGAGAGTAAAGAGCTGGTCCGTTGTTCCACGACTAGGACGGAATCCGCATTGTTCCTCCTCAATCCGAGGTTCAACTATCGGCCAAACCCTCCATTCCAGCACCTTGGAGTAGACTTTACCAGGGAGGCTGAAAAATGTGATACCCCTATAATTGGCACACACTCTCTGGTCCCCTTTTTTAAACAAAGGAACCACCACCCCAGTCTGCCACTCCTTGGGCACTGTCCCCGACTTCCACGCAATGTTAAAGAGGCGTGTCATCCAAGACATCCCCTCCACACCCAGAGCTTTCAGCATTTCTGGACGGATCTCATCAATCCCCGGGGCTTTGCCACAGTGTAGTTGGTTGACTACCTCAGCCACCTCCACCATGGAAATTGACGATGATCCCCCATCAGCCTCCACCTCTGCCTCTACCATAGAGGGTGTGTTAGTCGGATTCAGGAGTTCCTCAAAGTGCTCCTTCTACCGTGCAATTACTTCCTCAGTTAAGGTCAACAGCGTCCCATCCTTACTGTACACAGCTTGGATGTTTTTCCAGAAACACCTTGGTGCCGACCAAAAGTCCTTCTCCATTTTCTCTCCGAACTTCTCCCACACACACTGCTTTGCTTTTTTCATGGCAAAAGCTGCAGCCCTTCTGGCCCATTGGTACCTTACTGCCTCCGGAGTCCCCCGGGATAACACATCCAGGAAGGCCTCCTTCTTCAGTCGGACGGCTTCCCTGACCAACGGTGTCCACAATGGTGTTCAAGGGTTACCACCCCTTGAGGCAGCTAAGACTTTGAGACCACAGCTCTCCGCCGCAGCTTCAGCAGTGGAAGCTTTGAACATTGCCCACTCTGGTTCAATGCCCCCAACCACAGGGATGTCAAAGTTCCGCCGGAGGTGTGAGTTGAAGATCTCACGGACAGGGGCCTCCTCCAGATGTTCCCAGTTCACCCACACTACCCATTTGGACTTTCTAGGTCTGTCAAGAGTCTTCCCCCACCCCTTGATCCAACTCACCACCAGATGGTGTTCAGTTGACAGCTCCGCCCCCTCTTCACCCGAGTGTCCAGAACATGCGGCCTCAGATCAGATGATTCGATTACAAAATCGATCATAGACCTTCAGCCTAGGGGGCTCTGGTACCAAGTACACTTATGAGCCTCCTTATGTTCGAACATGGTATTTGTTGTAGACAGTCCACGACTAACACAGAAGTCAAATAACAAATGCCCGCTCGGGTTTAGATCGGAGGCCGTTCCTCCCAATCACGCCTCTCCAGTTATCTCCATCATTGCCCATGTGCGCGTTTAAGTCCCCCAGCAGAACTATGGAGTCCCCTACTGGTGTCCCATACAGGACACTGTTCAGGGTCTCCAAGAAGGCAAATTACTCTGAACTGGTGTTCGGTGCATAAGCACATACAACAGTCAGAGTTTTCCCCCCCACAACCCGTAGGCGTAAGGAGGCGACCCTCTCGTCCACTGGTGTAAACTCCAACATAACGGCGTTCAGTCGGAGACTTGAGTATCCCCACACCTGCCCGGCGTCTCGCACCATGGTCAACTCCAGAGTAGAATAGAGTAAATGAAGCCAATAAACCTTAATTTTTGTATTTTTTTAGGTCACCCTGCCTGAAGCTGAGGAGGAACATCAGAAGGATGTGGAGACCATTGCTCAGCTGAAGATGGAGAGGTCTGACCTGAAAGACCAGGTGGAGTCACTACAAGAAAGAGTGAGGTACACAGAGAACCTGCTCCATTTTGTTGAGGTGGAGAAGTCTGACCTGACCAGTGAAATGAAGAGACTGCAAAGAAGAGTGCAGACCATGGTGAAACATGTCTGTGAGACTGACTGGGAGATAGGCACACGTGTATATGTAAGTGAGAAAAGTCTTGCATTAAACAGCTTCTTTAGAAATATGAGGACTTTTTCATGTTTCTGCTGCATGGAGTTTAATTTAACCAAAATTCAAATAGAATTTACGTTCTATTCGATTAATTTATAGAAATGAACATTAAGCACTCGAGTTTGAAAAACTTTTGTCCCATGTGTGTCTTTTAGAAGCTTCAGTTGAAGAACGATGAGATGAAGAAGCGTCTAATAGATGCAGAGGAGTTACTGAAGGTAAACTTTTCCTCTCATGAAACCATGCTATTGTATTTTGTGTGTGTACTTGTTTCCTCACATTTTGTCCTTTTCCCCTAATACATTTTAGACTATTCTCATGAGTAATTAGTCGGTTTCTAAAAGTGTCTGAAAGTGTGTGTAGAAGTAATTAAAGCCAATAAGCCTTAATTGTACTTTTCTAGGTCCTTGCATTAAACACCTCCTTTAGTAATTATATGAGGACGTTTCATGTTTATGCTGCAGAATGAGGTTCATTAAACAAAAATAAAAGTTGTATTTTTAAGTAGCTATTTTTTTTTTATTGAATAGAAGTGACCCATTGCAGATGTAAATATTAAACACTCGCTTTAAACATTTTTTCAGTCGTGTGTGTTTTCATACATTAAATCTGTCTCTCTTTTTTTTTCTTTTTTTCTTTTTCTTTTTTAAACAGAAACATGGCATACCTTCCAGATACTCATCAGAATCAACATGATTGGGTATGAGGGGTGAAAATAAGAAGAAAGTAACCCACAATTTAATGTGAAGTAAAAAGTCAAGCTGATATCTGGGATGCACCGTCTACTATCAAGCTTGACCTGCAAGCCATGAAAATACAGGTGGTTAGAGATAAAGTTGCTACCAATGCTACCATAATCAACACTGAAATGTACTGTTGGGGAAATGGAGCACACTCTCTCCGTTTGCACCGATGACCGATGACATAGACATAATGACTATCAAGTTTCTCACTGCGACCGTAACAAAGTTAGAGAATAAATGTGAGGACTTGAGGTCTAGGTCACAGCGCAATAATGTTAGGATTGTTGGAGTTCCAGAGGTCCCTGACACCTGTACAACTGCTGCAGTAGCGGCCTTGCTGAAGGAGACGTTTGGTCTGTGGAAGGAGCCGGTTTGTGACCGGCCCCACCGGACCCTTCAGCCTAAGCCGAATCCTGTTGAACGAACACAAGCTATTGTGTGCAGATTCCACTATCACACTGACTGTGTTGACATTTTACGCCATGTCGGAAAGCTCCAACGAATTAAAGCGAGGGATTTGGCCATTTCAGTCTTCCCGGACCACACAGCCAAGATAGCCTGGGCTCGGGCCGCTCTTAACGAGGCTAGGCGTCAACTTCTTGACATTGAGGGCACTTGCCATGGAATACTTCACCCGCAGGGGACTGTCAAATATTTTACATCTGGGTGAGCTGCTCCAGCTACAACAGCAGCATCTTTTTTGCACTCCTTAAATCTACCTCAACTGTAATAATGTGGCTCACTGTTTTGATGCTCTGACTAGGTTAGAGTTTCGGTTTAAATTATGTTAGTATTTTTTCCTCAGCCTTATATGCTACACTGTTACATTATCAGTATTTTGTCTAATTTGTAACCAGTCTTTGAAAGATTATATTTGTTGTTGTCTGTTTTTCAGTCTTGAAATCAGTAGGGGCCTTTTCTCTTACTGAGACTTTTTTTTTTTTTTTTTTTTGTTAGTTCATTTTACTTCGAAAGTTGTCCACAATGTGAAAACAACTGTTACTGTGGAAACCATTGCTGTCTCCTTTGTTCTTTTGTTGTATTGAGACTTTGGGTGTGTGTTTAGGGATTTGTTGGTGGGGAGGGGGTCCCAATTCGGCTCTAATTGGCTATTTGTTTCCCTGTGGTTTACTTTATTTAAATGGTTAATAGTAATATTGATCCCAGCATAGCTGGGACAGGCACTAAGATTTATTAGCTGGAATGTCAGAGGTATGGGTAATCCTTTCAAGAGATCTAAGGTTTTTACACATTTGAAACGTGTAAACTCCATCCATCCTCAACTGCTTATCCGTAATCGGGTCGCAGGGGTAGCAGCTCCAGCAAGGGACCCCAAACTTCGTTTTCCCGAGCCACATTAACCAGCTCTGACTGGGGGATCCTGAGGCGTTCCCAGGCCAGTGTGGAAATATAGTCTCTTCACCTAGTCCTGGGTCTTCCCCGAGGTCTCCCGGCTGGACGTGCCTGGAACACCTCCCTAGGGAGGCGCCCAGGGGGTATCCTTACCAGGTGCCTGAACCACCTCAACTGGCTCCTTTCAACACAAAGGAACAGCGGCGCTACTCTGAGATCCTCTCGGATAGCCGAACTTCTCACCCATTTCGACCCATTTCGGCCGCTTGTACCCGCGATCTAGTTCTTTCGGTCACTACCCAACCTTCATGACTATAGGTGAGTGTAGGAACGAAAATTGCCCGGTAGATCGAGAGCTTTGCCTTCCTGCTCAGCTCTCTTTTTGTCACAACGGTGCGGTGAAGCGATTGCGATACTGCTCCCGCTGCTCCGATTCTCCGGCCAATCTCCTGCTGCAATGTCCCCTCACTCATGAACAAGACCCCAAGGTAATTGAACTCCAGTAAGTGCTGGAGGTCATGGACGGATGATGCCATCAGGACCACATCATCTGCAAAAAGCAGCGATGAGATCCTCAGGTAAACAAACCGCAACCCCTCCCCACCATGACTACGCCTCGATTTCCTGTCCATGAATATCACAAACAGTATTGGTGACAGCGCAGCCCTGGCAGAGACCAACCCCCACCTGGAACAATTCCCGACTTTTTGCAGAGTATCCAGACACAACTCTCGTTTTGGGCGTACAGCGATTGGATAGCCCTAAGAAGGGAACCCTTCACCCCATACTCCCTCAGCACCTCCCACAGTAGACCCCTGGGGACACGGTCATACGCCTTCTCCAGATCCACAAAACGCATGTAGACTGGATGGGCATACTCCCAGGCCCCCTCCAAAATCCTTGCGAGAGTAAAGAGCTGGTCCGTTGTTCCATGACCAGGACGGAATCCGCATTGTTCCTCCTCAATCAGAGGTTCGACTATCGGCTGAACCCTCCTTTCCAGCACCTTGGAGTAGACTTTACCAGGGAGGCTGAGAAATGTGATACCCCTATAATTGGCGCACACATTCTGGTCCCCTTTTTTAAATGGGAACCACCACCCCGGTCTGCCACTCCTTGGGCACTGTCCCCGACTTCCACGCAATGTTAAAGAGGCTTGTCATCCAAGACATCCCCTCCACACCCAGAGCTTTCAGCATTTCTGGACGGATCTCATCAATCCCCGGAGCTTTGCCACTGTGTAGTTGATTGACTACCTCAGTAACCCACCATGGAAATTGATGATCCCCCATCAGCCTCCACCTCTGCCTCTACCATAGAGGGTGTGTTAGATTCAGGAGATCCTCAAAGTTTGAGGAGTTCCTCAAAGTGTTCCTTCCACCGTGCAATTACTTCCTCAGTTGATGTCAACAGCGTCCCATCCTTACTGTACACAGCTTGGATGGTTCCCCGTTTCCCCTTCCTTTTGTAATTAACACTTTTATTGATTCACAAGTGAACACCAAGAGACAAACAACATACATAATGAATCAAACTTTTAACATAAATCCACACAACAACCCCTCCCCTACCAACCAACCACCCCGTCCCCCACGAACACCTTGTGGTCAATAGAATATAAACTCGCATAAAAAAAAAAAAAAATAAATAAATAAATAAATAAAATGCACACAATAAAAAAAAATAATAATAATAAAATAAAGGTAAAATACAATAATCAAGTATAATAAAGTATCTATCTATCTATCTAATCATAGCCTAAACTCTAAATTATAATTCCCACTGCCCCTCCTCAAGAGTCCCCCAAAACGCCAAATAACTGCTCCATTTCTTCCTGAAGGAAATCCCAACCCAATCCTTCTGCTCGACCACTCCTCAAAGGCAGCCACCCTCCCCATCTCCACACACCACTCTGGAAACGAGGGCACTCCATCTGATTTCCATCCCCTTAAATAACCTGTCTACCAATCATCACACTGGTCATAACCCAATCTTTTTGTACCTATCCTCCAATTTTGTGACCTCCCCATCTCCCAAAATACAGAGTCTAGGGCAGAACGAGATCTGAGTGTTCAACACCTCACATACAAAACGCTGCACTTTCAACCAAACTTGATCTTCCGAACCCCCCAAAAACATGGGTAGTGTCTCCATCTTCTGAATGGCATCACCAGCATGTGGGTGTGTCTTAAGACCAAGCCTATACAATTTAGAGGGGTCCAATAGAACCATGTAAGATTTTAAATTGTATAAGGCGCACCCTTGCGCTCTAGATGCAGTTTTTATATTTTTTCGAGGCGCTTTTAATGTGAAGTAAAAAAGCTGATATCTGGGATGCACCGTCTACCTATCAAGCTTGACCTGCAAGCCATGAAAATACAGGTGGTTAGAGATAAAGTTGCTACCAATGCTACCATAATCAACACTGAAATGTACTGTTGGGGAAATGGAGCACACCTCGCTTGCACCGATGACCATGACATAGACATAATGACTATCAAGTTTTCACTGCGACCGTAACAAAGTTAGAGAATAAATGTGAGGACTTGAGGTCTAGGTCACAGCGCAATAATGTTAGGATTGTTGGAGTTCCAGAGGCCCTGACACCTGTACAACTGCTGCAGTAGCGGCCTTGCTGAAGGAGACGTTTGTCTGTGGAAGGAGCGGTTTGTGACCGCCCCACCGACCCTTCAGCCGCCGAATCCTGTTGAACGAACACAAGCTATTGTGTGCAGATTCCACTATCACACTGACTGTGTTGACATTTTACGTCGGAAAGCTCCAACGATAAAGCGAGGGATTTGGCCATTTCAGTCTTCCCGGACCACACAGCCAAGATAGCCTGGGCTCGGGCCGCTTAACGAGGCAGGCGCAACTTCTTGACATTGAGGGCGCTGCCATGGAATACTTCACCCGCAGGGGACTGTCAAATATTTTACATCTGGGTGAGCTGCTCCAGCTACAACAGCAGCATCTTTTTGCACTCCTTAATCTACCTCAACTGTAATAATGTGGCTCACTGTTTTGATGCTCTGACTAGGTTAGAGTTTCGGTTTAAATTATGTTAGTATTTTTCCTCAGCCTTATATGCTACACTGTTACATTATCAGTATTTTGTCTAATTTGTAACCAGTCTTTGAAAGATTATATTTGTTGTTGTCTGTTTTCCGTCTTGAAATCAGTAGGGCCTTTTCTCTTACTGAGACTTTTTTTTTTTTGTTAGTTCATTTTACTGAAAGTTGTCCAATGAAAACAACTGTTACTGTGAAACCATTGCTGTCTCTTGTTCTTTGTTGTATTGAGACTTTGGGTGTGTGTTTAGGATTTGTTGGTGGGGAGGGTCCCAATTGCTCTAATTGGCTATTTGTTTCCTGTGGTTTACTTTATTTAAATGGTTAATAGTATTGATCCCAGCATAGCTGGGAAGGACTAGTTATTAGTGGTTAGAGGTATGGGTAACTTTCAGAGATAGTTTTAATTGAGTGTAACCCATCCATCCTCAACTGCTTATCCTGCCTGCAGGGGTAGCAGCCCAGAAGGGACCCCAAACTGCTTTTCCCGAGCCACATTAACCAGCTCTGACTGGGGTCCTGAGGCGTTCCCAGGCAGTGTGGAAATATAGTCTTCACCTAGTCCTGGGTTTCCTGAGGTCTCCTGAACGTGCCTGACACCTCTAGGGAGCGCCCAGGGGTATCCTTACCAGGTGCCTGACCACCTCAACTGGCTTCAACACAAAGAAGCCGCTCTCTGAGATCCTCTCGGATAGCCATTCACCCTTTCACCCATTTCGCGCTGTCCCGTCTGTTTGGTCACTCCCAACTTCTGTTGTGTGAGCGTAGCGTGCTTCCTGTCAGCTTTTGTAAGGTCGGTAGCGTACTACTCTCCCGCTGTCCTCGCCATCCTGCTGCTGTCTACTCTGACACCCAAGGTATTGCTCTGTGTGGGCTACGGTGCCACGCCACATATCTGCAAACACGGGTCCAGTACAAACCACCCCTCCACCATCTAGCCGTTTCTGTTGTCAAAAGTATTGTCGCCTGCAGGCCAACCCCCACCTGCATTCCCACTTTTGCAGGTATCAGCAAACTCTGGGCGTACAGCATTGTAGCCCAAGAAGGAACTTCACCCCATACTCCTCAGCACCTCACAGTACGGGGACGGTACTTCTCAGTCACAACATGTAGCTGTGTACACCTCAAATTTGGTAAAGAGTGTTGTTTGACAGATTTGTTCTCAATAGGGATCGGCTTTCAGCTTGGTTAAGCTGAGGGATACATAATTGGCACACATTCTGGTTTTAAATGGGAACCACCACCCGTCTGCCACTCCTTGGCACTTCCCCACTTCCAGCAATGTTAAAGAGGCTTGTCATCCAAGACATCCCTCCACACCCAGAGCTTTCAGCATTTCTGGGTTCACGTTGCCATGTGTAGTTGTTGCTCTCAGTCCCACCAGGTTGTTCCCAACTTACTGTGTGTTGTTCAGAGTGGGGTGTCCGGTGTACACGCTTGTGTTTTTTTGTTTATATTGTAGCAAGAATTTACCCCCTACCAACCACCCTCCCCACCTTGTGGTCAATAGAATAAATGCATAAAAAAAAATAAATATAAATAAATAAAACACACAATTAAAAAAAAATATAATAAAAAGGTAAATACAATATCATTATAAATCTAATAGCCTAACCTAAATTTATACTCTCCACTCCCTCCTCAAGACCAAAACCAAACTGCTCATTTTTCCTGAAGGAAAACTCCACTCTGCTCGCCCCTAAAGCACACCTTACACCACTTGACGAGGATATCTGAATTTTTTTTTTTTTAAAAGAAGTTGGTTACAACATACCTTTTACATTTACAGGATGTTCTCGTACCACATGTGGTGGTTTAAAAACAATTTGAGGGTCCAATAGAACCATGTAAGATTTTAATTGTATAAGGCACTTTCTCTAGTGCAGTTTTTATATTTTTAAAATCCTACCCCTCAAATTAAATTTTTCCATAATTTGGGGGCCGTAACTGTGTAGTATAACTTTGTTCATGTTTAAAACAGTCTATATAGGGTGCTGTTCAAATAGTAGCAAGTGGAGTACTTAAATCTTTGCACGACATTGAGATAAATATCAGAATCAAACACTCTGGACACTCTTGTCCACAATGAGTGCAGATGTGAAATTACTGGGTGTGATTTGACTTCTCTGGTGAGCTTAATGGAAAGGCTTTGCAGTGGCAAAATAGGGTCAAGAACTTCTTGTTCAATGCAGAACCAGGAAGGGGCTCTCTCAGGTGGAAGTGACCAATGAGCCAAATGTCTGAGACCAAACGCATAATAATAAAACAGAATCTTGGGTAGGCCTAGCCCACCCTTGTCAATCGGCCTATGTAACTTATTGAAATTTAACCTGGGACGCTTACCATTCCAAATAAAAGACTTCGCTATACTCTCAAATTGCTTGAAATAAGAAAGAGGGACATTTACAGGGAGAGATTGTAGCAGGTAATTGAATTTTGATTACAACTCATTTTAATAACATTAACCTTCCCGATCATAGAAAATGTAAAGAAGACCACCTGTCTACATCACTCGAAAAGCTTTTTATTAACGGGTCAACATTAACACTAACTAAATCTGACAAATTTTTTGGAAATAAAATACCCAAATACTTAATACCCTGTTTGGGCCACTGGAAGGCACCAGGCTGAAAGGCCGTTACTGGACAGTACGCTGTCAGAGCCAAAGCTTCAGATTTAGACCAGTTGACTTTGTATCCTGAGAATTTGGAAAAGGAATTAATAATTCTGTGGAGGCAAGGCATAGATCTAGTAGGGTCAGAGACGAATAATAAAATATCATCTGCATAAAGCAAAAGCTTATGCGGTACACCTCCCGCCACCACCCCTGGAAAATCATTCTCCTTTCTTATCGCAGCTGCTAATGGTTCCAGGGCAATACAGAACAATAATGGGGAAAGAGGGCAACCCTGCCGGGTGCCCCTATCCAGAGTAAAATAATCTGAAATCAGTCCATTTGTTTGTACTGCCGCTACAGGGTGACTATAAAGTAGCTTAATCCAACCAATGAAAGTATTCTCGAACCCATACACTTCCAAAATTTAAAAGATAATCCCATTCTACCATATCAAACGCCTTTTCGGGCCAAGTGAGATGGCAGCAACCGGAGACTGATCATTCGCTACTGACCACATGATATCAATGAGACGTCTAATGTTATCAGAAGAGCTACGGCCCCGAATGAACCCCACCTGATCTATATGTATAAGAGATGTCATAACTTTACTTAATCGGTTAGCCAAAATTTTTGACAAAATTTTTACATCTAACTGGATCATGGAAATTGGACGATAAGTTTTACACTCACTTGGATCTTTGTCTTTTAAGAATCAGACTGATTCGGGCTTGTGTCATGGTTGGAGGAAGATTTCCATTCTTTAATGATTCTGTATAAACTTCTACCAGAAGTGGAGCCAGTTCTGTAGCATAGGATTTGAAAAACTCAGCGGCATAGCAATCCGGCCTTGGAGACTTGCCTGTAGGCAGGGCCTTGATTACCTCGCCAAGCTCCTCCAAAGTTATCTCAGAATCAAGCGGATTTTTTTGCTCCGTCGTCAATGTTGGGAGTTCTAATGGTTCCACAAAGTTTCTAATATCTTCATCGGTACACGAAGACATTGAACTATAGAGATCCAAGTAAAATTCTTTAAAAGCATTATTGATATCAATGGCCGAAATTTCACCCCTAACAGACTTCACTGCGAGAATGGTAGAAAGGGTCTCCCTCTGTTTTATATATCTAGCCAAAAGTTTTCCTGCTTTGTCCCCCGACTCAAAGTATGACTGTCTTGCGCTGAACAACCAAAACTCCACTTTTTGCGACAAAATAGTATTATATCTATATTTCAATCTGGTCAATTCTCTGAGACCATCAGACGACATTCGACGCTTCAGCTCTGCCTCTGCACTTTAAATATGTCCTTCCAACTCCACGAGTTCTCGTGCTTTAAATTTTTTAATGAATGAGGCATACTGTATGATCCAACCCCTAAGAACCGCCTTAAAGTGCCTCCCACGCCACGCCCACAGAGGATACTGAGGACCAGTTGGTCTCCATATAAAAATCAAGTTCCGTCTTTAACATTTGTCGAAAATCAGGATTTTGTAGAAGGGATACATTAAAGCGCCAACTAAATGATTTCTTCTCAGATTGTGGCCACACCTCTAAACTCACCAGTGCGTGATCTGAGACTAGGATGTTTCCGATTGAACAATCAGCAACAGATGAAATGAGTGATTTAGAGATAAAAAAAAAAAATCTATTCTAGAATAAATCTTATGGACTGAAGAAAAAAATGTATAATCCCTACCAGATGGGTTCAAAAGTCTCCAAATATCTGCAAGACCAAGATTTTTACACATCCTGTGAAGCGTCACTGTTGCTCTGGGGGGCTTACCCACTTTTGCAACACTATGATCAAGGACTGAGTCCATCAAAAGATTAAAGTCTCCTCCCAATATTATATCATGCGGGGTGCCCACAGATTGCAAGATCCCTTCTAGATCTATAAAAAAGCCCTGATCATCAGTATTGGGTGCATAAATATTAGCCAAAATAAGACTTTCGCCTGAATTTCTGCTAAAACAATAATTGCTCTCCCTAATTTATCTTTAAACTGTTTGAGACATTTGAATTGTAGATGCTTATTCACCAATATAATGCCTCCCCTGCTCTTACTCGAGCCAGCACTAAAGAAAACATGACCGCCCCATATCTTCCCAAATTTTTCAGCTTCTTGTGGGGAAAGATGCGTTTCTTGAAGAAACACATCATATTTCTTACGCTTAAGAAAAGTAATGACCTTCCTTTTTATGGGGTGTCCCAACCCATTCACATTCCACGTGGAGAGAGATAGTACACATTAACATCTGACATTTTGAAAAAAAAAGAAAAAATTTGAAAAAAACAGAAAAAATTAATTGTGTGCCAAAAACAAAATTATGAAGACCACAATTCAACATTGATGCAACAATAAAACCCCAAGCTTCCCCCCGAACAAAACAAACAGAAAAAAGAAGAACATGACGGCGCATGACAGCGCCAACCGGCGCCAATCCCCCTAAACTCAAAGAGTCCATGTACACCTACGAGAGCCCCCGCGACAACTCTGCCATCGGATTGCACTATTCTGCCTCACAAATCTGAGGCAAAGTTACATAACAAAAAATATTTTCTAAAATAAAATACACCCCAACCAATAAGCAGAGTAAACACAAATAATGTATAGACTAGTTCACAGAACTGCCTCAAAGGTGTTCCTTCACAAAACAAAACAAATTCCAGCCGATATAGAGCCGTTCAGTTTCCTCAGACAGACAAATGAATAATCAGTGAGCCGGCTGTTATGAAAGAATGACGTCATTATTCCAACGTCCCGTGGAAATACTCCACAATTCGGACTTCAGCCAACAGGAGGCACAAGCGCAAGGAGTGAGCAGAGACATCTGCCACTGTCCTGGAGTAGTGTTATTCAACAAAAGAAGCCCCGCCGCTAGGCGGAGCTAGCACAAAAGGAAACAAAAACGCATCCCGGTTCCCCTGATGGTCAAGAGTCAATTCACTCGGAGGCCGCACAATTCTGCGGTTGTCTGTAGTATCTATTATTAATCTGGGCTGGAACTTAATTGTAAAAGTGATCTTCCGTCCATGCCAAAGTTTCTTTAAGGAAGTGATATTTCACAAAACAATATTTCTAGCCGTTCGGCAAAAAAAAAGGAAAAAAAAATGGCGGCCATTTTCCTCCAAGATTCAGAGTACACATAGCGAGTCAGCCCACTCACAAGAGAAACATCCAATGCATTATTCACCCAATGATTCAATAAAAGACATTGCCTGATTGGGACATGTAAATACTTTGCTGCCGTCTTTGGTGTTTATTCTCAGCCTGGCCGGAAACATCAGTGCAAAAGTGATCTTACGTTGTTGCAAGACTTTCTTGCATTCCTTGAACCGATCACGTTTCTCTCTTGTCGAGTTCGCAAAGTCCGGGAACAAGAAAATATTGTGATTCTTCCAAGAGAGCCTTCCTTTGCTCCTCGCCTGGCGCAACACGAGATCTTTATTGGATGATCTCAGAAATCTAGCCAGGATTGGTCGCGGCCTGTCCCCCTCGCCAGATCTCTGAGCCAGGACTCTGTAGGCCCGCTCGAGTTCTAATTTATGGCCTGTTATGTCGAGCAGATTCGGGAAAAGCTCGTCCAGAAATTTTACCATATCTCTACCTTCTTCATGCTCAGGAACTCCAATAATCCGCAAATTATTCATTCGGCTTCGATTTTCCAAATCCTCCAATCTTTCCAATACTTTTTCCAAGTCTCTCTTGGTCGCGGGCAGATTAGCGGATACTGCCCTTTCCGAAGACTCCAGATATTCGATTAGTTTCTCTGCATCCGCCACTCTTGTAACTAACTCGGAGAATTTTATTTCTATCGCGGTAACCGAACGTTGTATTACAGCGAGATCTTCCAAGTCAGCAACAACCTTCGTCAACATCCCCGACATGTTGGACAGTTGGCGCTGGATTTCTTCTCCCGCCGCACCACCCAAAACGAGTCCGCGGTCCACAGGCCCGTCCGGACTCTAATCTCGGACACGTAAGTCTTTTAATGTCTCCAGAGCTTGAGGATTTTAACTTCTTTGCCATGTTTACCTCAAACAGCAAAAGTGTAACCGGGTATACTGAATTTCACCAGATTATATCATGAAAATAATTAGAAAAGTTAGCAAAGTGCGCAGAGCCGTCTTTCACACGTCTGCCCTTCGCATGGCGTCAATGGAGGCTTTGAACATTGCCCACTCGGGTTCAATGCCCCCAACCTTCACAGGGATGCCAGAAAAAATCCGCCAGAGGTGTGTGTTGAAGATCTCACGGACAGGGGCCTCCTCCAGACATTCCCAGTTCACCCGAATTACCCGTTTGGGCTTTCCAGGTCTGTCCAGAGACTTCCCCCACCCCTTGATCCAACTCACCACCAGATGGTGATCAGTTGACAGCTCCGCCCCTCTCTTCACCCAAGTGTCCAGAACATGTGGCCTCAGGTCAGATGATACGATTACAAAAAAAAAAGTTCAATATTCCGGCGAACTTGAGCGCAGGCGTGGCTGGTGAATGTAGTCCACGCCGTCTCGGTGGCCGCAAGTTCGCTGTGGTGTAACAAGTGGGAGTATTTGTGAGCAGTTTTGAGGAAATTCGGATTCGGGGATAAATTTATTTCTTGGATTTGCCTCCTTTTACTCATCCCCTAAAGCTAGGATTCATGTGAAAGATATTTATTCTGATTATTCTGCTATCGGACGAGGATGTTGTCAAGGCTGTCCTTTATCCCCTCTGCTTTTTTGCGGTTGCTATAGAGTCTCTGTCTATCGTATTAAGATCTTTCCAATTGTTTAAAGGAATAGTCCAATATGGTGTAGGATACAAATTGTTGCCATATGCTGATGATTTGTTATTGTATGTAACCGATCCTATTGCCTCTATGCCTGCTGTCTTTGGTGTTCCGGAAACCTTCACTTTTTTCTCAGGCTATAAGTTAAATTTGTCTTTAATTTATTTATTCATTTACATGTGATTCAAATACGTGTGATTCACGTACTAATTTGCTTCTCTTTAAATCCAGTTTTAGACTGTGATATTACAAAGGTCTTTCCAGATTATTACTACACTGTATGAGATAACCCCTGTAAAATTGCCTGAATTTTATAATATTATTTGTTCACCATATTAGGTTTAAATACTCTAAAAACAGATTCACAATTAGATAACATTACATCCTTCAAAAAAAATAATATAAAACTGTAGTACGTAAAGACGAGGAGAAAACACTAATAAAATTAAATAAACAGAAAATCTAACCCAGTCAGAGCATCAAAAAAGAGAAGCACATAAGGTTATAAGTTAAATTTGGAGAAAAACGACTGTTTCCTGTCAATACTGCAGCATTTTCTCTGCAACAGTCAGATCTACCTTTTCGATTTAGTCAGTCAAGGTTTAAATACTTGGGTATCAATGTGACACGTTTTTTATCTAATCTTGTATCAGCTAATATTATTCCCCTTATTCCAAAGGTTAAAACCAATATTCAAAGTTGGGGTAACCTCCCCCTTTCTCTAATTGGCAGGATCAGTGTTGTCAAAATGAATATATTACTGTAGTCACGTGATGCCATGCGAAGGGCTGATGTGTGAAAGACAGCTCTGTGCACTTTGCTAATTTTTCTAATTATTTTCATGATATAATCTGGTGAAATTCGATACACCCAGTTACACTTTTTTTTGTTTGAGGTAAACATGGCAAAGAAGTTAAAATCCTCAAACTCTGGAGACATTAAAAGACACTTACGTGTCCAAGATGAGAGTCCGGACGGGTTTGTGGACCGTGGACTCGATTTGGGTGGTGTCGCGGGAGAAGAAATCCAGCAGAAGATCTCGCTATAATACGTCGTTCGATTACGGTGATAGAAATAAAATTCTCTGAGATAGTTACAAGAGTGGCAGATGCTGAGAAATGAAGCCGTATGGATCCGTTAGAAGTTTTTTTAAAAAAAAATAGGAATTTTAACCAAACCCCCCCAAGAACAAGAAAGACTTGGGGAAAAAATATCTGAAATATTGGAAGATTTGGAAAATCTAAGCCGAAGGATTAATTTGCGGATTATTGGAGTTCCTGAGCATGAAGAAGGTAGAGATATGGTGAGATTTCAATAGGAACATAAATAAGCTCCAGTTAGTCCAGAATGCTGCTGCTAGAGTCCTAACTAGAAATAGAAAATAAGACCATATCACCCCGATCTTATTCACACTGCATTGGCTCCCAGTAAAATCTCGCATTAACTATAAAGTACTTTAATTAACCTATAAAGCACTAAATGGTCTCGTGCCACAATATCTAAGCGACCTTCTGGTTTTCTATGATCTGCCACACCTACTTAGATAAAAAGATGCAGGCTATTTGACGGTACCCCAAATAGTGACAGCAGGGGGAAGAGCCTTTGCTTATAAAGCCCCAGTGTTATGGAATAGTCTTCCAATTATTTTTCGGGACTCAGACACAGTCTCAGTATTTAAGTCTAGGCTTAAAACGTATTTGTTTACTCAAGCCTACCCTGACTAGATTCTATTTTTACTACTTCACAGTCATAATCTTTTTTCTCCTTCTCTCCTTTTGCCGAGCCACACACGAATTTATGGAGATACTGGAGATCCAGATAATTTCAGCCTCTGGATGGAGCTCAAGTCTCGAATCTTCTCTACTGGGACTGCGGCTGCTCCGAAGGCCATACAGACTTCATGTACATCCATACTATTTCACACTGTCTGTTGTTACCCAGATGAGGATGGGTTCCCTTCTGAGTCAGGTTCCTCTCAAGATTTCTTCCTTTAAACATCTTAGAGAGTTTTTCCTTGCCACCGTCGCCACTCAGTGGCTTGCTCAGTTGGGATAAATTCACACCTTTAATATCTGTATGCCGTGTTTATATTTCTGTAAAGCTGCTTTGAGACAATGTCTGTTGTAAAATCGCTATACAAATAAAATTGAATAACAGGCCATAAATTAGAACTCGAGCGGGGCCACAGAGTCCCGGCTTGGAGATCTGGTGAGGGAAACGGGCCGCGACCAATCCTGTCTAGATTTCTGAGATCATCCAATAAAGATCTTGTGTTGCGCCAGCCGAGGAGCAAAGGAAGGCTCTCTTGGAAGAATCACAATATTCTCAGGCCAGACTGAGAAAAAACACCAAAGACGGCAGCAAAGTATTTACGTGTCCCAATCAGGCAGTGTCTTTTATTGAATCAATGGGTGAATAATCCATTGCATGTTTCTCTTGTGAGTGGGTCGACTCGCTGTGCGTACTCTGGCTTTCAGAGGAAAATGGGTGCCATTTTTTATTTATTTTTGCATTGGCGCCGCCGAATTGCTAGAGGTTGTTTTGTTTTGTAAAATATCACTTCCTTAAAGAAACTTTGGCATGGATGGAAGATCACTTTTACAATGAAGTTCCAGCCCAGATTGATAATAGATACTACAGATGACTGCAAAAGTAGGTGGCCTCCGAGCGATTTGTCTCTTGACCATCAGGGGAACTGGGATGCGGTTTTGTTTCCTTTTGTGCTGGCTCTGCCTAGCAACAGGGCTTCTTTTGTTGAATAACACTGCTTCAAGACAGTGGCATCTCTGCTCGCTCCTTGCACTTGTGCCTCCTGTTGGCTGAAGTCCGATTTGTGGAGTGCTTCCACGGGACCTTGGAATAATGATGTCATTCTTTCATAACAGCCGGCTCGCTGATTATTCATTTGTCTGTCTGAGGAAACCGAACGACTTTATATCGGCTGGAATTTGTTTTGTGAAGGAACACCTTCGAGGCAGTTCTGTGAACACATTATTTGTGTTTACTCTGCTTATTGGTTGGGGTTTATTTTATTTTACAAAATATTTTATGTTATGTAATTTAACAAAGAATCATGCAATCCAATGGCAGAGTTGTTGTGGGGGCTCTCGTAGGCATATATGGGACTCTTTGAGTTTAGGGGGATTGGCGCCGGTTGGTGCTGTCATGCGCGGGGTTGATGCGCATGTTTTTCTTTTTTCTGTTTGTTTTCTGTTTGGAAGCTCAGGGTTTTATTGTTGCATTAATGTTGTATTATGGTCTTCATAATTTTGTTTTAAGCACACAATTAATTTTTTCTGTTATATCAAAATGTCAGATGTTACTATGAGGGTACTATCTCTCTCCACGTGGAATGTGAATGGGTTGGGACACCCCATAAAAAGAAGGAAGGTCATTTCTTTTCTTAAGCATAAGTAATATGATATTTCCCCGCAGGAAGCTGAAAAATTTGGGAAGATATGGGGTGGTCATGTTTTCTTTAGTGCTGGCTCAAGTAAGAGCAGGGGAGTCATTATAGCATCTACAATTTAAATGTCTCAAACAGTTTAAAGATAAATTAGGGAGAGTAATTATTGTTTTTGCAGAAATTCAGGGCCAAAGTCTTATTTTGGCTAATATTTATGCACCTAATGGTGATGACCAGGGCTTTATTACAGATCTTGAAGGGATGTTGCAATCTGCTGGCACCCTACATGATATAATATTTGGAGGAGACTTTAATCTTTTGATGGACTCAGTCCTTGATCATAGTGTTGCAAAAGTGTGTAAGCCTCCTAGAGCAACAGGGTCGCTTCACAGGATGTGTAAAAATCTTGGTCTTGCAGAGACTTTATTTCCAAAAGATTTGTCAGATTTAGTTAGTGTTAATTTTGACTCGTTAATAAAAAGGTTTTCAAGTGACAGGTGGTCTTCTTTACATTTATCTATGATCGGGAAGGTTAATATTATAAAAATGAATTGTATTTCAAAATTCAATTACCTGCTACAATCTCTCCCTATAGATGTCCCTCTTTCTTATTTCAAGCAATTTCAGAGTATAGCAAAGTTTTTGTTTGGAACGGTAAGCGTCCCAGGTTAAATTTCAATAAATTACATAGGCCGATTGACAAGGGTGGGCTAGGCCTACCCAAGATACTGTTAATATTAATATTATGCGTTTGGTCTCAGACATTTGGCTCATTGGTCACTACCACCTGAGAGAGCCCCTTCCTGGCTCTGCATTAAACAAGAAGTCAGAGTGGATCACGAGGGGGTTAATAGACTCGGCAACCTTTTATGAGAGTTGTGTGATGATATCTTTTGAAAATTTGGTTCAACATTTTGGGATCCCCAGATCTCAGTTTTTTAGGTATCTTCAACTTCGCCACTTGCTCTGTACTATTTTTGGGAGTAGCATGCACCCCCCTAAAGCAGCAGATACTCTGGGAGAGGTGATTTCTGCTTTTGGAAGAGGATGTCGTAAGATCCAAGAACTTTGGTTGAAGGTGCAGAGCTTTGTATGCGAGGTGTTGAACACTCAGATCTCGTTCTGCCCAAGAGTCTGTATTTTGGGAGATGGGGAGGTCATAAAATTGGTCACAATCAGATGGAGCGCCCTCATTTCCAGACTGGTGTATGGAGATGGGGAGGGTGGCTGCCTTTGAGGAGGGGTCGAGCAGAAGAATGGGAGTTGGGGATTCCTTCAGGAAGAAATGGGGCAGTTATTTTTGCCGTTTTTGGGGGACTCTTGAAGAGGGGAGGTGGAGAGTATAATTTAAGAGTATAGTCTATGATTATACTTGATTATTGTATTTTCCTTTTTTATTAATTGTGTGTATTTTTGTTATGTTATTTATTATTATTTTTTTTGATATGCGAGTTTATATTCTATTGACCACAGGGATGTTTGTGGGGGGACCAGGCTGGGGTGGAAAGTTTATAGGGGGAGGGGTTATTGTGGGGATTTATGTTAAAATAGTTTGATTCAATTTATATGTTGTCTCTTTCTGTTAACTTGTGAATTAATAAGTGTTAATTACGAAAAAATGTAAAATATTAGTGAAGTTTCTTTTATTTATTTCAGCAAGTTCCTCTTTTTCTGCCCAAATAGTTTTTGGATTCATTGGATGAAATAGTTGATTGTACTCTTTAATTTTGTTTTTCTTTTCTTTACTATGTGTGTATGTGTACGTATAACAAAAAAGAGAATGGTGTTGCTATGTGACAGGAACTTTGTTTTCTTTCTCAATAAAAATATTTTGTGAAAAAAATATGTAGGTGATCTCTCTCTCATCACTCTGTATACTATATTTCTCACAAAAAATTTTGGCAAGCTACTGAGTTTTGTAGTTTTTTTCCCCCAAGTCTTCTAAGTAATCATTGTCCTATTGTGTAAGTGTGTACAATTTTTTTGTTTTTTATTAAGGAATTTAAGTACTACTGCAGAAATAGGTGGTGTTACTAAATGCTTGCCATCTGATTTCACCAACAGGCAGAATTCAAAAGTTACAGTGCCTTGCGAAAGTATTCGGCCCCCTTGAACTTTTCAACCTTTTGCTACATTTCAGGCTTCAAACATAAAGATATAAATTTTTATTTTTTTGTGAAGAATCACCAACAAGTGGGACACAATTGTGAAGTGGAACGAAATCTATGGGATATTTTAAACTTTTTTAGCAAATAAAAAACTGAAAAGTGGTGCGTGCAAAATTATTCGGCCCCTTTACTTTCAGTGCAGCAAACTCACTCCAGAAGTTCAGCGAGGATCTCTGAATGATCCAATGTTGTCCTAAATGACTGATGGTGATAAATAGAATCCACCTGTGTGTAATCAAGTCTCTGTATAAATGCACCTGCGCTGTGATAGTCTCAGGGTTCTGTTGAAAGCGCAGAGAGCATCATGAAGACCAAGGAACACACCAGGCAGGTCCGTAATACTGTTGTGGAGAAGTTTAAAGCCGGATTTGGATACAAAAAGATTTCCCAAGCTTTAAACATCCCAAGGAGCACTGTGCAAGCGATCATTTTGAAATGGAAGAAGTATCAGACCACTGCAAATCTACCAAGACCTGGCCGTCCCTCTAAACTTTCAGCTCAGACAAGGAGAAGACTGATCAGAGATGCAGCCAAGAGGCCCATGATCACTCTGGATGAACTGCAGAGAACTACAGCTGAGGTGGGAGAGTCTATCCATAGGGCAACAATCAGTCGTACACTGCACAAATCTGGCCTTTATGGAAGAGTGGCAAGAAGAAAGCCATTTCTCAACGTTTGGTGTGACGTTTGGTGTGTCTCCCAGGTGGCTTGTGGCAAACTTTAGATGAGACTTTTTATGGATATCTTTGAGAAATGGCTTTCTTCTTGCCACTCTTCCATAAAGGCCAGATTTTGTAATTATTATTAAAGAAATTGTCATGTCTCTCCTCCTGTAAACACTGATATTGCATTCTCTGCATACGCCCAAATTGTTTTCATTTGGTTGCATATTGTTATATTTGATTTTGGATTTTCATTTGGTCGATGGCGTTTTTATTTTTACTTATCCTATATTTTGGGTACTATTTTATTTACGTTTTGTATCTACTTCACTTTAAGGATCAGTCTAATTTGGTGTAAAGATTTGTACATTAGCAGGAATGTAGCACAACATGGAGGTGAAACAGAGGTCTGTTTATTTAAATGTGAAAGTGCAATATAAATATGTTGTCACTAAAATCAATTAATAATCGTGATAAATAAGAGACCTCAAGATTGATCAAAATAATCAGGATCATGATTTTGGTCGTAATTGTGCAGCCCTACTACCTACTGTCGACTGGTCTAAAACCTCCCGTGTGCTGATTCCTTCTATTTCAGCTGTCATTATTGTCAGATCAATAGCACTTCCTGTGTTATGTGAACTAATATACCGTGTGTCCTTCCCGTCATTAACACATACACATGGTCTATAAATTCCTCTATTACTGATCCATTTATATCTGTGTTCTTACTCCCCCATATTGTGCTGTGTGCATAAGATTCCCACACCATACGATTTTCCCTTGTGTCAGCCCAGATACTGCATTCAGTGAATCAGTGCTCAGTCTATTACAGGGATTCTAAAAGTTGACTGTCCCAGACAAATGATAATGTGAATATGGTACAGTTCAGTTTTTTTGCTTTATATACTAGTGATTTTGTGTGCAATGGCCAAACAAACGGACTTTGGGAACTTTGAATCCAGTGATCCCATTTCACATCTCTTGTAAAGATGATTCTGTTGCCAATTCTCCTGAATGTGATCTGGGGCCAAGTCTGAATACTTTGTTCAATGATTTTGAGCCCACATTTGATTTTCCTGAAATAACATGGATGGGGAACATTAGTCTAGAGGTCTGACGGTGGCAGGTTCCTGGTTGCTATATGAAGAAAATTCCTTTCAAGATGTAACTGGACCTTTTCTGATTTTTATTGGATACAGTACTGATTTTGTGTGCATTGCCCAGTACAACTCAGTTAGGAGATTGAATCCATTAATCCGATAACAAATACAAGTGGAACCTAGAAAAACTAAAAGGAAAAAAAAGGGAAAATTCTATTCATGAGTTTTTCCAACTTTTTGGCTCAACATGTAAGATTTCACTGTAGCAGGTGCCGAAATAGCTCAGTTGGGAGGGCGTTAGATTGAAGATCTGAAGGTCCCTGTGTCATTCCTAGGTTTCGGCAATTATAAAAGACGTGCTATTTTGATCATAGCATCATGATAGCACCTTTGAAGAAACCGCTGCCTCCAACAAGCCCAAGCTCATTAATGCTGCTTGGCCAGTTTGTGGCAGTAATCATCTGGAAAAAACACAGCCACCAGTGCAGCCTGGTTCCATGGTGTAATGGTTAGCACTCTGGAATCTGAATCCAGTGATCTGAGTTCAAATCTCAGTGGAACCTACCATGAGTTTACAATGGTGTCTTAATGAAACTTGACAAACTGTCTCAACAGAAGCTTTGCTTGCAAAAGTCTAGTTTTGCTGAAATTTTTAACATTTTACAATTCTCTTCTTTGCTTTATTAGTCTGAACATTAGTCTGGAGCTCTGATGGTGGCAGGTTCCTGCTTGCTCTAAGAAGAAAATTCCAGTCGAGATGTAAATGGACCTTTTCTGATTTTTGTTGGATACTGTACTGATTTTGTGTGCATTGCCCAAAGCAACTCACTTGGGAGAAATTGAATCCATGGATCCGACATCAAATATCAGTGGAACCTAGAAAAAACTAAAGTTCAAATGAGTTCAAATCTCATTGGAACCTACCACTAGCTGACAATGATGTTTCTATGAAAGTAGACAAACTGTCTAAACAGAAGCTTAGCGTTGCAAAAGACTAGTTCAATTGTCCCAGACAAATGATAATGTGAATATGGTACAGTTCAGTTTTTTTGCTTTATATACTAGTGATTTTGTGTGCAATGGCCAAACAAACGCACTTTGGGAACTTTGAATCCAGTGATCCCATTTCACATCTCTTGTAAAGATGATTCTGTTGCCAATTCTCCTGAATGTGATCTGGGGCCAAGTCTGAATACTTTGGTCAATGATTTTGAGCCCACATTTGATTTTCCTGAAATAACATGGATGGGGAACATTAGTCTAGAGGTCTGACGGTGGCAGGTTCCTGGTTGCTATATGAAGAAAATTCCTTTCAAGATGTAACTGGACCTTTTCTGATTTTTGTTGGATACAGTACTGATTTTGTGTGCATTGCCCAATACAACTCAGTTGGGAGATTGAATCCATTAATCCGATAACAAATACAAGTGGAACCTAGAAAAACTAAAAGGAAAAAAAGGGAAAATTCTATTCATGAGTTTTTCCAACTTTTTGGCTCAACATGTAAGATTTCACTGTAGCAAGTGCCGAAATAGCTCAGTTGGGAGAGCGTCAGATTGCAGATCTGAAGGTCCCTGTGTCAATCCCGGGTTTCGGCAATTATAAAAGACGTGCTATTTTGATCATAGCATCATGATAGCACCTTTGAAGAAACCACTGCCTCCAAGAAGCCCAAGCTCATTAATGCTGCTTGGCCAGTTTGTGGCAGTAATCATCTGGAAAAAACACAGCCACCAGTGCAGCCTGGTTCCATGGTGTAATGGTTAGCACTCTGGACTCTGAATCCAGTGATCTGAGTTCAAATCTCAGTGGAACCTACCATGAGTTTACAATGGTGTCTTAATGAAACTTGACAAACTGTCTCAACAGAAGCTTTGCTTGCAAAAGTCTAGTTTCCCTGACCTTATTAACATTTTACAATTCTCTTCTTTGCTTTATTAGTCTGAACATTAGTCTGGAGCTCTGATGGTGGCAGGTTCCTGCTTGCTCTAAGAAGAAAATTCCATTCGAGATGTAAATGGACCTTTTCTGATTTTTGTTGGATACTGTACTGATTTTGTGTGCATTGCCCAAAGCAACTCACTTGGGAGAAATTGAATCCATGGATCCGACATCAAATATCAGTGGAACCTAGAAAAACTAAAGTTCAAATGAGTTCAAATCTCATTGGAACCTACCACTAGCTGACAATGATGTTTCTATGAAAGTAGACAAACTGTCTAAACAGAAGCTTAGCGTTGCAAAAGACTAGTTCAATTGTCCCAGACAAATGATAATGTGAATATGGTACAGTTCAGTTTTTTTGCTTTATATACTAGTGATTTTGTGTGCAATGGCCAAACAAACGCACTTTGGGAACTTTGAATCCAGTGATCCCATTTCACATCTCTTGTAAAGATGATTCTGTTGCCAATTCTCCTGAATGTGATCTGGGGCCAAGTCTGAATACTTTGGTCAATGATTTTGAGCCCACATTTGATTTTCCTGAAATAACATGGATGGGGAACATTAGTCTAGAGGTCTGACGGTGGCAGGTTCCTGGTTGCTATATGAAGAAAATTCCTTTCAAGATGTAACTGGACCTTTTCTGATTTTTGTTGGATACAGTACTGATTTTGTGTGCATTGCCCAATACAACTCAGTTGGGAGATTGAATCCATTAATCCGATACCAAATACAAGTGGAACCTAGAAAAACTAAAAGTAAAAAAAGGGAAAATTCTATTCATGAGTTTTTCCAACTTTTTGGCTCAACATGTAAGATTTCACTGTAGCAGGTGCCGAAATAGCTCAGTTGGGAGAGCGTTAGATTGAAGATCTGAAGGTCCCTGTGTCAATCCCGGGTTTCGGCAATTATAAAAGACGTCCTATTTTGATCATAGCATCATGATAGCACCTTTGAAGAAACCACTGCCTCCAAGAAGCCCAAGCTCGGCCAGTTTGTGGCAGTAATCATCTGGAAAAAACACAGCCACCAGTGCAGCCTGGTTCCATGGCGTAATGGTTAGCACTCTGGACTCTGAACCCAGTGATCTGAGTTCAAATCTCAGTGGAACCTACCATGAGTTTACAATGGTGTCTTAATGAAACTTGACAAACTGTCTCAACAGAAGCTTTGCTTGCAAAAGTCTAGTTTCCCTGACCTTATTAACATTTTACAATTCTCTTCTTTGCTTTATTAGTCTGAACATTAGTCTGGAGCTCTGATGGTGGCAGGTTCCTGCTTGCTCTAAGAAGAAAATTCCAGTCGAGATGTAAATGGACCTTTTCTGATTTTTGTTGGATACTGTACTGATTTTGTGTGCATTGCCCAAAGCAACTCACTTGGGAGAAATTGAATCCATGGATCCGACATCAAATATCAGTGGAACCTAGAAAAAACTAAAGTTCAAATGAGTTCAAATCTCATTGGAACCTACCACTAGTTGACAATGATGTTTCTATGAAAGTAGACAAACTGTCTAAACAGAAGCGTAGCATTGCAAAAGACTAGTTCAATTGTCCCAGACAAATGATAATGTGAATATGGTACAGTTCAGTTTTTTTGCTTTATATACTAGTGATTTTGTGTGCAATGGCCAAACAAACGCACTTTGGGAACTTTGAATCCAGTGATCCCATTTCACATCTCTCTTGTAAAGATGATTCTGTTGCCAATTCTCCTGAATGTGATCTGGGGCCAAGTCTGAATACTTTGGTCAATGATTTTGAGCCCACATTTGATTTTCCTGAAATAACATGGATGGGGAACATTAGTCTAGAGGTCTGACGGTGGCAGGTTCCTGGTTGCTATATGAAGAAAATTCCTTTCAAGATGTAACTGGACCTTTTCTGATTTTTGTTGGATACAGTACTGATTTTGTGTGCATTGCCCAATACAACTCAGTTGGGAGATTGAATCCATTAATCCGATAACAAATACAAGTGGAACCTAGAAAAACTAAAAGGAAAACAAAGGGAAAATTCTATTCATGAGTTTTTCCAACTTTTTGGCTCAACATGTAAGATTTCACTGTAGCAAGTGCCGAAATAGCTCAGTTGGGAGAGCGTCAGATTGAAGATCTGAAGGTCCCTGTGTCAATCCCGGGTTTCGGCAATTATAAAAGACGTGCTATTTTGATCATAGCATCATGATAGCACCTTTGAAGAAACCACTGCCTCCAAGAGGCCCAAGCTCATTAATGCTGCTTGGCCAGTTTGTGGCAGTAATCATCTGGAAAAAACACAGCCACCAGTGCAGCCTGGTTCCATGGTGTAATGGTTAGCACTCTGGACTCTGAATCCAGTGATCTGAGTTCAAATCTCAGTGGAACCTACCATGAGTTTACAATGGTGTCTTAATGAAACTTGACAAACTGTCTCAACAGAAGCTTTGCTTGCAAAAGTCTAGTTTCCCTGACCTTATTAACATTTTACAATTCTCTTCTTTGCTTTATTAGTCTGAACATTAGTCTGGAGCTCTGATGGTGGCAGGTTCCTGCTTGCTCTAAGAAGAAAATTCCAGTCGAGATGTAAATGGACCTTTTCTGATTTTTGTTGGATACTGTACTGATTTTGTGTGCATTGCCCAAAGCAACTCACTTGGGAGAAATTGAATCCATGGATCCGACATCAAATATCAGTGGAACCTAGAAAAAACTAAAGTTCAAATGAGTTCAAATCTCATTGGAACCTACCACTAGCTGACAATGATGTTTCTATGAAAGTAGACAAACTGTCTAAACAGGAGCTTAGCGTTGCAAAAGACTAGTTCAATTGTCCCAGACAAATGATAATGTGAATATGGTACAGTTCAGTTTTTTTGCTTTATATACTAGTGATTTTGTGTGCAATGGCCAAACAAACGCACTTTGGGAACTTTGAATCCAGTGATCCCATTTCACATCTCTTGTAAAGATGATTCTGTTGCCAATTCTCCTGAATGTGATCTGGGGCCAAGTCTGAATACTTTGGTCAATGATTTTGAGCCCACATTTGATTTTCCTGAAATAACATGGATGGGGAACATTAGTCTAGAGGTCTGACGGTGGCAGGTTCCTGGTTGCTATATGAAGAAAATTCCAGTCGAGATGTAAATGGACCTTTTCTGATTTTTGTTGGATACTGTACTGATTTTGTGTGCATTGCCCAAAGCAACTCACTTGAGAGAAATTGAATCCATGGATCCGACATCAAATATCAGTGGAACCTAGAAAAAACTAAAGTTCAAATGAGTTCAAATCTCATTGGAACCTACCACTAGCTGACAATGATGTTTCTATGAAAGTAGACAAACTGTCTAAACAGAAGCTTAGCATTGCAAAAGACTAGTTCAATTGTCCCAGACAAATTATAATGTGAATATGGTACAGTTCAGTTTTTTGCTTTATATACTAGTGATTTTGTGTGCAATGGCCAAACAAGCACTTTGGGAACTTTGAACCAGTGATCCCATTTCACATCTCTTGTAAGATGATTCTGTTGCCAATTCTCCTGAATGTGATCTGGGGCCAAGTCTGAATACTTTGGTCAATGATTTTGAGCCCACATTTGATTTTCCTGAAATAACATGGATGGGGAACATTAGTCTAGAGGTCTGACGGTGGCAGGTTCCTGGTTGCTATATGAAGAAAATTCCTTTCAAGATGTAACTGGACCTTTTCTGATTTTTGTTGGATACAGTACTGATTTTGTGTGCATTGCCCAATACAACTCAGTTGGGAGATTGAATCCATTAATCCGATACCAAATACAAGTGGAACCTAGAAAAACTAAAAGGAAAAAAAAGGGAAAATTCTATTCATGAGAGTTTTTCCAACTTTTTGGCTCAACATGTAAGATTTCAGCGCGGTAGCGGCGAAATCGCTCAGTTGGGAGAGCGTCAGATTGAAGATCTGAAGGTCCCTGTGTCAATCCGGGTTTCGCGAATTTTAAAAGACGTGCTATTTTGATCATAGCATCATGATAGCACCTTTGAAGAAACCACTGCCTCCAAGAAGCCCAAGCTCATTAATGCTGCTTGGCCAGTTTGTGGCAGTAATCATCTGGAAAAAACACAGCCACCAGTGCAGCCTGGTTCCATGGTGTAATGGTTAGCACTCTGGACTCTGAATCCAGTGATCTGAGTTCAAATCTCAGTGGAACCTACCATGAGTTTACAATGGTGTCTTAATGAAACTTGACAAACTGTCTCAACAGAAGCTTTGCGCACAAAGTCTAGTTTCCTGACCTTATTAACATTTTACACATTCTCTTCTTTGCTTTATTAGTCTGAACATTAGTCTGGAGCTCTGATGGTGGCAGTTTCCTGCTTGCTCTAAGAAGAAAATTCCAGTCGAGATGTAAATGGACCTTTTCTGATTTTTGTTGGATACTGTACTGATTTTGTGTGCATTGCCCAAAGCAACTCACTTGGGAGAAATTGAATCCATGGATCCGACATCAAATATCAGTGGAACCTAGAAAAAACTAAAGTTCAAATGAGTTCAAATCTCATTGGAACCTACCACTAGCTGACAATGATGTTTCTATGAAAGTAGACAAACTGTCTAAACAGAAGCTTAGCGTTGCAAAAGACTAGTTCAATTGTCCCAGACAAATGATAATGTGAATATGGTACAGTTCAGTTTTTTTGCTTTATATACTAGTGATTTTGTGTGCAATGGCCAAACAAACGCACTTTGGGAACTTTGAATCCAGTGATCCCATTTCACATCTCTTGTAAAGATGATTCTGTTGCCAATTCTCCTGAATGTGATCTGGGGCCAAGTCTGAATACTTTGGTCAATGATTTTGAGCCCACATTTGATTTTCCTGAAATAACATGGATGGGGAACATTAGTCTAGAGGTCTGACGGTGGCAGGTTCCTGGTTGCTATATGAAGAAAATTCCTTTCAAGATGTAACTGGACCTTTTCTGATTTTTGTTGGATACAGTACTGATTTTGTGTGCATTGCCCAATACAACTCAGTTGGGAGATTGAATCCATTAATCCGATAACAAATACAAGTGGAACCTAGAAAAACTAAAAGGAAAAAAAAGGGAAAATTCTATTCATGAGTTTTTCCAACTTTTTGGCTCAACATGTAAGATTTCACTGTAGCAAGTGCCGAAATAGCTCAGTTGGGAGAGCGTCAGATTGAAGATCTGAAGGTCCCTGTGTCAATCCCGGGTTTCGGCAATTATAAAAGACGTGCTATTTTGATCATAGCATCATGATAGCACCTTTGAAGAAACCACTGCCTCCAAGAAGCCCAAGCTCATTAATGCTGCTTGGCCAGTTTGTGGCAGTAATCATCTGGAAAAAACACAGCCACCAGTGCAGCCTGGTTCCATGGTGTAATGGTTAGCACTCTGGACTCTGAATCCAGTGATCTGAGTTCAAATCTCAGTGGAACCTACCATGAGTTTACAATGGTGTCTTAATGAAACTTGACAAACTGTCTCAACAGTTTGCTTTGCAGCAAAGTCTAGTTTCCCTGACCTTATTAACATTTTACAATTCTCTTCTTTGCTTTATTAGTCTGAACATTAGTCTGGAGCTCTGATGGTGGCAGGTTCCTGCTTGCTCTAAGAAGAAAATTCCAGTCGAGATGTAAATGGACCTTTTCTGATTTTTGTTGGATACTGTACTGATTTTGTGTGCATTGCCCAAAGCAACTCACTTGGGAGAAATTGAATCCATGGATCCGACATCAAATATCAGTGGAACCTAGAAAAAACTAAAGTTCAAATGAGTTCAAATCTCATTGGAACCTACCACTAGCTGACAATGATGTTTCTATGAAAGTAGACAAACTGTCTAAACAGAAGCTTAGCGTTGCAAAAGACTAGTTCAATTGTCCCAGACAAATGATAATGTGAATATGGTACAGTTCAGTTTTTTTGCTTTATATACTAGTGATTTTGTGTGCAATGGCCAAACAAACGCACTTTGGGAACTTTGAATCCAGTGATCCCATTTCACATCTCTTGTAAAGATGATTCTGTTGCCAATTCTGCACTGAATGTCGTCAATGATTTTTTGAGTTTGCTGCACATTTGATTTTCCTGAAATAACATGGATGGGGAACATTATGTCTAGAGGTCTGACGGTGGCAGGTTCCTGGTTGCTATGTGAAGAAAATTCCTTTCAAGATGTAACTGGACCTTTTCTGATTTTTGTTGGATACAGTACTGATTTTGTGTGCATTGCCCAATACAACTCAGTTGGGAGATTGAATCCATTAATCCGATAACAAATACAAGTGGAACCTAGAAAAACTAAAAGGAAAAAAAGGGAAAATTCTATTCATGAGTTTTTCCAACTTTTTGGCTCAACATGTAAGATTTCACTGTAGCAGGTGCCGAAATAGCTCAGTTGGGAGAGCGTATATTGAAGATCTGAAGGTCCTTGTGTCAATCCGGGGTTCGCGGCAATTATAAAAGACGTGCTATTTTGATCATAGCATCATGATAGCACCTTTGAAGAAACCACTGCCTCCAAGAAGCCCAAGCTCATTAATGCTGCTTGGCCAGTTTGTGGCAGTAATCATCTGGAAAAAACACAGCCACCAGTGCAGCCTGGTTCCATGGTGTAATGGTTAGCACTCTGGACTCTGAATCCAGTGATCTGAGTTCAAATCTCAGTGGAACCTACCATGAGTTTACAATGGTGTCTTAATGAAAGTTGACAAACTGTCTCAACAGAAGCTTTGCTTGCAAAAGTCTAGTTTCCCTGACCTTATTAACATTTTACAATTCTCTTCTTTGCTTTATTAGTCTGAACATTAGTCTGGAGCTCTGATGGTGGCAGGTTCCTGCTTGCTCTAAGAAGAAAATTCCAGTCGAGATGTAAATGGACCTTTTCTGATTTTTGTTGGATACTGTACTGATTTTGTGTGCATTGCCCAAAGCAACTCACTTGGGAGAAATTGAATCCATGGATCCGACATCAAATATCAGTGGAACCTAGAAAAAACTAAAGTTCAAATGAGTTCAAATCTCATTGGAACCTACCACTAGCTGACAATGATGTTTCTATGAAAGTAGACAAACTGTCTAAACAGAAGCTTAGCATTGCAAAAGACTAGTTCAATTGTCCCAGACAAATGATAATGTGAATATGGTACAGTTCAGTTTTTTTGCTTTATATACTAGTGATTTTGTGTGCAATGGCCAAACAAACGCACTTTGGGAACTTTGAATCCAGTGATCCCATTTCACATCTCTTGTAAAGATGATTCTGTTGCCAATTCTCCTGAATGTGATCTGGGGCCAAGTCTGAATACTTTGGTCAATGATTTTGAGCCCACATTTGATTTTCCTGAAATAACATGGATGGGGAACATTAGTCTAGAGGTCTGACGGTGGCAGGTTCCTGGTTGCTATATGAAGAAAATTCCTTTCAAGATGTAACTGGACCTTTTCTGATTTTTGTTGGATACAGTACTGATTTTGTGTGCATTGCCCAATACAACTCAGTTGGGAGATTGAATCCATTAATCCGATAACAAATACAAGTGGAACCTAGAAAAACTAAAAGGAAAAAAAAGGGAAAATTCTATTCATGAGAGTTTTTCCAACTTTTTGGCTCAACATGTAAGATTTCACTGTAGCAGGTGCCGAAATAGCTCAGTTGGGAGGGCGTTAGATTGAAGATCTGAAGGTCCCTGTGTCATTCCTAGGTTTCGGCAATTATAAAAGACGTCCTATTTTGATCATAGCATCATGATAGCACCTTTGAAGAAACCGCTGCCTCCAAGAAGCCCAAGCTCGGCCAGTTTGTGGCAGTAATCATCTGGAAAAAACACAGCCACCAGTGCAGCCTGGTTCCATGGCGTAATGGTTAGCACTCTGGACTCTGAACCCAGTGATCTGAGTTCAAATCTCAGTGGAACCTACCATGAGTTTACAATGGTGTCTTAATGAAATTTGACAAACTGTCTCAACAGAAGCTTTGCTTGCAAAAGTCTAGTTTCCCTGACCTTATTAACATTTTACAATTCTCTTCTTTGCTTTATTAGTCTGAACATTAGTCTGGAGCTCTGATGGTGGCAGGTTCCTGCTTGCTCTAAGAAGAAAATTCCAGTCGAGATGTAAATGGACCTTTTCTGATTTTTGTTGGATACTGTACTGATTTTGTGTGCATTGCCCAAAGCAACTCACTTGGGAGAAATTGAATCCATGGATCCGACATCAAATATCAGTGGAACCTAGAAAAAACTAAAGTTCAAATGAGTTCAAATCTCATTGGAACCTACCACTAGTTGACAATGATGTTTCTATGAAAGTAGACAAACTGTCTAAACAGAAGCTTAGCATTGCAAAAGACTAGTTCAATTGTCCCAGACAAATGATAATGTGAATATGGTACAGTTCAGTTTTTTTGCTTTATATACTAGTGATTTTGTGTGCAATGGCCAAACAAACGCACTTTGGGAACTTTGAATCCAGTGATCCCATTTCACATCTCTTGTAAAGATGATTCTGTTGCCAATTCTCCTGAATGTGATCTGGGGCCAAGTCTGAATACTTTGGTCAATGATTTTGAGCCCACATTTGATTTTCCTGAAATAACATGGATGGGGAACATTAGTCTAGAGGTCTGACGGTGGCAGGTTCCTGGTTGCTATATGAAGAAAATTCCTTTCAAGATGTAACTGGACCTTTTCTGATTTTTGTTGGATACAGTACTGATTTTGTGTGCATTGCCCAATACAACTCAGTTGGGAGATTGAATCCATTAATCCGATAACAAATACAAGTGGAACCTAGAAAAACTAAAAGGAAAAAAAAGGGAAAATTCTATTCATGAGAGTTTTTCCAACTTTTTGGCTCAACATGTAAGATTTCACTGTAGCAGGTGCCGAAATCGCTCAGTTGGGAGAGCGTCAGATTGAAGATCTGAAGGTCCCTGTGTCAATCCCGGGTTTCGGCAATTATAAAAGACGTGCTATTTTGATCATAGCATCATGATAGCACCTTTGAAGAAACCACTGCCTCCAAGAAGCCCAAGCTCATTAATGCTGCTTGGCCAGTTTGTGGCAGTAATCATCTGGAAAAAACACAGCCACCAGTGCAGCCTGGTTCCATGGTGTAATGGTTAGCACTCTGGACTCTGAATCCAGTGATCTGAGTTCAAATCTCAGTGGAACCTACCATGAGTTTACAATGGTGTCTTAATGAAACTTGACAAACTGTCTCAACAGAAGCTTTGCTTGCAAAAGTCTAGTTTCCCTGACCTTATTAACATTTTACAATTCTCTTCTTTGCTTTATTAGTCTGAACATTAGTCTGGAGCTCTGATGGTGGCAGGTTCCTGCTTGCTCTAAGAAGAAAATTCCAGTCGAGATGTAAATGGACCTTTTCTGATTTTTGTTGGATACTGTACTGATTTTGTGTGCATTGCCCAAAGCAACTCACTTGGGAGAAATTGAATCCATGGATCCGACATCAAATATCAGTGGAACCTAGAAAAAACTAAAGTTCAAATGAGTTCAAATCTCATTGGAACCTACCACTAGCTGACAATGATGTTTCTATGAAAGTAGACAAACTGTCTAAACAGAAGCTTAGCGTTGCAAAAGACTAGTTCAATTGTCCCAGACAAATGATAATGTGAATATGGTACAGTTCAGTTTTTTTGCTTTATATACTAGTGATTTTGTGTGCAATGGCCAAACAAACGACACTTTGGGAACCTTGAATCCAGTGATCCCATTTCACATCTCTTGTAAAGATGATTCTGTTGCCAATTCTCCTGAATGTGATCTGGGGCCAAGTCTGAATACTTTGGTCAATGATTTTGAGCCCACATTTGATTTTCCTGAAATAACATGGATGGGGAACATTAGTCTAGAGGTCTGACGGTGGCAGGTTCCTGGTTGCTATATGAAGAAAATTCCTTTCAAGATGTAACTGGACCTTTTCTGATTTTTGTTGGATACAGTACTGATTTTGTGTGCATTGCCCAATACAACTCAGTTGGGAGATTGAATCCATTAATCCGATAACAAATACAAGTGGAACCTAGAAAAACTAAAAGGAAAAAAGGAAAAAGGAAATTCTATTTCATGAGTTTTTCCAACTTTTTGGCTCAACATGTAAGATTTCACTGTAGCAGGTGCCGAAATAGCTCAGTTGGGAGGGCGTTAGATTGAAGATCTGAAGGTCCCTGTGTCATTCCTAGGTTTCGGCAATTATAAAAGACGTCCTATTTTGATCATAGCATCATGATAGCACCTTTGAAGAAACCGCTGCCTCCAAGAAGCCCAAGCTCGGCCAGTTTGTGGCAGTAATCATCTGGAAAAAACACAGCCACCAGTGCAGCCTGGTTCCATGGTGTAATGGTTAGCACTCTGGACTCTGAAACCCAGTGATCTGAGTTCAAATCTCAGTGGAACCTACCACGAGTTTACAATGGTGTCTTAATGAAACTTGACAAACTGTCTCAACAGAAGCTTTGCTTGCAAAAGTCTAGTTTCTGACCTTATTTAACATTTTACAATTCTCTTCTTTGCTTTATTAGTCTGAACATTAGTCTGGAGCTCTGATGGTGGCAGGTTCCTGCTTGCTCTAAGAAGAAAATTCCAGTCGAGATGTAAATGGACCTTTTCTGATTTTTGTTGGATACTGTACTGATTTTGTGTGTCATTGCCCAAAGCAACTCACTTGGGAGAAATTGAATCCATGGATCCGACATCAAATATCAGTGGAACCTAGAAAAACTAAAGTTCAAATGAGTTCAAATCTCATTGGAACCTACCACTAGCTGACAATGATGTTTCTATGAAAGTAGACAAACTGTCTAAACAGAAGCTTAGCATTGCAAAAGACTAGTTCAATTGTCCCAGACAAATGATAATGTGAATATGGTACAGTTCAGTTTTTTTGCTTTATATACTAGTGATTTTGTGTGCAATGGCCAAACAAACGCACTTTGGGAACTTTGAATCCAGTGATCCCATTTCACATCTCTTGTAAAGATGATTCTGTTGCCAATTCTCCTGAATGTGATCTGGGGCCAAGTCTGAATACTTTGGTCAATGATTTTGAGCCGGCCATTTGATTTTCCTGAAATAACATGGATGGGGAACATTAGTCTAGAGGTCTGACGGTGGCAGGTTCCTGGTTGCTATATGAAGAAAATTCCTTTCAAGATGTAACTGGACCTTTTCTGATTTTTGTTGGATACAGTACTGATTTTGTGTGCATTGCCCAATACAACTCAGTTGGGAGATTGAATCCATTAATCCGATAACAAATACAAGTGGAACCTAGAAAAACTAAAAGGAAAAAAAAGGGAAAATTCTATTCATGAGGTTTTTTCCAATTTTTGGCTCAACATGTAAGATTTCACTGTAGCAAGTGCCGAAATAGCTCAGTTGGGAGAGCGTCAGATTGAAGATCTGAAGGTCCCTGTGTCAATCCCGGGGTTTCGGCAATTATAAAAGACGTGCTATTTTGATCATAGCATCATGATAGCACCTTTGAAGAAACCGCTGCCTCCAAGAAGCCCAAGCTCATTAATGCTGCTTGGCCAGTTTGTGGCAGTAATCATCTGGAAAAACACAGCCACCAGTGCGCGCCTGGTTCCATGGTGTAATGGTTAGCACTCTGGACTCTGAATCCAGTGATCTGAGTTCAAATCTCAGTGGAACCTACCATGAGTTTACAATGGTGTCTTAATGAAACTTGACAAACTGTCTCAACAGAAGCTTTGCTTGCAAAAGTCTAGTTTCCCTGAAATTTTTAACATTTTACAATTCTCTTCTTTGCTTTATTAGTCTGAACATTAGTCTGGAGCTCTGATGGTGGCAGGTTCCTGCTTGCTCTAAGAAGAAAATTCCAGTCGAGATGTAAATGGACCTTTTCTGATTTTTGTTGGATACTGTACTGATTTTGTGTGCATTGCCCAAAGCAACTCACTTGGGAGAAATTGAATCCATGGATCCGACATCAAATATCAGTGGAACCTAGAAAAACTAAAGTTCAAATGAGTTCAAATCTCATTGGAACCTACCACTAGCTGACAATGATGTTTCTATGAAAGTAGACAAACTGTCTAAACAGAAGCTTAGCGTTGCAAAAGACTAGTTCAATTGTCCCAGACAAATGATAATGTGAATATGGTACAGTTCAGTTTTTTTGCTTTATATACTAGTGATTTTGTGTGCAATGGCCAAACAAACGCACTTTGGGAACTTTGAATCCAGTGATCCCATTTCACATCTCTTGTAAAGATGATTCTGTTGCCAATTCTCCTGAATGTGATCTGGGGCCAAGTCTGAATACTTTGGTCAATGATTTTGAGCCCACATTTGATTTTCCTGAAATAACATGGATGGGGAACATTAGTCTAGAGGTCTGACGGTGGTGGGTCGCTGGTTGCTATATGAAGAAAATTCCTTTCAAGATGTAAATGGACCTTTTCTGATTTTTGTTGGATACAGTACTGATTTTGTGTGCATTGCCCAATACAACTCAGTTGGGAGATTGAATCCATTAATCCGATAACAAATACAAGTGGAACCTAGAAAAACTAAAAGGAAAAAAAGGGGAAAATTTTATTCATGAGAGTTTTTCCAACTTTTTGCTCAACAACATGTAAAAAGATTTCACTGTAGCAGCAGGTGTCCGGAAATAGCTCAGTTGGGAAGGGCGAGATTGAAGATCTGAAGGTCCCTGTCTCAATCCCGGTTTCGGCAATTATAAAAGACGTGCCATTTTGATCATAGCATCATGATAGCACCTTTGAAGAAACCGCTGCCTCCAAGAAGCCCAAGCTCGGCCAGTTTGTGGCAGTAATCATCTGGAAAAAACACAGCCACCAGTGCAGCCTGGTTCCATGGCGTAATGGTTAGCACTCTGGACTCTGAACCCAGTGATCTGAGTTCAAATCTCAGTGGAACCTACCATGAGTTTACAATGGTGTCTTAATGAAATTTGACAAACTGTCTCAACAGAAGCTTTGCTTGCAAAAGTCTAGTTTCCCTGACCTTATTAACATTTTACAATTCTCTTCTTTGCTTTATTAGTCTGAACATTAGTCTGGAGCTCTGATGGTGGCAGGTTCCTGCTTGCTCTAAGAAGAAAATTCCAGTCGAGATGTAAATGGACCTTTTCTGATTTTTGTTGGATACTGTACTGATTTTGTGTGCATTGCCCAAAGCAACTCACTTGGGAGAAATTGAATCCATGGATCCGACATCAAATATCAGTGGAACCTAGAAAAAACTAAAGTTCAAATGAGTTCAAATCTCATTGGAACCTACCACTAGCTGACAATGATGTTTCTATGAAAGTAGACAAACTGTCTAAACAGAAGCTTAGCGTTGCAAAAGACTAGTTCAATTGTCCCAGACAAATGATAATGTGAATATGGTACAGTTCAGTTTTTTTGCTTTATATACTAGTGATTTTGTGTGCAATGGCCAAACAAACGCACTTTGGGAACTTTGAATCCAGTGATCCCATTTCACATCTCTTGTAAAGATGATTCTGTTGCCAATTCTCCTGAATGTGATCTGGGGCCAAGTCTGAATACTTTGGTCAATGATTTTGAGCCCACATTTGATTTTCCTGAAATAACATGGATGGGGAACATTAGTCTAGAGGTCTGACGGTGGCAGGTTCCTGGTTGCTATATGAAGAAAATTCCTTTCAAGATGTAACTGGACCTTTTCTGATTTTTGTTGGATACAGTACTGATTTTGTGTGCATTGCCCAATACAACTCAGTTGGGAGATTGAATCCATTAATCCGATAACAAATACAAGTGGAACCTAGAAAAACTAAAAGGAAAAAAAGGAAAAATTCTATTCATGAGAGTTTTTCAAAATTTTTGGCTCAACATGTAAGATTTCACTGTAGCAAGCTGCGAAATAGCTCAGTGGTGAGAGCGTTAGATTGAAGATCTGAAGGTCCCGTGTCAATCCCGGGTTTCGGCAATTATAAAAGACGTGCTATTTTGATCATAGCATCATGATAGCACCTTTGAAGAAACCGCTGCCCCAAGCAGCTCTAAGCTCATTAATTTGCCAGTTTTGTTTGGCAGTAATCATCTGAAAAAACAGCCACCAATGCAGCCCTGGTTCCATGGTGTAATGGTTAGCACTCTGGACTCTGAATCCAGTGATCTGAGTTCAAATCTCAGTGGAACCTACCATGAGTTTACAATGGTGTCTTAATGAAACTTGACAAACTGTCTCAACAGAAGCTTTCCTTGCAAAAGTAATAGGTCTTGCATTCCTTATTAACATTTTACAATTCTCTTCTTTGCTTTATTAGTCTGAACATTAGTCTGGATCTCTGATGGTGGCAGGTTCCTGCTTGCTCTAAGAAGAAAATTCCAGTCGAGATGTAAATGGACCTTTTCTGATTTTTGTTGGATACTGTACTGATTTTGTGTGCATTGCCCAAAGCAACTCACTTGGGAGAAATTGAATCCATGGATCTGACATCAAATATCAGTGGAACCTAGAAAAAACTAAAGTTCAAATGAGTTCAAATCTCATTGGAACCTACCACTAGCTGACAATGATGTTTCTATGAAAGCGGACAAACTGTCTAAACAAAAGCTTAGCGTTGCAAAAGGCTAGTTCAATTGTCCCAGACAAATGATAATGTGAATATGGTACAGTTCAGTTTTTTTGCTTTATATACTAGTGATTTTGTGTGCAATGGCCAAACAAACGCACTTTGGGAACTTTGAATCCAGTGATCCCATTTCACATCTCTTGTAAAGATGATTCTGTTGCCAATTCTCCTGAATGTGATCTGGGGCCAAGTCTGAATACTTTGGTCAATGATTTTGAGCCCACATTTGATTTTCCTGAAATAACATGGCTGGGGAACATTAGTCTAGAGGTCTGACGGCGCAGGTTCCTGGTTGCTATATGAAGAAAATTCCTTTCAAGATGTAACTGGAACTTTTCTGATTTTTATTGGATACAGTACTGATTTTGTGTGCATTGCCCAATACAACTCAGTTGGGAGATTGAATCCATTAATCCGATAACAAATACAAGTGGAACCTAGAAAAACTAAAAGGAAAAAAAAGGGAAAATCCTATTCATGAGTTTTTCCAACTTTTTGGCTCAACATGTAAGATTTCACTGTAGCAGGTGCCGAAATAGCTCAGTTGGGAGAGCGTTAGATTGAAGATCTGAAGGTCCCTGTGTCAATCCCGGGTTTCGGCAATTATAAAAGACGTGCTATTTTGATCATAGCATCATGATAGCACCTTTGAAGAAACCACTGCCTCCAAGAAGCCCAAGCTCATTAATGCTGCTTGGCCAGTTTGTGGCAGTAATCATCTGGAAAAAACACAGCCACCAATGCAGCCTGGTTCCATGGTGTAATGGTTAGCACTCTGGACTCTGAATCCAGTGATCTGAGTTCAAATCTCAGTGGAACCTACCATGAGTTTACAATGGTGTCTTAATGAAACTTGACAAACTGTCTCAACAGAAGCTTTGCTTGCAAAAGTCTAGTTTCCCTGACCTTATTAACATTTTACAATTCTCTTCTTTGCTTTATTAGTCTGAACATTAGTCTGGAGCTCTGATGGTGGCAGGTTCCTGCTTGCTCTAAGAAGAAAATTCCAGTCGAGATGTAAATGGACCTTTTCTGATTTTTGTTGGATACTGTACTGATTTTGTGTGCATTGCCCAAAGCAACTCACTTGGGAGAAATTGAATCCATGGATCCGACATCAAATATCAGTGGAACCTAGAAAAAACTAAAGTTCAAATGAGTTCAAATCTCATTGGAACCTACCACTAGCTGACAATGATGTTTCTATGAAAGTAGACAAACTGTCTAAACAGAAGCTTAGCGTTGCAAAAGACTAGTTCAATTGTCCCAGACAAATGATAATGTGAATATGGTACAGTTCAGTTTTTTTGCTTTATATACTAGTGATTTTGTGTGCAATGGCCAAACAAACGCACTTTGGGAACTTTGAATCCAGTGATCCCATTTCACATCTCTTGTAAAGATGATTCTGTTGCCAATTCTCCTGAATGTGATCTGGGGCCAAGTCTGAATACTTTGGTCAATGATTTTGAGCCCACATTTGATTTTCCTGAAATAACATGGATGGGGAACATTAGTCTAGAGGTCGCCGGTGGCAGGTTGCCTGGTTGCTATATGAAGAAAATTCCTTTCAAGATGTAACTGGACCTTTTCTGATTTTTGTTGGATACAGTACTGATTTTGTGTGCATTGCCCAATACAACTCAGTTGGGAGATTGAATCCATTAATCCGATAACAAATACAAGTGGAACCTAGAAAAACTAAAAGGAAAAAAAGGAAAAATTCTATTCATGAGAGTTTTTCAAAATTTTTGGCTCAACATGTAAGATTTCACTGTAGCAGGTGCCGAAATAGCTCAGTTGGGAGGGCGTTAGATTGAAGATGTGAAGGTCCCTGGCTCAATCCCGGGTTTCGGCAATTATAAAAGACGTGCTATTTTGATCATAGCATCATGATAGCACCTTTGAAGAAACCACTGCCACCAAGAAGCCCAAGCTCATTAATGCTGCTTGGCCAGTTTGTGGCAGTAATCATCTGGAAAAAACACAGTCACAGTGCAGCCGGGTTCCATGGTGTAATGGTTAGCACTCTGGACTCTGAATCCAGTGATCTGAGTTCAAATCTCAGTGGAACCTACCATGAGTTTAAAATGGTGTCTTAATGAAAGTTGACAAACTGTCTCAACAGAATCTTTGCTTGCGAAAGTCTAGTTTCCCTGAAATTTTGTAACATTTTACAATTCTCTTCTTTGCTTTATTAGTCTGAACATTAGTCTGGATCTCTGATGGTGGCAGGTTCCTGCTTGCTCTAAGAAGAAAATTCCAGTCGAGATGTAAATGGACCTTTTCTGATTTTTGTTGGATACTGTACTGATTTTGTGTGCATTGCCCAAAGCAACTCACTTGGGAGAAATTGAATCCATGGATCTGACATCAAATATCAGTGGAACCTAGAAAAAACTAAAGTTCAAATGAGTTCAAATCTCATTGGAACCTACCACTAGCTGACAATGATGTTTCTATGAAAGCGGACAAACTGTCTAAACAAAAGCTTAGCGTTGCAAAAGGCTAGTTCAATTGTCCCAGACAAATGATAATGTGAATATGGTACAGTTCAGTTTTTTGCTTTATATACTAGTGATTTTGTGTGCAATGGCCAAACAAACGCACTTTGGGAACTTTGAATCCAGTGATCCCATTTCACATCTCTTGTAAAGATGATTCTGTTGCCAATTCTCCTGAATGTGATCTGGGGCCAAGTCTGAATTCTTTGGTCAATGATTTTGAGCCCACATTTGATTTTCCTGAAATAAAACATGGCTGGGAACATTGGTCTAGAGGTCTGACGGTGGCAGGTTGCTGGTTGCTATATGAAGAAAATTCCTTTCAAGATGTAAATGGACCTTTTCTGATTTTTGTTGGATACAGTACTGATTTTGTGTGCATTGCCCAATACAACTCAGTTGGGAGATTGAATCCATTAATCCGATAACAAATACAAGTGAAACCTAGAAAAACTAAAAGGAAAAAATGGGAAAATTATCTTCATGAGAGTTTTTCCAAATTTTTGGCTCAACATGTAAGATTTTGCTGTAGCAGGTGCCGAAATAGCTCAGTTGGGAGAGCGTTAGATTGAAGATCTGAAGGTCCCTGGCTCAATCCCGGGTTTCGGCAATTATAAAAGACGTGCTATTTTGATCATAGCATCATGATAGCACCTTTGAAGAAACCACTGCCTCCAAGAAGCCCAAGCTCATTAATGCTGCTTGGCCAGTTTGTGGCAGTAATCATCTGGAAAAAACACAGTCACCAATGCAGCCTGGTTCCATGGTGTAATGGTTGGCACTCCGCTCTGAATCCAGTGATCTGAGTTCAAATCTCAGTGGAACCTACCATGAGTTTACAATGTTGTCTTAATGAAAGTTGACAAACTGTCTCAACAGAATCTTTGCTTGCGAAAGTCTAGTTTCCCTGAAATTTTGTAACATTTTAAAATTCTCTTCTTTGCTTTATTAGTCTGAACATTAGTCTGGATCTCTGATGGTGGCAGGTTCCTGCTTGCTCTAAGAAGAAAATTCCAGTCGAGATGTAAATGGACCTTTTCTGATTTTTGTTGGATACTGTACTGATTTTGTGTGCATTGCCCAAAGCAACTCACTTGGGAGAAATTGAATCCATGGATCTGACATCAAATATCAGTGGAACCTAGAAAAAACTAAAGTTCAAATGAGTTCAAATCTCATTGGAACCTACCACTAGCTGACAATGATGTTTCTATGAAAGTAGACAAACTGTCTAAACAGAAGCTTAGCGTTGCAAAAGGCTAGTTCAATTGTCCCAGACAAATGATAATGTGAATATGGTACAGTTCAGTTTTTTGCTTTATATACTAGTGATTTTGTGTGCAATGGCCAAACAAACGCACTTTGGGAACTTTGAATCCAGTGATCCCATTTCACATCTCTTGTAAAGATGATTCTGTGCTAACCACTCCTGAATGTGATCTGGGGCCAAGTCTGAATTCTTTGGTCAATGATTTTGAGCCCACATTTGATTTTCCTGAAATAACATGGCTGGGGAACATTAGTCTAGAGGTCTGACGGTGGCAGGTTGCTGGTTGCTATATGAAGAAAATTCCTTTCAAGATGTAAATGGACCTTTTCTGATTTTTGTTGGATACAGTACTGATTTTGTGTGCATTGCCCAATACAACTCAGTTGGGGAGATTGAATCCATTAATCCCGATAACAAATACAAGTGAGGAACCTAGAAAAACTAAAAGGAAAAAAATGGGAAAATTCTATTCATGAGAGTTTTTCCAAATTTTTGGCTCAACATGTAAGATTTTGCTGCAGCAGGTGCCGAAATAGCTCAGTTGGGAGAGCGTTAGATTGAAGATCTGAAGGTCCCTGGCTCAATCCCGGGTTTCGGCAATTATAAAAGACGTGCTATTTTGATCATAGCATCATGATAGCACCTTTGAAGAAACCGCTGCCTCCAAGAAGCCCAAGCTCATTAATGCTGCTTGGCCAGTTTGTGGCAGTAATCATCTGGAAAAAACACTGCCACCAATGCAGCCTGGTTCCATGGTGTAATGGTTAGCACTCTGGACTCTGAATCCAGTGATCTGAGTTCAAATCTCAGTGGAACCTACCATGAGTTTACAATGGTGTCTTAATGAAAGTTGACAAACTGTCTCAACAGAAGCTTTGCTTGCAAAAGTCTAGTTTCCCTGAAATTCTTAACATTTTACAATTCTCTTCTTTGCATTATTAGTCTGAACATTAGTCTGGAGCTCTGATGGTGGCAGGTTCCTGCTTGCTCTAAGAAGAAAATTCCAGTCGAGATGTAAATGGACCTTTTCTGATTTTTGTTGGATACTGTACTGATTTTGTGTGCATTGCCCAAAGCAACTCACTTGGGAGAAATTGAATCCATGGATCCGACATCAAATATCAGTGGAACCTAGAAAAAACTAAAGTTCAAATGAGTTCAAATCTCATTGGAACCTACCACTAGCTGACAATGATGTTTCTATGAAAGTAGACAAACTGTCTAAACAGAAGCTTAGCGTTGCAAAAGGCTAGTTCAATTGTCCCAGACAAATGATAATGTGAATATGGTACAGTTCAGTTTTTTGCTTTATATACTAGTGATTTTGTGTGCAATGGCCAAACAAACGCACTTTGGGAACTTTGAATCCAGTGATCCCATTTCACATCTCTTGTAAAGATGATTCTGTTGCCAATTCTCCTGAATGTGATCTGGGGCCAAGTCTGAATTCTTTGGTCAATGATTTTGAGCCCACATTTGATTTTCCTGAAATAACATGGCTGGGGAACATTGGTCTAGAGGTCTGACGGTGGCAGGTTGCTGGTTGCTATATGAAGAAAATTCCTTTCAAGATGTAAATGGACCTTTTCAGATTTTTGTTGGATACAGTACTGATTTTGTGTGCATTGCCCAATACAACTCAGTTGGGAGATTGAATCCATTAATCCCATAACAAATACAAGTGAAACCTAGAAAAACTAAAAGGAAAAAAATGGGAAAATTCTATTCATGAGAGTTTTTCCAAATTTTTGGCTCAACATGTAAGATTTTGCTGTAGCAGGTGCCGAAATAGCTCAGTTGGGAGAGCGTTAGATTGAAGATCTGAAGGTCCCTGGCTCAATCCCGGGTTTCGGCAATTATAAAAGACGTGCTATTTTGATCATAGCATCATGATAGCACCTTTGAAGAAACCGGCTGCCTCCAAGAAATACCATGAGTTTACAATGGTGTCTTAATGAAAGTTGACACTGTCTCCAGAGCTTTGTTGCAAAAGTCTAGTTCTGAAAAACACACCTTTTTTTTTCTTTTGTTTGTGGCAGGTTTTTTTACGTCTAATGCAGCTGGTTCCATGGTGTAATGGTTAGCACTCTGGACTCTGAATCCAGTGATCTGAGTTCAAATCTCAGTGGAACGTACCATGAGTTTACAATGGTTTCTTAATGAAAGTTGACAAAGTGTCTCAACAGAAGCTTTGCTTGTAAAGGTCTAGTTTCCCTGAAAACTTTAACTTTTTACAATTCTCTTCTTTGCTTTATTAGTCTGAACATTAGTCTGGAGCTCTGATGGTGGCAGGTTCCTGCTTGCTCTAAGAAGAAAATTCCAGTCGAGATGTAAATGGACCTTTTCTGATTTTTGTTGGATACTGTACTGATTTTGTGTGCATTGCCCAAAGCAACTCACTTGGGAGAAATTGAATCCATGGATCCGACATCAAATATCAGTGGAACCTAGAAAAACTAAAGTTCAAATGAGTTCAAATCTCATTGGAACCTACCACTAGCTGACAATGATGTTTCTATGAAAGTAGACAAACTGTCTAAACAGAAGCTTAGCTTGTAAAAGGCTAGTTCAATTGTCCCAGACAAATGATAATGTGAATATGGTACAGTTCAGTTTTTTGCTTTATATACTAGTGATTTTGTGTGCAATGGCCAAACAAACGCACTTTGGGAACTTTGAATCCAGTGATCCCATTTGACATCTCTTGTAAAGATGGGACCTTTTCAGATTTTTGTTGGATACAGTACTTATTTTGTGTGCATTGCCCAATACAACTCAGTTGGGAGATTGAATCCATTAATCCCATAACAAATACAAGTGAAACCTAGAAAAACTAAAAGGAAAAAATGGGAAAATTCTATTCATGAGAGTTTTTCCAAATTTTTGGCTCAACTGTAAGATTTTGCTGCAGCAGGTGCGAAATAGCTCAGTTGGGAGAGCGTTAGACTGAAGATCTGAAGGTCCTGGCTCAATCCCGGTGTCGGCAATTATAAAAGGCGTGCTATTTTGATCATAGCATCATGATAGCACCTTTGAAGAAACCGCTGCCTCCAAGAAGCCCAAGCTCATTAATGCTGCTTGGCCAGTTTGTGGCAGTAATCATCTGGAAAAAACACAGACACAATGCAGCATAGTTCCATGGTGTAATGGTTAGCACTCTGGACTCTGAATCCAGTGATCTGAGTTCAAATCTCAGTGGAACCTGCCATGAGTTTACTATGGTGTCTTAATGAAAGTTGACAAACTGTCTCATCAGAAGCTTTGCTTGCAAAATTCTAGTTCTGCTGAAACTTTTAACATTTTACAATTCTCTTCTTTGCTTTATTAGTCTGAACATTCGTCTGGAGCTCTGATGGTGGCAGGTTCCTGCTTGCTCTAAGAAGAAAATTCCAGTCGAGATGTAAATGGACCTTTTCTGATTTTAGTTGGATACTGTACTGATTTTGTGCACATTGCCCAAAGCAACTCACTTGGGAGAAATTGAATCCATGCATCCGACATCAAATATCAGTGGAACCTAGAAAAAACTAAAGTTCAAATGAGTTCAAATCTCATTGGAACCTACCACTAGCTGACAATGATGTTTCTATGAAAGTAGACAAACTGTCTAAACAGAAGCTTAGCGTTGCAAAAGGCTAGTTCAATTGTCCCAGACAAATGATAATGTGAATATGGTACAGTTCAGTTTTTTGCTTTATATACTAGTGATTTTGTGTGCAATGGCCAAACAAACGCACTTTGGGAACTTTGAATCCAGTGATCCCATTTCACATCTCCTATAAAGATGATTCTGTTGCCAATTCTCCTGAATGTGATCTGGGGCCAAGTCTGAATTCTTTGGTCAATGATTTTGAGCCCACATTTGATTTTCCTGAAATAACATGGCTGGGGAACATTAGTCTAGAGGTCTGACGGTGGCAGGTTGCTGGTTGCTATATGAAGAAAATTCCTTTCAAGATGTAAATGGACCTTTTCAGATTTTTGTTTGATACAGTACTGATTTTGTGTGCATTGCCCAATACAACTCAGTTGAGAGATTTAATCCATTAATCCGATAACAAATACAAGTGGAACCTAGAAAAACTAAAAGGAAAAAAATGGGAAAATTCTATTCATGAGAGTTTTTCCAAATTTTTGGCTCAACATGTAAGATTTTGCTGTAGCAGGTGCCGAAATAGCTCAGTTGGGAGAGCGTTAGATTGAAGATCTGAAGGTCCCTGGCTCAATCCCGGGTTTCGGCAATTATGAAAGACGTGCTATTTTGATCATAGCATCAACCGCTCAGTTGGGAGAGCGTTAGATTGAAGATCTGAAGGTCCCTGGCTCAATCCCGGGTTTCGGCAATTATGAAAGACGTGCTATTTTGATCATAGCATCATGATAGCACCTTTGAAGAAACCGCTGCCTCCAAGAAGCCCAAGCTCATTAATGCTGCTTGGCCAGTTTGTGGCAGTAATCATCTGGAAAAAACACTGCCACCAATGCAGCCTGGTTCCATGGTGTAATGGTTAGCACTCTGGACTCTGAATCCAGTGATCTGAGTTCAAATCTCAGTGGAACCTACCATGAGTTTACAATGGTGTCTTAATGAAAGTTGACAAACTGTCTCAACAGAAGCTTTGCTTGCAAAAGTCTAGTTTCCCTGAAATTCTTAACATTTTACAATTCTCTTATTTGCATTATTAGTCTGAACATTAGTCTGGAGCTCTGATGGTGGCAGGTTCCTGCTTGCTCTAAGAAGAAAATTCCAGTCGAGATGTAAATGGACCTTTTCTGATTTTTGTTGGATACTGTACTGATTTTGTGTGCATTGCCCAAAGCAACTCACTTGGGAGAAATTGAATCCATGGATCCGACATCAAATATCAGTGGAACCTAGAAAAAACTAAAGTTCAAATGAGTTCAAATCTCATTGGAACCTACCACTAGCTGACAATGATGTTTCTATGAAAGTAGACAAACTGTCTAAACAGAAGCTTAGCGTTGCAAAAGGCTAGTTCAATTGTCCCAGACAAATGATAATGTGAATATGGTACAGTTCAGTTTTTTTGCTTTATATACTAGTGATTTTGTGTGCAATGGCCAAACAAACGCACTTTGGGAACTTTGAATCCAGTGATCCCATTTCACATCTCTTGTAAAGATGATTCTGTTGCCAATTCTCCTGAATGTGATCATTAACACATACCAAGTTTTTATGGTCTATAAATTCCTCTATTACTGATCCATTTATATCTGTGTTCTTACTCCCCAATATTGTGCTGTGTGCATAAGATCCCCACACCATACGATTTTCCCTTGTGTCACCCCACATACTGCATTCAGTGCATCAGTGCTCAGTCTATTACAGGGATTCTAAAAGTTGACTTTCATTATACTGTCTTTTCCTGTCCATATTCTGACTACCACAGATTCATGTTCTTTCCCTTTATTGATTCGGTTATTGATATTTCACATCATTTCTTACAAAACTTGCTACCCCTCCACCTTTACCCGTTCCCCTATCGTTTCTGATTGTAGTATATCCATAAATTACAAAGTCTAACTGTGGTTTTAACCACGTCTCTGGCACACATATTACAAAAGCTGTCGCATTTCTCCCCATTTCTAGTTGTTTTAAGATGTTCTGCTTCTAGTATTTTCCCCCCTGAGATATTGTCTTTTATTTGTTCCTCTAGAACACCTGTATGTATCCCTGAGATGACTCCTCGAACCCATTTTTATATCCAATCAGCGAACAGTGACCTCTCTTACCATCTATTTTATTCAGTTGCATGGCTTTCCCTTGCTGGGCTTCATTTCTACAACTAATCAGTAGAGGTCCACTTCGCAAAATTTGAGCACTTTTGACCTCACCCAGTAGTTTGTCTATCGATTTTGTTACCTGAACCGGACTAGACTCACCAAACGTTTTCCCTTCTTGAGAGAACTTTATAATTACTTTCATACTCATCATACTCTTCCTGTTTTGTTGCTAAGCTAACACTATGCTCGCTATCTGTTTCTTCTGTGTTAGATATTCTCTTTTCATTTTTTTTTCCGTATTCTTGATCATACTACGTTCCATACACTCCTATCTCTCCCACCATCTTCTTCAAATCCCATTTCACTTCCTGGTTCGTCACTTCCTTCTGCCGTCTCCTGCCCACTCCAGCCAACCAGAGCCTCGTGTCCAGATCTGAACTATGCGCGGGGAACTGACGTCACATCAAAATGCACCAATTAGAGCCAGGTTGCGTCACGCGTTTAATGGAGCATCACGAGGTGTCGATGGAGTCACAGCGCCATCACGTGCTCAGATACGAGCATACAGCAGTTTCATTCACTTACTCTTTGCCTGTTTGGGTCCGCTCTAACGCTCAGGATTCTAAAAGCCCGCAAATAACTTCCTGGAGTCTACATGAATCACGTGACGATCAAGCGTTTTAAACTCCCGGTGGCGCAACTCTCTCCCCGGGACACTAGTGTAAATTGTCCGATACCGCCATCTGTTGGTTTGGAAGAGAACGTTGCTTTGCCGCATTTGTGTGAGAGCCGCTTTCTGGGGGATACAAAAAAAAAACTTTAAGACAGAATAAAATGTTGGTGTCATACTTTAACTTCCTCTGTGAAATTACCCATTGTAACGTATTAAAAATGCATTTATGGTTAGATTTATAATAATAACAGCAGTAGCAATAACAACCCTATAGTTTTTTTTTCATAGTTTCTTATGTTTTAATAAATGTATTTTATTCAGCTTAATTCTTTACATGTATTTAAAGTTGACCTGTTTTGCAATTTTTTTAATGTACAGAATTATAAAAACTTTGAGTCTGTAAACTCAGAAATGCTGTCAATTTCAACAGCAGGAAGTAAAAAGGTCTTACCCATTAACACACTATGCCAATGTTGAAAGAAATTCCAGAAATGATGAGGAAGAAGGTGATTGAAATACATCAGTCTGGGAAGGGTTACACAGCTATTTCAAAGGCTCTGGGTCTCCAAAGAACCACATTGAGAACCATTATCTATCCATACATCCATCTTCTACTGCTTACACCTTCTTCAGGGTCGTGGGGATCCTGGAACCTATCTCAGGAAGCATCGGGCACAAGGCGGGGTACACCCTGGACAGGGTACCAGTCCATCACAGGGCATAATCACATACACACTCACACATACACTATTGACAATTTGGAAAAACCCAGCGCGGTAGTGAACCTTCCCAGAAGTGTCAGAGCTTCTACAATTCTTCCAAGAGCACAGCAACTACTCAACCAGGAAGTGACAAAAGAGTCAAGGCCAACATCAAAGGAACTACAGGCATCTCTTGCATCAATAAAGGTAACTGTTCATGACTCCACTATCAGAAAGACACAGGGCAAAAATGGCATCCATGGAAGTGTGGCGAGATGAAAAACGCTAACCCAGATGAACATTAAGGCTCATCTTTATTCTGCCAAAACACACCTTGATGATCTTCAAACCTTTTGGGAGAATGTTCTATGGACTGATGAGTTGGAAGACAGGGTCATGTTACAGCTGGAGTAAACCAAACACAGAATTCCACAAAAAGAACATCATACCTATGGTCAAGCATGGTGGAGGAAGTGTAACGCTGTGGGGATGCATTGCTGCTTCAGGGTCTGGGCAACTTGCAATAATTGAGGGAAACATGGTATTCTGTTCTCTACTAGAAAATCCTAAAGGAGAATGTCCGTTCATCATTCCGTAAGTTGAAACTCAATCACAACTGGATTATGCAGCAAGAAAAAAATTACATATACATGGACAGCAGTAATCTAATTACTGACCTTATTCTGAGTAAGACAATATTGTGATTAAGGTGTTTACATGAGTCGCTTTTAGAATACTCCTTTCATGTACCCGTTTTACATGTTATAGAACATAATTAGATTAACGGCACGTCATTACGTCACCGCGCCACGCCGTCCAACGTCCCTCAAGAATTTCACGTATCAACATACAGTTCGTCTTCATTATGGTACCATATACAGTTTTGGGTGTTTTCATTTATTTTAACGATCGCTTTAAGTGCAGTTACTTGTTTGTCATGCTGTACATGCAAATAGACAACTGCTTGAAAGCATGGGACATGTATTTTTCCCCACTACAGGACTATAGTAGGAAAGTATGCTGTTTGGGACGCAGCCGTGCTCTCTTGTTCGCCGGAAAATGTTGAGCACTGCCGTGTGCGTGATCGTGTCCGTGCGCAAAATGCGGTGAAAACTCTCACACGACATTAATAATGTGATTAAGCTGTTTACATGTCTGTAATGCACATCGATAATGTGACTAAAACAGGAGTACTCCACCTGTCTTAATTAGATTTGTGTTTACTTCGAGTATGACTAGTTGGGTTAAGGTAATAAAAAAATTGCTGTTTACATGGTAGTTTCTTAAAGTATCATCTTAATCGGGTTAAGAGTGGATTATTGTTGTCCATGTAAACACACTGAGTCATTACGTTTACATGTACAGCAGTAATCTAATTACTGACCTTATTCTGAGTAAGACAATATTGTGATTAAGGTGTTTACTTTTGCGTTGCTTTTAGAGTATTCCTTTCATATTCCCGTTTTACATGTGCTGGTTTTGACTTTTGAGGTGGGTTATCCCTGTACACACACACACACACACGCACACACACACATATATATATATATATATATATATATATATATATATATATATATATATATATATATATATATATATATATATATATACATATAAATCTATATGTGTGTGTGTACATACATACATATACAGTGGTGTGAAAAAGTGTTTGCCCCCTTCCTCATTTCCTGTTCCTTTGCATTTTTGTCACACTTAAGTGTTTCGGAACATCAAACCAATTTAAACAATAGTCAAGGACAACACAAGTAAACACAAAATGCAATTTGTAAATGAAGGTGTTTATTATTAAAGGTGAAAAAAATCCAAACCATCATGGCCCTGTGTGAAAAAGTGATTGTCCCCCTTTGTAAAAACATACTATAACTGTGGTTGTCCACACCTGAGTTCAATTTCTCTAGCCACACCCAGGCCTGATTATTGCCACACCTGTTCACAATCAAGGCATCACTTAAATAGGAGCTGCTTGACACAGTAAGGTCCACCAGAAGATCCTTAAAAGCTACACATCATGCCGAGACCCAAAGAAATTCAGGAACAATTGAGAAAGAAAGTAATTGAGATCTATCAGTCTGGAAAGGGTTATAAAGCCATTTCCAAAGCTTTGGGAATCCAGCGAACCACAGTGAGAGCCATTATCCACAAATGGCGAAGACATGGAACAGTGGTGAACCTTCCCAGGAGTGGCCGGCCCCGCCCAAAAATTACCCCAAGAGCGCAGCGACGACTCATCCAAGAGGTCACAAAGACTCCACAACAACGTCCAAAGAACTGCAGGCCTCACTTGCCTCAGTTAAGGTCAGCGTTCATGCCTCCACCATCAGGAAAAGACGGGCGCAAAATGGCCTGCATGGCAGAGTTCCAAGGAGAAAACCACTGCTGAGCAAAAAGAACATCAAAGCTCGTCTCAATTTCTCCACAACACATCTTGATGATCCCCAAGACTTTTGGGACAACATTCTGTGGACCGATGAGACAAAAGTGGAACTCTTTGGAAGGTTTGTGTCCAAGTATATTTGGCGTAGAAGGAACACTGCATTTCATAAAAAGAACATTATACCAACAGTAAAATATGGTGGTGGTAGTGTGATGGTCTGGGGGTGTTTTGCTGCTTCAGGACCTGGAAGACTTGCCGTGATAAAAGGAACTATGAATTCTGCTGTCTACCAAGAGATCCTGAAGGAGAATGTCCGACCATCTGTTCGGTGTACTCAAGCTGAAACGAACTTGGGTTCTGCAGCAGGACAATGATCCTAAACACACCAGCAAGTCCACCACCGAATGGCTGAAGAAAAACAAAATGAAGACTTTGGGTGGCCTAGCCAAAGTCCTGACCTGAATCCTATTGAGATGTTGTGGTATGACCTTAAAAAGGCCGTTCATGCTCGAAAACCCTCTAATGTAACTGAATTAGGACAATTCTGCAAAGATGAGTGGGCCAAAATTCTCCAGGACGCTGTAAAAGCCTCATTGCACGTTATCGCAAACGCGCTTGGTTGCAGTTGTTGCTGCTAAGGGTGGCCCAACCAGTTATTAGGTTTAAGGGGCAATCACTTTTTCACACAGGGCCATGATGGTTTGGATTTTTTTCACCTTTAATAATAAACACCTTCATTTACAAATTGCATTTTGTGTTTACTTGTGTTGTCCTTGACTATAGTTTAAATTGGTTTGATGTTCCAAACAATGCAAGTGTGACAAACATGCAAAGGAACAGGAAATGAGGAAGGGGCAAACACTTTTTCACACCACTGTATATATATATATATATATATATATATATATATATATGTATATATATGTATGTATGTATGTATGTATGTATGTATGTATGTATGTATGTATGTATGTGTGTGTGTGTGTGTGTGTGTGTGTGTGTGTGTGTGTGTGTGTGTGTGTGTGTGTGTGTGTGTGTGTGTGTGTGTGTGTGTGTGTGTGTGTGTGTGTGTGTGTGTGTGTGTTGTGTGTGTACAGGGATAACCCATCTCAAAAGTCAAAACCAGAACAGCATTCAAAATACAGAGTTAGCCACAAGGGCAAGCAACACAATCCAAGCAATCTCCTAACAACAAATCCACATAAACACCTCCAACATCCCACCACTTCTCACTCCATCTTCCTCTTTAAAAGTGGCCGCCAATCAGTGAGGTCATCCTGGAGGCGGCAGCAAGGCAGGTTAGGGCAGGCTGGAAAGTCTGGGAGGGTGCACTTACTTGCACACAAAATGTCACACAGCACAAAACCCCCCCATATATCTAGCAGAGAACAATACAAGTAATGCTACTATACAAGATCCATTAATCGAGTTCCAAGATAGCGGGTTGTAACATGTCTTTAATACACGTCGATAATGTGACTAAAACAGGAATACTCCAGGTCTTAATTAGATTTGTGTTTACCTCGAGTATGACTTTAGTCGGATTAAGGTAATAAAAAAATGCTGTTTACATGGTCGCTTCTTAATCAGAGTATTGTCTTAATCGGGTTAGTATTGGGTTATTGTTGTCCATGTAAACGTACTGAATGATCCAAAGCATAGGAGTAAAAAAAGCTAAATGAAGGTTTTGTGGTCTAGTCAAAGTCCTGACTTGAACCCAATTGAGATGCTGTGGCAGGACCTTAAACAGGCGGTTCAAGCTCAAAAACCCTCCAGTGTAGTAGAACTAAAGCAGTTCTGCAATGAAGAGTGGGCCACAGTACTGTGAAAGACTGATCTCCAGTTATCGGAAGCGTTTGGTTGCAGTTATTGCTGCTAAAGTTGGCACAACCAAATTTTAAGTTTAAGCGGCAATTCATTTTTCACATGGGTGATAGGTTTTTGAGTTTTTTTCAATAAAAAAGTAAATAAAAGCTACATTGGTTGCCTTTGTTTTTTGTTGTATTTCATTTAAAGATCTAAAACTATTTATTGTGAGATATACACAAAAACAGAAAATCCACGTATTGTACATCATTTCTGTTGGAGACAGGGTGTAGCACACATTTATCATGCCAGTCTTCCACTACATTTGTTTTCAAGCAGAAGTGTCCTGTGAATCCTATCTCATGTATCTGCACAGGCTGTTTTAAACGTTTGGTCTGCTAACGAAACTTATGAAAGAGTGGGCGATGAGACGACAGTGCAATCCAGGGCAACGACACAGTTGATTATGTGGTCCTTTGTTACTGTCTGAGACGCATCGAGATGCTTCAGTGTTCATACTACAAATGTTACGTGCTCATATGCATCTGAAACAACCTTTGAATGTGGTTTGAGTGATTGGATGACAACGCGTCTGCGAGACATGTTGGATCCCGTTCAGACCTGTACTTAATGCTGTCTTCTCATTATCGGTTCACCCAGGACATATGTTAATACCAGATGTGAACACAATCATACAAGCTTGGGTTACTACCTGTAAGGAGTTTCCCGTGCCTATCTTGGTTTCATCTGGTTTGATGCCACCTCCCAAAAACATGCTAGTAGGTGAAGTGGCTAAGCTAAATGTACCATAGGTTTGGTAATGCTTCACGATTTTGCATGTCATTTTTGCACAGGGGCCATGCTAATCTTCTCTATATCGTTCCAATTTTTGCATATGTGTATACTCATTCCTAGGTGTGGATGAGTGTGTAAGTGTGTGTGTGTGTGTGTGTATGTGTGAATATTGTCCTGTGATGGACCAGTGTCACATTCAGGGTGTATTCCTGCCTCACACCAGGGATAGGCTCCGGATCCACCTCAACCTTGACCTAGATAAAGTGCTTACTGTAGATTTAAAGAATGAATGATGATTCTGAAGTGATATCCAATTATACTGAATATTATTTTATTTTAAAGAATCAATCACTTTTGATCCCATTCATGCATGGTAGGCTGATTGGCATGTCCAAAGTGTCTGTAGTGTATGGGTGTGTGAATGTGTATGTGATTGTGCCCTGAGATGGACTGGCACCCTGTCCAGGGTGTACCCCGCCTTGTGCCCGATGCTTCCTGGGATAGGCTCCAGGTTCCCCGCGACCCTGAAGAAGGAGTAAGCAGTAGATGATGGATAGATGGATGGATAAAAGTGGATAAATATAAATGTTTATGGGTTAAATTATTTTGTATTATATTTTTGGTTAATGTAAATTATATAAAACTAATATTTACAGTTAGTACTAGGGTGCACGGTGGCTTAGTGGTTAGCATGTTTGCCTCACACACGTAGGTATAGAGCCCTGACTAGCCAATAGAAAGCAAGGAAAACCCGGGAGGCTGGTCAGGTGAACCTAACGTAAAAACCTCAGTTCGAATCCAACCTTGGCTAAAATGTGATTTTTACACAAGCTTGTTTTAATGTTGAATGCATAAAAATATATGAAAACAATATGCTGTAAATTTTTTTAGTATTTTAATACACTTTCAGTGTGTAAAATTAACTGTTAAAAGAGAACGTGAAATTCAGTTTGTCAATTAAAATAACTATCTAGATAATATATGCAGAGTGTGTTATAATAAGTTATTGAAAATGTATTGCAAATAAGGACTAAGAGTTTTAAAACATTTACAAATAAAAGCAAGTTAAAACATATTTACAAATACACCAGACAAATGGTAAATGGCACACTGTGTCTCATTCACCCATTCACACACACACACCAATGGTAGCAAGGAGCTAAATTGCCATGGGGAGCAACTTGGGGTTCAGTGTCTTGCCCGAGGACACTTCGGCATGTGGAGTCATCCGGGCCGGCAATCGAACCACCAACCCTACCGCCACACTTTTTTCAGTTTCTTCAGGTAGAGAGGAACTGGCAGAATGAGCTATACAGAGGATGGTTCTCCGACACACTCCCTGGTGAACCGTCGCGTACAGTGAAATAAGACCAATTTAATGATGTTCTCATTGTACTTCAGGCAAGCCGCACATAAATTCTTTAAGTTCTCTGAGATAACCTCTGCCACAATAGCTTCAGTGGTCCTCCAGCATTCCCACTGCAGTTGCTCATAAGATGCTGGGTCCATGACTCTGAAAGTGGCACAGCAGTCAATAAGTACACAAAAGGGGGAAAAATTTTTAATTAAATATTTTTTTTTTTTTTTTTTATGATATTTGTTTTTTTTTTGTTTTTTTTTTTATTTGTTGTGGGGGGGGGGGGGGGTTTTTTTCAAAACAGCAGCAGCTCTATGGGCAGAAACCCCACCATACATTTAATTTTAGGACCGCTCACTTTCAGATTGCAGCATCACCAAGGACAGGATCATCCTGTTCTCATTCAACACAGCCTAGGATGACATTGTGCCAGATGAGAGAGTCACTATTCTAGCAACTTTGCATGTGTAATCTGACCTGAACACCTATCCAAAAGTGCCTTGTAGGTCCTGAGTGAGAGTTGTCTCCCACCACTGATATTCTTGAAGAAGGCACTCCACCAGATAGTGTGCAGTCATAGACACCCCATACCACCCATGAGTGTCCTCATAACCTCCCAAACAGTGCTGGTGTGTCATCCTTCCTCAGTGCCCCAGTGATGGTCATCTGTTCATACAGCCCTACTTCAGCATCCCTCGTGTTCTGTACGCTGAGCAGGTAGGCTAGGTGGTCTTTTCCGTACTTCAGGTGAAGCACCTCAGACAGCTGGTTGGCCATATTTTGCTTCCAGAGCGCCACAGTTCATCCATCACTGTTTTACAGATTGCCTTCTTATGGGTGAGTAAGGCTGGCAAGATGTTCCTAAAGCGCTTTGGTGGATGGAGTAGGACGCAAAGTTGGAGGCTCCTGCTGATTTCGATTAAAATTGTAATTGATTTGTGCTTTTCGATCATGCAACAAATTTTGACTTATTCTACTCAGTTTCCTCGTTTTCCGTTTTCTTTTAACTTTGTAGCACGTTAAAATGCCTGGAAAGAACACGAAAACCCGTGGTAGCATTCAGACACGACTGAGGCCTAGTGTGTGCGCCGTGAGCGAGTCCCCTTCTTCCCCTGAATCCGCATCGCTGAGTGGTGACCCTTACTTCACCACACTCAGGCTTGAGCTGCTGGCTTTACGGAGGAAGGACATTGCCAATATTTTTAACAAGGAGCTCCAGAAGAATCTCCGGGGTGCACGGTCTACTGTCTAGCTTGACCTGCAGGCCGTGAAAACACAGTTAGCTAGTGATAAAGTTGCTACCGAGGATACATCAACAATGAAAGGTACTGTTGGGGAAATGGAGCACGCTCTCTCCAGTTGCACCGATGCTATAGTTCATAAAAAGACTACTATCAAGTCTCTCACTGCGACCATGACTCAATTAGGGAATAAATGTGAGGATTTGGAGTCAAAGGTCACAGCGTAAAAACGTTAGGATTGTGGGAGTTCCAGACACACGTACAACTGCTGCTGTAGCGGCCTTGTTAAAAGAGGTCTGGAGAAGGAGCCGGTTTTGGTCTGGTCCCACCGGACCCTTCAGCTGAAGCCCAAGCCTGGTGAATGACCATGAGCTATTGTGTGCAAGATAGCCCAGGCCAGGGCTGCATTTAACAAGGTTCGGCATCAACTTCGTTGTATTGAGGGCGCTCACTATGGAATACTTCACCCAGCTCAGCTTCGCATTACATACAACAGTGTCCAGAAGGAGTTTATTTCAGCGGAGGAAGCAGTAGACTATGTTAAACTCTTGATATCGGGGTGAACTGTATCACCTACACAGCAGCGTCTTTTTTCCTCTTCTTTTATTTAAATTTTTTTGCACTCGGGCTTCCAGCTCTTCTGATTATTATTGAAGATATTGTTGTTGCTTTACTTTGCCTAGATTTTGTGGACATTTTCCTCTTAAATCTACTTCTGTATTAATGCGGTTCTCTGTTTGATGCACTGACTGGGTTAGTTTCTGTTTATTTAATTTTATTAGTGTTTTTCCTCTGCTTTACGTGCTACATTGTTATATTATTTGTTACGAGTCTTTAAAAGTTAAGGACGTTATATTTGTTATTGTGCGCAGACTGTTTATCAGACTTGAGGTCAGTAGGCGTTTTTTCTCTTACTGGAACTTGTTGTCTTGATAATTTTGTTGGTTAGTTCAGCTTACTTTCTGAGTTGTTTTCACATTGTGGACAACTTTTGGTTATTGTGGTATACACTACTGTCTCATTTGTTTTATGGAGACTTTGGATGTGGGTGTTTGAGGGATTGCGAGAATAAAAAAACATGCCAATGCTTTGAAGGATGTGAATTGGAACAGAGTAATGTTGTTCAATTGCAAATCTGTTTTTAGAGGATTTAAACCTAACATGGTGAACATATTATATTTTAGAATTCAGGCAATTTTACTGGGATTCTCTCATACAGCGTGGCAAGAATTAATGCTGAAAGACCTTTGTAATATCACAGTCTAAAACTGGATTGCAAATCAGTAAATGAATCACGTAAAAATCGCACATAAATGAATCACATGAAAATGAATAAATAAATTAAAAGGTAAAACACTTTGGTAGCACGTCTAGCCACTGGGGTTTATCAGTGAACCAGTACTTTCTGCATGCTTTACATCACCGACGAGAGGAAAGTATATAATATTGCCCACTGGTACCAAGAATCACTCTGGGTCTTCCCACACCAGAGGAAACAACCTGAGGATGTGGACTGCTGTAAAGACAAGGCAGGATGTAATTTTGATGTAAAGTGCACTCACCCTCATCACTGGTATGTTCAACCTTTACCAATAGTGATTATAAAAAAAAAAAAAAAAAGTTTTAAAACAGGCAAGAACACTGCCAAAACAATAAAAAAAAGGTATGAAAAAGAGTTATGAAGGATAAATCTGTAGGTAATAGGATATGCCTCCAAAACTGATGTGGAAAATAACCTCTTGCTTTTACACATCGAATGGAATACATCTCTGGAAAAAACTCATCTCCTAGTTTAAACATTACGGAGATTCTTTTAGACTACACTAACATTTTTTTAACCTCTTAACGATCCTTGTTTAGAAGTCATGTAATACGCGCTATTCTTTTTAAACAGCTCTTTTAAACATTTTTACAGCCTAAAGGTTTGTGTTTAGAATGTGTGTAATACAAACGACTCTTTTAAACAGATTCTTTATATATATATATATATATATATATATATATATATATATATATATATATATATATATATATATATATATATATATATATATATATATAAATAAAAACACGCTTTACCTCCTAAACCTTTTATTCAAAGGCAAACCGGGATCCCTAAAAACGTAATCAACATTTGTTTTCATTATTTTCACAAAACAAATATTCTACTCCTATATGTGCACATTCAAACATCATGCTTTTCTAACAATGTGTTTACACAAACGATATAACGCCACACAGTAACACAAACATATCCCCATATTGAAAACATTATTTCTTTTCAGCCGTATTTCACCCCACCAAAAACCAAACTCATTAACATAAACACCTTTTGTTGGGAGGGGGACTATTCCCCCACACACACACACCTCTGCACAGCCCCCAAGACACAAAGGAGCCAGATTGAACAGCTGATACACTCCATAGGTTACCCCCCCTCACCACCTACAGACCTGTCAGTCAGGGAAGCACAGAGGGCCATAAATTATCACACACAACACTTTGACAGAAAGTGTATGATATACCTACTGCCAATATCATTCTCCACTAGCCATCAGAAGGACTTCCCTTTGTACTTACCAAACTGAAGAATGTATTCTAACATTTCTCGCTTGTCTGAAACAACCCCTCCACTGAATGATTGTCTTTAATCCTTCTTGCCTCTTCAGATGGGCCTCTCCTGAAGAACACATTGATTCTACCAGGAATTTTTTTTTCATGCTGATAGCCTGAATAGTACCCATAGATATGAACAATTGACATAAATAAATATATAAAAGCATTTACATAGTTATGCATTATGTTTTGTGAAGTAAAATTATGGTAATTGATTATTTTCAAATGACTTGACAGGTTTCATGTTAGAGTAAAAGTTCAATGACCCAACATTTAATTATACAACTATTGAAAAGATACAAATCTACTCTAATATATTCTAACCTAATCTAAAATAATTGTGTGATCTGCTCACTTGTTACCAAAAGACTTGATTTTACTGTGTTTGACTACTGAACAAACAACAGACACTGAACAATAGACAATAGAAATTTCACTTGGCATAGAAACATAATAGTCCTGAATTGACCCTACATATATAGTTACAAAACATTCGAATGATATTCATAATATACCGATGTTTCTTTTGAGTAAATCAGTCATTTTGTCATTTTTAAGCCGCTTTGGATAAAAGCGTCTGCTTATTGAATAAATATAAATTTAAATGTTAGTGTACAGTTCACTTCACGTCCTGCCTAATTGCGCTTTTTTTTTTTTTACCTCAGGTAAAATGACGAATCCGACGTCTGGATAAAAAAAAAAGAAAAAAGACCTAAACAAAAAGAGATGAAAGCCGAAAAAATAAAGCATTATTAAAATATATATATATACAAAATAAAGTATTAACCCACTTCACTCATCTATCACGTGAGGCAGTATCCCTTATAGCAGGGGTTCCCAAACTTTTCCAGAGCAAGGCCCTCCAAATGGCATTAAAATTTAACTGAGGCCCCCCTTTTGCAAGATGTCTTAAACACATTCAAATACAGACTTCTGAATATATCCCCCCTTTTTTTTCTTACATCTTTACATTACATTAGGAATTGATTGTGTGTGTGTGTGGGGGGTCTTAGAGCAGGGGTCAGGAACCTATGGCTCGCGAGCCAGATGTGGCTCTTTTGATGGCTGCATCTGGCTCGCAGACAAATCTTTAATAAAAAAAATAATAACGTTAAAAATATAAGACATTCTCATGCATTACAATCCATTCATTTCCTACCGCTCATGTTCATGGTTGCGGGTGGAAACTAATAAAAGAGATGCCTCTGTCGGCAAGAACTGATGGCGAATCAAATTGAGGCAACACAAGTGAAGAACATAAATGCAGCACCATTCTTTTCTCTCACTTTGGATGAGTCAACAGACGTAAGTCATTTATCCCAGTTCAGCGTGATTGCAAGATATGCTGTCTGTGACACATTACGTGAGGAAAGTCTTGCTGTTTTGCCTACGAAAGGGACAAAAGGGGAGGATTTATTCAAGTCTTTCACTGAGCTCGCTAAAGAATCTACCGATGGATAAACTTATGTCGGTGTGTACTGATGGTGCTCCGTGCATGGTGGGGAAAAACAGAGGATCCGTAGCGCTTCTTCGTGAACATGAAAAGAAACCCATCCTAAGTTTTCACTGCATCCTACATCAGGAGGCGCTTTGTGCTCAGATGTGGTGAGCAGCTTGGTGAGGTGATGTCGCTGGTCATTCGGGTGGTCAACTTTATTGTTGCCTGAGCTTTAAATGATCGCCAGTTTAAAAAGCTGCTGGATGAAGTTGGGAATAATTATCCAGGTCTGCTTCTGCACAGCAATGTGCGTTGGTTGTCAAGAGGGAAGGTGCCCAGCCGTTTCGCGGCTTGTCTGAGCGAAATCCAGACTTTTCTTGAAATGAAAAATGTCAAGCATCCTGAGTTAGCCAACACTGAGTGGCTCCTGAAGTTCTACTATCTCGTGGACATGACTGAACATCTGAACCAGCTCAATGTGAAAATGCAAGGCATTGGAAATACAGTCTTATCCCTTCAACAAGCAGTGTTTGCATTTGAAAACAAGCTAGAACTCTTCATCGCCGACATTGAAATAGGTCGTTTACTACACTTGCATTATGCATGCATGCACAGCAAGTGACCCTGCTCAACATCTTGATCTTCAGCAGATAGCGGGCTTCACATCTAATCTCCTGCAGTCATTCAAAGCGTGCTTTGGAGGATTTCGTGAGCGCACTCGTCTTTTTAAGTTCATCATCCATCCACACGAGTGTGCAGTGGACAGCGCCGATCTGAGTTACATCCCCGGTGTCTCCGTCAGAGATTTTGAGCTACAAGCTGCTGACCTGAAGGCCTCAGACATGTGGGTGAATAAGTTCAAGTCACTGAATGAAGATTTGGAAAGACTTGCACGACAGCAAGCAGAGTTGGCGAGCAAACAAGTGAGGAGAAATGAAAAAACTTCAACCCGTGGACAAGCTGATTGTCAAAACTTGGAACGCGCTTCCCGTCACATACCACACACTGCAGCGTGTGAGTATTGCTGTACTGAAAATGTTTGGCTCTATGTATGCATGTGAGCAGTCTTTCTCACATCTAAAGAACATTAAGACCAACCTACGATCACGTTTAACAGAGGGAAGTCTCAATGGCCTGCATGAAGCTTAACCTCACCATGTATCAACCAGACTACAAAGCCATCAGCAAAACCATGCAGCACCAGAAGTCGCATTAATGGTAAGAAGTACTTTATTCATCATTGGTTAGCAACAGCATAACAACGTTATTAAAAAGAATTCAGAGACTTATTGTACTTTAAAAAGTGTTGGTCTTACATAAAATGCACACATTTACTTGTATTTAGTTTTAAACATATTGTATGGCTCTCACAGAATTACATTTTAAAATATGTGGCGTTCATGGCTCTCTCAGCAAAAAAGGTTCCCGACCGCTGTCTTAGAGTTAGACATAGAGAACATACATTTATTTATTTTTCACACCAAATTGTTGAGGCCATCTGGCACCCCCCACTTTGAAAAGCACTGACTTATGGGATAATAAGTAGTATGTATTATTAATGTCTACTTGACAGCAGTTGTAATACAGTGTACTCTCTGACTGCGGTATTTAGATGTGTAAATGTTTCCCCCCTGGAATTAGTTTATTCGCGAGATATTCAAGATATGTAGTACTAGATATACAGATATTCAGTTATCTAGTAATCCGTAGTGATAATAACCATGCCTCGGAACAGCGCCATGGAATCAACATGTGGTCAAAAATATATTGCGTCTGTAGTGTTAAGGACTACTGAGAGGATTTTCTCATTTATAATTTTATATTTTATATTATGTACCCTCTTATATTATGAACTGCTCTCACATATGATAAATATAATCATTTAATTACTTCTTTGAATAAGCTGATCAACTGCTATCCTTGATTATATTATGTACTTCTGTGTCAACATGACATGGGACTTATTTTGTATCATAACTATGTGCTGTGTTTTGACTAAACCTATCGGACACCTGGACCAGTAGAAACCGTCCACGCACTGCTGTTATCAATGTGTACAATGTGTATAAATACTTCTGTTTTGAATGAATAAATCGGGAAGTCTCTTTTTGAACACGCTCATATCTGTAAGTGTGTGTGTGTGTTAATTTTGGACTCTCCAGGCTGGCCAGACTCGGCAGCAAACCACACTTTCTAGCTTATAGCAACATAGAACTAAAAGTAACTAAATGTTACTAGACGTTAATGGTAAAACAGGCTGAAAGGCATGACGGAGATCGCAAAGGCGTAAACGGTAGATTCCTGTGGAGTGAAATCTAACAACTACCATTGCAAATGAACTTTTCCAGTTCATTTGCAAAGTTCATCACAGCATAACTATGTCGGGGCTTCGATTGCAGGGGTTTCCTCTGGGTGCTCCGGTTTCCTCCCCCAGTCCAAAAACATGCATGGTAGGCTGACTGGCGTGTCTAAAGTGTCCGTAGTGTATGAATGGGTGTGTGTGATTGTGCCCTGCGATGGACGGGCACCCTGTCCAGGGTGTACCCCGCCTTGTGCCAAATGCTCCCTGGGATAGGCTACAGGTTACCTGTGACCCTGAAAAGAAGTAGAAGATGGATGGATGGAAATTCACATGTCAAGAACTGATGGCTTTATGTTAGAGCACTTGTGTGTCTTTAATGAATTTGAACGAGTATAGCCCTGCCCACATTGTCCACAGATGTACGGCTTCTGTCCTGTATGACTGCTTTGGTGGCTGTGGAGGGTACGCTGGTAACGAAAACTTTCACCACACTGTTCACAGTGATACGGCTTCTCTCCTGTGTGAATGCGCTTGTGTTGATGGAGGCTACTCAGACAAGTAAAACTCTTCCCACACTGTCCACATTGATACGGCTTCTCTCCTGTGTGAATGCGCTTGTGTTGTTGGAGACTACTCAGACAAATAAAACTCTTCCCACACTGTCCACAGTGATACGGCTTCTCTCCTGTGTGAATGCGCTTGTGTTGTTGGAGACTACGCAGACAAGTAAAACTCTTCCCACACTGTCCACAGTGATGCGGCTTCTCTCCTGTGTGAATGCGCTTGTGTTGTTGGAGACTACTTTGACAAGTAAAACTCTTCTCACACTGTTCACAGTAATACGGCTTCACTCCTGTATGAATGCGCTGGTGTTCTTGGAGATTACTCTGACGGTTAAAACTCTTCCCACACTGTCCACAGTGATACGGCTTCTCTCCTGTGTGAATGCGCTCATGATCTTTGAGATGACGACTTTTAGTAAAGCTCTTCCCACACTGTCCACAGTGATACGGCTTCTCTCCTGTGTGAATGCGCTCATGATCTTTGAGATGATTACTTTTAGTAAAGCTCTTCCCACACTGTCCACAGTGATACGGCTTCTCTCCTGTGTGAATGCGCTCGTGCATCTTGAGATGACTCTGAAAAGTAAAACTCTTCCCACACTGTCCACAGTGATACGGCTTCTCTCCTGTGTGAACGGCCTCGTGACTTTTGAGATGATGACTTTGAATAAAACTCTTCCCACACTGTCCACAGTGATACGGCTTCTCTCCTGTGTGAATGCGCTCGTGTATTTGGAGATGACTCTGACGAGTAAAACTCTTCCCACACTGTCCACAGTGATACGGCTTCTCTCCCGTGTGAATGCGCTCGTGTCGTTGGAGACTACTCTCCCGACTAAAACTCTTCCCACACTGTCCACAGTGATACAGCTTCTCTCCTGTGTGAATGCTCTCGTGATTTTTGAGATGATGACTTTTAGTAAAACTCTTCCCACAATCTGAGCAGTGGTACATCTGAAAAACAAAAAAAAATATTCAAGATGCTTAAATAATTGTTGATTTTGTCTCCGTGTGTTAAAAGAATTGTTTTCTGTAATAATGGCTTGACCACCAAATTACCCATCTTTAATAACTGTAACAGCTTTGTAATTTTAGATTTGTAACGTAATTCCATCGACTGCAGCCCAATTTTACTAATGCCAAACCTACTGTTACTGATAATTTTTTAGATGAACAAGACAGTTGACCTAACTTACAGATGATTTCTCATCGCTCATCACACAGAAATAATAATAAAATAAAATCGATAATAATCGATTATGAAAATCATTGTCAACAAATCTCATTATCGATTAGTTGGTCTGCACGCGGCACAAGGTGCATTTACTCATTACGTTATTTCTGTTCCGAAAACACACTTCAGAAAGTAAATACTAAAAGTTGTGTCCCAAATGATGTACTATACAATTACAATATGTACTGTGTACTCTGTGTGTGGATTTTATAAAGGTAATATCATCTCAAATGGAAAACGGAAGTGTAAGCCGCTTCCTAGTCGACGACGCTACCTTTTATTCCCAACTTAACCTCAGTCTCCATAAGACAGAGCCGAAATCCACCCACACACACATGCACCCACTGACACCCAACAGACTGTCCTGAATAAAGATCCCCCACGGCAACACCAAAACGGCCTCTCGTGTGTCTGTGCTCTCCGGGGAGGCGCGCATGGCCTACTACACCCTCTCTCTGAAGGAAGCAGCCGACCATGGGGAGGTGAAGGAGATCCTGGCGTGGTGTGGGCGAACCCCCCCACCAAGCTGCGCTGGAGTTCCACCGGTGGAACCATCAGGCGGGGGTCACACGGGCAGATGGACACCCTCCTGCAGATAACCAAGAGGTGGCTTCAACCTGACCTATATACCATCACCGAGGTTGCAGAAAAGGTGGCCATGGACCAATTCCTAAGGGCTCCGCCGCCAACAGAACGCCAGGTCATGAGAGGGCAGGCACCGGGGATGCCCAAGGAACTCCTAACCACCATGTAGCACCCTGGAACTCGGCCCTCAGCCGGGGCTGCAACCCGACCAGAATATTCCTGACCCACCATCCCGACCGCCAGCGCTACCCAGGGGGAACGGTGAGGGACCACCAAAGCCCACCCGCGTATGGGACGCCCAGGGACGAGCCCATGCCAACAGAGCCGGAACTTTGGCCACTGAAGAAGGCTTAAAAACCCTGGCTGGTGAGGTGCACCCTCCACACACCAAACCCGCCAAGAGCACCCACCCAGACGGTGTGGGTCGAAGGGAGCTGGTCACAGAACTGCTGGACTCTGGGAGCACAGTGACCCTCATCCGGCCAACAATCCTGCCAAAACTACTCAGCCGGGATGGGACCATCTTTGACCACTTTGTCTGGCTGGGGATGGATGCAGACGTCTAGGGTTTCTACCAACAGTGCTCCCAGTGCCAGCACACCGCCCCACAGATGCCCCTGCCGGCTCCCCTTATTCCTCTGCCCATCATAGATGTCCCCTTCGAGGGTTGGTATGGACCTCGTGAAGCCACTCCCCAAATCCGCTTGGGGTCACAAGTACATACTCATCATCCTGAATTACACCACCTGATACCCAGAAGCGGTGCCACTCCGCAAAGCCACCTCCCGTGACATTGCGAAAGAGCTGATGCTCCTGTTCAGCCCTGCGGGGATACCGAAGGACATCTTGACCGACCAAAGTACGCCTTTCGTGTCCAAACTAATGTCTGATCCGTGTCAGCTGTTGCAGGTTAAGCACCTAAAGGTGTCCGTCTACCACCCCCAGACCGAGGGGCTCGTCGAGGGTTTCAACCAGACCTTGAAGTGGATGCTATGGAGGATGGTAAACAAGGAATGGAGAAATTCCTCGGTTACCCTACCCTATGTCTGCTTCGCCATACTCATCACAGTTGTACCGAAACCCAACAAAAGTATGCGGCTATGCAATGACTTCCGGAAGCTGAACCAAGTCTCAGAATTCGACAGCTATCCCCTCCCCAGAGTAGACGACCTAGTGGAGCGACTGGAGAGGGCCTGGTTCATATCCACCCTGAACCTAACCAAAGGATACAGGCAATTGCCTTGGCCCCAGAGGCAAGACCGAAGATGGCCTTCAGCACGGCGAACGGCCACTGGCAGTACCGGGTTCTCCCTTTCGGGCTCCATGGGGTGCCCGCAATGTTCCAGCGACTGATGGATACTGTCCTGCATCACAATCATCCCTTCGCAGTTGGCTCCCTGGACGAAGTGGTTAACCACTTGGTCGGAACACCTGTTTCACCTGGGGGAGGTCCTAAAGGAGCTCCGGAAGGCCAGACAGACAGCCACTTGGGGCTGACCAAGGCACAGTACCTCGGGTACTATATCGGCTGCAGTAAAAGAGTATCCCCGGCCTACATCAAAAAACAGGTATGTGCCTTCTTTGGGTTGGCGGGGTACTACCGCCAATTTGTGCCTAACTTCTCTGTAGCCTCCCCCCTCTCGGATCTCACGAAAAATTGCCAGCCGGACTGGGTGAAATGGTCAGCACAAGTGGATAGGGCCTTCCAAGCCCTGTAAGAAGCCCTCACCGGCGCTCCAGTGCTACGTAACCCAGACTGCGCACTTCCATTCACCATACATACAGATACATCCGAAATCCCCCCCCCCACCCCCCCCCTAAAAAAAACAAAACAAACCAACCCCCCCATAACACCCCAACCAAAACCCCCCCCCCCCCCCCCCCCCCCCCCCCCCCCCCCACCCTATCATACCCACCAGACTGTCCTGAATAAAGATCCTCCACGGCAACAGCAAAACGGCCTCCCGTGTCTCTGTGCTCCGCCCACCACTGGCTAGTTTCTCTACAAAATGTTGTATTTGCGAGCTTGCAATGTAAATTCTGTCATTTATTATAACTGAAGTGATGTTAGTAACAAGGCTGCGTTGCTCCGTAAGATTTGTAATGTTTTAATTAAAACTCTGATCAAAAGTAAACACAAGGAAAATAATATTCCTAAAGGCAGTGAGGAACAGAAACCATAAGGTGCAGTGAAAGAGTTATAAATTTAGTACTGTAATGTAATTTAGTTTTTCTTGAGCATCCATTAAAAAAAGTACATTATTTTAGTATATATATATATAACATTTATTTATATAATTATAATTTATAAATATTCATATATTTATTTTAGTTTATATTATGTATAAGTATTTATGCATTATTTTTTATGGATGCACACAAAGCACAGAATTAAACTACAGTCCTAAATGAATAATAATAATAAATAATAAAATTCTGGTGTGTATCTGTGTGTGTATTGGGTTCTTTTCAGTCTTATATAATTGGACAAACAGTTTAGTTACATTACATTTATTCACTTAGACGCATTTATCCAAAGCGACGTACAAATGAGAAAAATACAAGCAAAGCGATAGATCAGGCAGAGAACAATACAAGCAGTGCTACCACACAAGATCCATTCGTTGAGTTCCAGAAGAAGCAAAGTGCACAGAGTAGAGGTGTAAGTGCTTTTTTATTTTTTTAAATGAGTTGGTTAGGTGTTCATGGAAGAGGTGGGTCTTTAGCTGTTTTTTGAAGATGGTGAGAGATTCTGAGGTCCGGATTGAGATTGGAAGTTCATTCCACCACTGAGGAACAGTTAGCGTGAAGGTTCTGGAAAGGGACCTAAAGCCACGCTGAGTGATCTTAGTCTGAAGTTTATATTTGTAACACTCAGTTTGTGGATTTTATTTAAAATAAACAAAAAAAGGGGGTACTGAAGTTTGACCCCACATCCGATTAATCGAGAAAAAAAATAATCAGCCAACTAATCAATTATGAAAATCATCGTTAGTTGCAGCCTTACTATACATGTTCATAAAATTCAGATACTAGCCATACAAAGATGACCTTGCTCTGGGGGTCAATGTATTTTTTTTTTCAAGCTGAAGCACTGAATGTATTTAGACTCTGGAAAATCAACATGTAAATTTGTGTTTCCAAATACAATGGATTACAGCATTATTGTAATCAACATACATTCTCTGTTAAAGTTATCTTACTATTATTCAGGTGTGTTATAGTTATAGCTCGTACCACATGCATGCTTCTTAAAATTCCAGTAACGCAGCATCCCTGGGGACTTGCATGATGATCGCTAGGCTTGTGTGACAATCAGTCCAAGTTTCTTGTAACTGTTGCAGCCAAAAATGCTTAATTTTGCTGAGGCTTTAAAAAAAATCAGTTTTTTTTTTAACCTTTTTTTTTTTTTAACAGATAACTGGAAAATTTGTGAAATTGTTTTTCAAGGGTGTTTGTTGAGCTGTACACCTGTTCAAAGCACGTGAATTGAAGATGGATTTGACTTAATGCTGATGTCCCATGATAGACCTTGGCCCAAATCTGCAGAAATATGTGTTGTAATTAAGAAAAATTGCAAGCTCCTCCCAATATACTGGTGCTTGATTTTGCGTTAATTGTATTGTTTAGAGGAACTGCACAATGATCATCATCCCTCCATGATATTGTGATTTGAGTGCGGGTTAGGGCTGTGTGTGTGGGGAGGATAATATTCAAATTATTATTTGAATTATTCAAATAATCTTGAAACTGGAGAAATTATTATAAGTTACATTTTCACTTGAATTTGGGGAAACCACTTGAAGCATGCATTGTGTTGAACTATTTTAATTGCTTTTGTTTGATTTGTTCACTGCAAACAGTCTTTCAATTTTGACAATAAACCTGTTTTACCATAAGGCTTGAATAATTTTGATGGTAACTATAGAGGTATCTGAAACAACACTGATGCCAAACTTTTGAACAATAATGAATATTTTTGTGAATTGATTTGTTCTATCAAGCAACAACTAGCAACACATTTATAGCATATATTCCTCAGCATTAAAAAAAATCTTTCATTCACAAAGATATAATATGAATAATCACCATTTACGGATTTGCACCATTTGCAGCAGAATGCTTGGTGGGTGTTGAAAATTTCCCTTTTGCTGCTAGATATTTGCCATTGATGTATGACAAACAATATCAAAAGATAATAAAATTCAGACATAAAAAAAAAAAAATTAAAACCTATTCATGTACTTTTAAAATGTTTAAATAATGTTTGAAATTTTCGTTTTTCATATTATATTCAAATTTTTATCAAATTCACACACGTACTATTCAGTTTTTGTTTGCTGGGAAGTGTTCTGCTTGTTGTACATCGTGTTGTAATGGTTATTTAATTATCAACAAGTTCTCAGAGTTTAAAAATGAAAAGAGAAATCAGACACATGACTAAACTTTACCTTTGAGCCAGTAGCAGCAGGAGTCTGTGGAGATTTTCCTGAAGAGCATCGTCTGGATTTCATTATAAGAGGTGTAAAGAATCAGGACACTGGAAGAAAAAATACAGAGATTCATGACTCCAGAACTCCAGCTATATTTTATTGATAGTGGTAATGGTTTACGCTTTAAAAGTTACTTATAAAAGAAATGTGTTAAAAATATGTTGAGTAGAAAATACAGTGGCAAGAAAAAGCATGTGAACCTTTTGGAATTTCATGGTTTTCTAAATTTAAATTTGTAAATTTGTCATAAAATGTGATCTGATCTTCAACTAAGTCAAGGTTATTGACAAATATAATGTGTCTAAAATAATAACACAAAAATTCTGATCTTTCATGTCTTTATTGAGAACAACCAAAAAAAAAAACCTCAGTGCTTATGGAAAAAGTGTAAACCCTTGAGTTAATGACCTCAAAAAAGTTTAGGGTTTTTTTGCACACCTGGAGTCTCTTTAAGAAAATGAGTTTGGAGGTGACGACTACAGCTACTTTGACTGATAAAAACCGCTCAAACTTTTGGAGTTTGCTCTGCACAAGAAGCACACGCTTATGTGAGCCCATGCCTGGCCAAAAAGAGCTTTCAGAGGATCTACGATCAAGAATAGTTGATTTACGTAAAGCTGGCAAGGGTCAAGAAGTGATTTCAAAGACTGTAGAAATTCACCAGTCTACAGTTAGGCAAACGTTCTACAAATGAAGACAGTTTGGCACTGTTGCTACTCTACCAAGAATTGGGCGCCTAGTCAAAATAACACCAAGAGCAAACTGAAGAATTATCAATGAGGTAAAGAAACAACCCTGAATCACAGCCTAAGATTTGAAGGCATCATTGGAACTGGCTAACATCTCTGTTCATGAGTCTACAAGACGCAATACATTGAACAAGCAGGGTCTCTACGGCAGGACACCACGAAGGAAGTCACTGCTTACTAAAAAGAACATTGCTGCACGCCTGAAGTTTGCAAAAGTGCACACTGACACTCACACAGAGGTATTGGCAAAATGTTTTGTGGACTGATAAAATTAAGATTGAACTATTTGGAAAAACCACACAGCACCACATCTGACGTAGAAAGGGCACGGCGTATCATCATGAAAACATCATGAAAACACCAACCGTAATGTATGGTGGAGGAATCTTCATGATTTGGGCCTGCTTTGCTTGAAGATGAATTCCCAAGTATATCAGAGAATTCAAGATAACGTGAGAATGTCTGTACGTCTGCTGAAACTGTGTAGACGTTGGGTGATGCAACAGGACAACGACCCAAAACACCGGAGCAAGTCCACACAGAATGGTTTCAGAAAAACAAAATCCGCCGTTTGGAGTGGCCAAGTCAGCGTCCAGACCTCAACCCAATAGAGATGCAATGGAATGACTTGAAAGCCACACACGAGACGTCCAAAGGATATGACAGAGCTAAAGCAGTTCTGCCAGGAAGAATGGGCTAAAATTCCTCCTGAACGATGTGCAGGTCTGATCCACAGCTACAAGAAGTGCCTGGCTGATGCTATTGCTGCAGGGGGGCTTAATTCTAAGGCTTCATTTACTTTTTCCACTGCCATTTTGAACGTTGAATGATTGTGTTCAATGAAGACATGAAAGATCAGAATTTTTTTGCGTTGTTCTTTTAGACACATTATATTTGTCAATACCCCTGACTTAGATGAAGATCAGATCACATTTTATGACAAATTTATTCAGAAAACCATGAAATTCCAATGGGTTCATATACTTTTTCTTGCCACTGTATTTAGCTCAGGAAAACTCTCTCACTGTCTGGAGATCCTCTCAGCGGGGAGGACCGTTATGCGCTGGACACAAACCTCAGTTCATATACCCACTGCCAGGCTGTGGCGCTACGGAGCCCCTAAAGGGACATGGTGGTGTAGAGCGAGCTGTGCACGCAAGTAACAATTTAAGTTTTGTGCGGTGTAAACAAAGTTTGTATCTTTTTTTTTAAATAATTTAAAATCACATATACATGACTACACTTACTGCTGTTATAAGCCTGGAATTAAAAAATAAAATAAGCAAATAAAATGATGGGAACGCAATTGTGGATTTTTAAAAATTTCGTTATTGGAGAAAATACCAATATAAAAATTACATGAAAATGAATCACATGTAAATGAGTCATACGTAAATTAATCACATGAAAATAAATCACATGAAAATTAATAAATAAATAAAACACAAACTTAAGGCTGCCATATCTCTTCAGAAATGTGAACAGTTTCAGTTTCAATGTAATGTTTTAATCCCAACAAAAACAATATTATCAGCCGATTTACTGGAGAACCAATCTAAAAGCATAAACAAAAAGTTGATAAAGAGAAAACTAATAAAATGTAAAACACCTGTATGTATCCCTGAGATGACTCCTCGAACCCATTTTTATTTCCAATCAACGAACAGTGACCTCTCTTACCATCTATTTTATTCAGTTGCATGGCTTTCCCTTGCTGGGCTTCATTTCTACAACTAATCAGTAGAGGTCCACTTCGCAATATTTGAACACTTTTGACCTCACCCAGTAGTTTGTCTATCGATTTTGTTAGCTGAACCGGACTAGACTCACCAAACGTTTTTCCTTCTTGAGATAAATGTATGATTCCTTTGTGTTCCTCTTCCTGTTTTGTTCCTCGCTATCTGTTTCTTCTGCGTTAGATATTCTCTTTTCCGTTTTCCCGATCTTACTATGTTGCATACACTCCTATCTCTCCCGCATTGTTCTTCAAACCACATCTCACTTCCTGGTTCGTCACTTCCTGGTTCGTCATTTCCTTCTGCCGTCTCCTGCCCACTCCAGCCAACCAGAGCTTCGCGTCCGCGGAACTATGCGCGGTTAACTGACGTCACACCAAAATGCACCAATTAGAGCCAGGTTGCGTCACGCGTTTAATGGAGCGTCACGCGGTGTCGATGGAGTCACAGCGCCATCACGTGCTCAGGTACGAGCATACAGCAGTTTCGTTCACTTACTCGTTGCCTGTTTGGGTCCGCTCTAACGCTCATGATTCTAAAAGCCCGCAAATAACTTCCTGGAGTCTACATGAATCACGTGACGATAAAGCGTTTTGAACTTCCGGTGGCTCAACTCTCTCTCGCCTGACACTAGTGTAAATTGACCGATACCGCCATCTGTTGGTTTGGAAGAGTACGTTGCTAAACTGCATTTGTGAGAAAATCGCTTTCAGTTTGTTTGAGTCGAGTTTTCCTTTGCAAAGCAGTTTGTGTTTGCGAAATGATATATTTATTTGTTTAATTTTCGCACAAATTTAATTCATTAGTTAAACCAGCCGCTCTTCCTGAAAGCACGGTTAATCTAGCAACACATAAATAAGGGCGTGGCTTTTCCACGCTTAGTTTAGCAGCAGCGAAAGTAAAAATCGAGCGTCGGCGAGCAACTACACAACAAGCAAATTAACATTTATACAAACAACAATTGACAGTATTTATGAGTATACAGTCAACACGTTTTTATAACCCTTTACATTTAAACTATTGCAAAATACAGCAAGTTTAAAGGGAAGTTCTAAAGTATTAAGCCAAAATAAAACTACATTTACTAAAAACATCTTTTCAATCCAATGAATTTGAAGAGCAGTTACTTTAAAATTCTACAGTAAAAGGAATTGAACTTTATTGTTGTCATGTCCACGCCATTGCGGAACTACAATTCCCAGAAAGCACCGCAGCCTACAAATATGGTGGAAGCCTTCGGACTGTTCTGAGAGGGTTTGCTTGTCTTCTAATTTAAAAAAAAAAAAGCAAAAAAAAAAAAAAAAAAACGTTGAGACGAAATAAAAATATTCACATTTTGGTGTCATATTTTGACTTCCTCTGTGAAATCAACCATCGTAAGGTTTTACAAATATATTTATGGTTAGATTTATAATAATAACAGCAGTCGCAATAACAACAACAAACAAATAGTTTAAAAAAATAGTTCCTTATGTTTTAATAAATGTATTTTTTTCAGTTTAATCCTTTACAAAATGTGTTTAAAGTGGATCTGTTTTTTTTTTTTTTAATTAATCTAAAGAATTATAAAAACTTTTCGTCTGTAAACTCAGAAATGCTGTCAATTTCAACAGCAGGAAGTTGGTTAAAAAGGTCTTACCCAGCAACACACTATGCCAATGTTGAAAGAAATTCCAGAAATGATGAGGGAGAAGGTGATTGAAATACATCAGTCTGGGAAGGGTTACACAGCTATTTCAAAGGCTCTGAGACTCCAAAGAACCACAGTGAGAACCATTATCTCCACATGGAAAAACCCGCATGGTAGTGAACCCTAGCAGAAGTGGTAGATCTTCTAAAATTCCTTCAAGAGCAAAGCAACTACTCAACCAGGAAGTGACAAAAGTCAAGGACAATATCAAAGGAACTACAGGCATCTCTTACATCAATAAAGGTCACTGTTCATGACTCTACTATCAGAAAGACACAGGGCAAAAAATGGCATCCATGGAAGAGTGGCGAGATGAAAAATGCTAACCCAGATGAACATTAAGGCTCATCTTAATTCAAAACGCACCTTGATGATCCTCAAACCTTTTGGGAGAATGTTCTATGGATTGATGAGTTGGAAGACAGGGTCAGGTTACATCTGGAGTAAACCAAACACAATTCCACAAAAAGACAAGCATGGTGGAGGAAGTGTATGGAAGTATAATAGTGACAAATGTCCTCAAAGCAAAATTGCATGTTGAATTACATGAACTGAATAAAAACTTATAACAATACTTGAATTTTTATGCCCATCAATTTGATACAAATTGAAAAAAAAAAACCCATCGCACTATCAGTGCTTGAATTATTTGAAGGAATCAGCATTCAAAATTCACTGCACACATATTCACCTTCCTAAAATATGGTTTCAAAATATTCAGTTATTAAAAATACCATCTTTATTATTCATCAGGTAATATTTCGACACATTATTTTTCAACCTCACAAATTCAGGCTGCAAAAATTCAGGTCTTAAAATTCAGGCCTTATAATTCAAGTCTTCACACCGGGTCTCACAGGAAGAGCAATGGATTGCCGATAGTATTATTACACGCTGCTCAGAACCTGCTTGTGTGAGTAGTGGTGGGATTGTGCAGATAAGCCACAAGCGAAGATCAACCAAGGGGTAAGTTCAGTTACACTGTTAATCAATACGACAGTATATATTTTTAAAACAGTTTTTCAGTTATTTTCTCTGCAAGAAAAGTTAATCATATCAAATTTGGTGAAAATATGTTAGCTGTTACTACTAGTAAACTAGCTGGCTAGTCAATCTCTATGCTTGGTTTATGCTTTGGTTATCTGCATGGAGCCTACGTAGGTAAATCAATTTATCAGAGTAGCCTACTAGGCTTAACTACAGGGTTTTATCATTTGCCTAGTTAATTATACTTATAATGATAGGACTATAGTAGTTACTGGGATACTAAACCCATTTGTTTTCCCCACAGCACTTGTTCCTGGACAATGTTTTAGATCGATTCCACTCTCACCTGAACCAAGCTGTTGGGCATATTCCTTTAGACATGGATTACACGTAATTTATTTGCTCACAAGAGTTTGTTTTTTTTTAGTTCAATTTCTGAGGCAGTGAACATTCTACCATACATTTTAGCAGGAATAGTTGAACTTCTTCATGTAATTTACAACATGTGCCCAGGAAGGAGATCAGCATGGTGATCAATCAACATGAACAAGGGCCAATGGGGCGTCCACGTCTCAAAGTCTCACCTGACGACATCGCAAACCTGCTGGATCTGAATTTGTCTATTCCCACTATTGCCAACCTGTTTGGGATAAGTAGACGAACCTTATAGAGACGAATGGTGGAATGCAATCTCTCAGTTTGTATATAGCTGTATATAGCAGACTGACGGATGAGGAGTTGAATGCTTCTGTAACCGCTCTGAAGCAAAGTATGACTCACGGTGGATATAGAATAATGAGAGCAGCGCTTATGACACAAAGACACCGGGTGCAGTTTGACCAGATAAGAGCTTCAATGCACCGTGTCAACACGGTGGGAGTCATATCTCATTTGACACAGCTCAGATATGTAGTTCAAAGGACTTCAGAGAGGCAGTCTCCAGGCCAAGGTCAATTATGCACATTGACACCTATTACAACCAGCTTGGGATGAGAAATTTTGTGTCCTGTGACCTTTCGTGTGCAGGTCCAAACTCCCTCCCAGACTTTCCAGTCTGACTTAGCTTGCCTTGCTGCCAACTTGCTGGATGACCTCACTGAATGGCGGCCATTTTAAAAGACGAAGACAGAGTATAATGTACAGATAAAATGTATACATACAGATAATGTATGTATATATGTATGTATGTGTGTGTGTGTGTGTGCGTGTGTATATGTTCAATTGGTTCATTGGCAGTAGGGGTGTGGCTGCCATTTATTTTGGGAGAGGGTTCCTTTTGTCTCTGTTTCTTTACTTAGGTAGTTAGGGAAGAATATTTGTATTTTCTTTTCCTTCCTTTTAGGTAAGCTAGCTACCTAATCATAGAATCCTTTTGTTTATTATTTTGGCCTTGGACCAACCTGAAGATACACCTGTTTTGGTTAACTTGTATAGTTATAAATATATATTGTCTGATGTAATATACCACAACCTTTTTGAACAACCTTGTTGTGTTGTTATTCCTGGCTCCCTCATTTACTCTTTAAATATCAATTAACTTGAATCCCAAGCTGGTTACTCTGTGTGGCCCAACCTAGACTGGGCCTCAACAACACCAATCATAAGCTGATTCGGTAAGTAATAATAATAAGTTGATAGTGAATTCGTTTGTATTAATTTAAGCATTGTGTTCACAAAACTCTGTAATTTTAGCTACAACAGTTATTTTTGGATGTGTAGATGGCTTTTCACCGAAGGTAAGGGTTACCCTTTGTCAAGTAGATTCACCATCTTTTAGAGAACTTGCTGATCATGTGTCTCCATGTACTTTCATAGATAATGTACCTTATCGCTGCATCTAACAACCTTGCTTCAACTACGCTGGTTTTTTTTCAAGAAGCAGTGGAAACTTTTGGCTTTCCCCTAAGGTACATTTTATGATGATCAAATTCTAAATATAAAAAGCTGTTTGATGCAACTATATTTCTTACTATTTTAACAAAGGACATTAATTCAAGACAAAAAAAGTCAAACAGGCAGTTTCATGCACCAGTCTTTTTACAGTTTCAGGGTAGGAAGTGACCAGGGCATTGAAAATGTGGATGTTGCTTGCCTAATGTTCACAGTCCGTGGGGCAGGCAGGGGAAGCTTTATTTCAGGAAAGAGTGTCCATAATCAGCGGCGTGTTGATATAAAGTCATGTATACTTCAGTATATGTACTCAGGTTCCAGTTTACAAAATCATCAATCCATCCATCCATCTTCTACCACTTATTCCTTTTCAGGGTCACTGGGAACCTGGAGCCTATCCCAGGGAGCATCGGGCACCTGGACAGGGTGCCAGTCCATCGCAGGGCACAATCACATACACACTCACACACCCATTCATACACTACGGACACTTTAGATACGTCAGTCAGCCTACCATGGACGTCTTTGGACCTGGGGAGTAAACAAGAGTACCCCGAGGAAACCCCCGCTGCACGGGGAGTGAAAGGAAATTCTCTTATATCATGTACCCTCTTATATTATGAACTGCTATCAAATACCTATGATGAATGTATTCATTTAATTACCTTGTATTCATTTAATTACCTCTTTGAATAAGCTGATCAACTGCTATCCTTGATTATATTGTGTATTTTCGTGTCAACATGACACAGGACTCGTTTCATATTATGACTATGTGCTATGTGTTTTGGTTAAATCTGTCTGACACTTGGACCAGTAGAAACCATCCACGCATGGCTTCTTATCAACATGTATAAATACTTCTGTTTTGAATGAATAAACCGGACATGTGAGCATGCAGGTGTCAGTGTGTGTTCACTTGGGCTCTCCCGATCGATCTGAAACGCTCTGAGGAAAACCACACTTTCTAGCTCATAGCAACACAAAACTAAAAGTAAATAGAAGTAAAGTAAATAAATGTAGAATGGTAAAATAGGCTAAAGAAAGCATGATGGAGATCAGGAGACATAAAGTCGAGATTCCTGAGATGAGTGGAAATCTAATAGGGAAAACATGCAAACGCCACCCACACATGGCCCCGGCAGGACCCTGGAGGTGTGAGGCGAACATGCTAACCACTAAGCCACCGTGTGCCCTAATCTTATTTATAGTTAATGTAAATAAAGAAGCCAATATAGATTTGGAGGTAGACTGCTGATTCCATACCCATCTCAACAAACTGCCTCAAGTACCCAGTGATACGTTGGTTTGTTTCACCTGGGTTTTCATCATCATCATCATTATCATCATCAGCAGGTCAGGATATTCGAGAAAGCAGCATCTACATCATGATCAGTAGACTGTTGGCTAAACACCTGTTCAGCATCCCAATCCTGCTTGGGCTTAAAGCAGTCATTTGGAGAATTCTCACTCTGGGTTGGGAGAAGGCTTTGGTTTGCTTGGTACAGGATATGCACCAGAAAAACTGTGTTTTTCGTTTGCGATTTACAAACAATTGTGGGAAGGATCTAGAAGAAAAGGATTTCTTCTCATTATCAAAAAGACATAGCCTACCTACATGCCGGTAAACTATTATGTTGTAATAGAATACAAAGTGCTAAACCTGGTAATTTCTGCCAGAAACGATGTCCATGCTGTGTGTCCTCCTTGACTGTGTTGTCTGTAAATTAATTATGAAGAGAGAAACTAACCACAAAGTATTTACAAAAAATTCTGAGTAAATGTTTGTCTGCAAATGTACAACATACAAAATACTACCTGTTGCTGTCCTGGCTAGGCTCAGCTGAGCCTCCTAAAAAGTTGCTCAACAAGGACTGACTGGCTGACCTCAGCACTTCCTCATTGCCTGCCTAGTAAAACAGTCATGAATGCAATATATTCCATTCACTGTAGAAACAGAACTGCGACACCCCCCTTGACTTCAGTGGAACAAGCTTTTGCCCAGTATAGTAGCGTGTGGTGCACCACAAAGCTTTCAAACATTCAGTTGAACTCTATCTGGTTTAACTGCTATGAGTGTCTGCTTAATTAGGGGTTCGAGCCTGAAAACTGACTGTGCAGACCAAACAGTAAGTACTAGGGAGCTGAAACTTTGATGGAAGGTAGTACTCCAGAGTACTACAACGTTGCAAAGTTTCGGCCCATATACAATACTATGGATGTTTTAGATCAATAGTTATCTAAAAAAAAGTTGAAGTTTTGATTTACCCTTGCAAGGGCACAAAGTGGGCATGGTCACTTTTACTTAAATGGCTACAACTCTTGAAAGGAATGAGAAATTTTCACCAAACTTGGGGTACTTATGTATGGTCTCCGTCTGAGGATACTTCTCAAAAATGGAGGAGTTTAGCCACTTGGTGACGCTATAATAGAAAAGAAATTGAAAATAGCTGTATAATTTATATTTGAAAAATGTGAAACTTTACCCTTTGGATAGCTATAACAGGGTCATTTAGAAAATGGGCATGGTAAAATATACTCAAAAGCCTATAGATCCTAAACAAAAAGTCAAAACTTCATGAAACTATGTGAGGATGTGTGTCACGTCCCGAGACGTAAGGGAGATTAGGACGGATGCAAGTGCAGTAGACAGTTTTATTAATGAGAGACACAGACAGGTAAATACAAATTGTGATCCAAAAATGTAATCCAAAAACATGCAAAGGTCAGGCGATCGGCAAACAGGTATAAACGGGGCAAAGCATGAATCAAGGTCACGGTTACAGAAAAACGGGGTCGAGAAAAAAAACAAGAAACAAACTATGACTAGGAACTGGGAGCAGAAAACCACTGTGGACTAAATGCATTAATCTAACAAGGAAACATAACATGGACATATGACTATGACTTTCTAATGCAACTAACGTATCTAAATCAATCAAATCTAATACTCCGCACCGTGTGCTGGGAGGCATGCGGTGTATATACACAAACCTAATCATCGTTAAGTGCTGACGGCTGATACCAATCTAGATACACGCTTAAACAATGGCCAATGACAAACAGGGAAGAGACATAACAGAAACATAACAAAAGCATGTGTCCATAGTAAAGTGGAGCAATGTCCTCGGTGGAACAGGAAAGTGGAGCGATGTCCTCAGTGGAGCAGGAAAGCAGAGTGACATCTACATCGGAACAGGAACACAGAGCGACGTTCTCAGTGGAGCCTGCAGGCTGAACTTGGTAGGCTGTCTCAGTGGATTCAGGCGTGAGCATCACTTGGTTGGTCCTGTCAGCAGACGTGGACATGAGCAGAGCTTGGTTGTCCGTGTCAATAGACAATTGGCTGGTCTGCAGACTCGGTTGTAATTGTAGTTTAATTGTTCGAGTCAACAGACACCTGGGACAACAACCGGGCATTACAATGGACCTCTGGAGCTGAGACCCCCTCATGGACCTCAGGCTGAAACTTGGGTTCTGAGGTCGCCATGTTGACCACTGGGTGGAGTTCCGCAGGGGCTTTCCTGTGTTGATGCTTGAGCTGACGCCAGCTGCTCATGAAGCATTCCTTAGAGCATAAAAATGCTTCCTGGAGACCCAGCATCTTGCATGTGGGACATTGGAGCGGAGTCTCTTTCCCGCAGCCCTCAGTCATGCATCTCGGAGAACCCTGCCTGAAGTGGATCTGTGGAGGCTGCCCTGTCAATCCCGTCATTCAACAGAGGTTGAATGGCAGGTCAACCTGGGGCTGTCCATTGACTCAGTTGTCCCACTGTCCTGCCAGACAGATGTGCCATATATCAAGGAGGTAACTCTGGATTTCAGTTCCCAACAGCCACTGCACTGTAATACATGTCACATGACCACTTGCACCTGAATCACATTTCTGTTAATGAGCACACTTATATATGCCCATTGTTTGCACTACTTCTTGTTCCATGTTTATTGATCTTGTTAGTTTATATTTAGTTTTGCCACAGTATTATGCCAAGTTGTCTTAGTTTTGTTGTTCGTTTGTTTAATAAACTATTTGAAAATCTGCGATTGCTTCCGAACCCTACCTTGAAACGTCAGAACGAAAGACCTTCAACGGAAGCAGCAGATCACCAGGATGAAGTACTGGGGCGTCACTATGCCACCGATGTTCGCGGAGTACTTCGCTACGCTACGCAAACAGGTGGAGGATTACCAAGCTGTGGTACGTAAGCAGCAGTTTGCCAGGAATTACCTGGGCTTCAACTTACCTCCTATGTTCACGGAGTACTACGCCACACCACACCAACAGGAGGAGTCCGAGCACAAGTGGGAGTTTGTGGTCGGGGTTAGTACCATCTCCCACCCTCCCTCCCCTATAATGGATCTAGTTCAGCAAACGGAGTCAGCGGAGAACGCAAGTCAGCCTCCCTGCTCGTCTGAGAACGCCGCTCAGCTTTTCGGGTCAGCTGAGGATGCCGCTCAGTCCTGCTCCGTGTCCTGACATACCCAAGTACTCCCCTCTGTTCACAAACCCCGCACACAACGATGCTCTGCTGCTGGTTCAGCTGAGGATGTCGCTCTGTTTGCCTGCTCCACTGAGGACGATGCTCCGCCTTCTTGCTTGGCTGAGGTCATTGCTCTGTCTTTCTGCTTCGCTGAGGACGTCACTCTGCCTCAATGTTCTGCTGAAGATGTCGTTCGTCTTCTTTGCTGCACACCGTATGTCACTGCCCCTTCCTGCTCCACGGAGGACATCGTTCTCCTGTTTGTTTGTACTTTGAAACGTCACAGAGTGCAACATATAATTGGAAAGATGAATGCAAACTTTTATGGAGATTGGACAATGGGTGGTGGTATAGCTGTTAAAAAGCTTTAAAAAAATTCCTTAGTAAATTGTCTTTTCCATCTCTGACCAAGGTGGCTACAGCCTAGTTAAAGAATACATAATACTTTTTTACACATGTGCTTAAAGGCCTTAAAATGTGGGCTTACCCAAAAGCCTATAACTCATCAAGGAATGCTTACATCTTCATATATGATTTCAAAAGAATTACCTATAACTATTATTGAGCAGAATGAGCCAAAGAGTGGACCTCTGCTCCCATAAACTCATTATAATAACATTACCAATCACATTTTGTCAAGGTTTATCGCTTCATTTTTTAATTTGAGGTATCGGGGTTTGAAATTATATTATCACATTATGATTACAATGAGATCAGAAAATGAGGTTATAAAGGGGAGACCCAAAGTAAGCATTTTTCATACCCATCACTTATTTCAAGTAGCTAGATCAACAACAAAATGTGTGTGAAACCTGAAAATGGTATTGTAAAGGGGAGACCTGGACTAAACATTTTGATTCTTGTCATTCCTTATAGGATTGCACAGTATTAAGTAATATATTTTAATGTCTTTAAGGGTCCAAAACGACTTGAACCCCGATAATTGCTGCTTGCAGCTATATTTTATGTTTATTTTCCTTGTTCAATTAGATAGGCTGTCTTTTAGACTTATTCTTAATAATTTACAATTTTATAATAATGTTAGGCTACATTTACCTACGTTTAGGAGAATACATCAACCAATGCCTTTAGGTTAGTAGCCAACCTTAATGAATTTGGGCTATTGAACTCCATAAAATAGCCTGAGAATTAGGGCTTTCAATGTACTTTTAAGGTGTGATACCTTGACATTTCCGCGCATGGAAGCTACAGACTCAGCATGTCCCTGATGACTACTAGTAAAGCTAGCTAATAAGTATGTAGCTAGCCAAGCCATTGACTTCATGCAGGTGTAAAAAATATAACGTCGTTAGCTAGCTAGTCAAAAAATGCTAACATAACTTCACTACCATATTTCCAAAAGGATAAATGAAAAGTAATTCAACAGTATAGTAAAATATCCCACTGCGCTATTGATAAATGAAGAATAGCTAAACTAACCCCTTGGTTCATCTTCTGTTTCAATATCGGCCCAATCCACACCACAACCACCATCAATGCTTTGAACAGGTTCTGAGCAACGTGTAATAATACTATCGGCAATCCATTGCTCTTCCTGTGAGACCCGGATGTGAATTTTATTCAAATATTATTTAACGAATAATGAAGATGGTATATTTTTTAGGAAGGTGAATATGTGTGCAGTGAATTTTGAATGATGGAATTTTGTTTTAAATCAAAATATACAACCCCAATCAATTGCAGAGGAAACTAATTCAAGCACTGATATTGTGGTGTTTGTTAAAATATTTTATTTCTGTCAAAATGCTGTGCAGAAAAATTCAAGTATTGCTATTGTGATGTTTTTATTCAGTTTATGTAATTCAACATGCCATTTAGCCTTGAGGACATTTGGCACTATTATACTTACATACAAGTGCCTTTTGATGGTGTAGGAAACTCACCGAAACCTTGGCTTTCTTTGCAATTTCTCTGAAGGACTGTTTAAGTGTCTGTCTTCCTTTGTCAATTGCCTTTTTCTCGCAATTATTAGAGCAATATACTACTTTCTGTGGTACAATACTGTCCAAATAACGCTGAAGAGGCTGTATTAACACATGCTGTTCCAACACTGCTTTTATACATACAGAGAGTTTGTAAGTAATCAACAAAATTTGGGACACCTGTAGGAACTGTTTGGCATCAACTTTCAAGGCTTAATTTACTTCCATTGCTGCAGAACAACTAAGTTTTTACCCCATTACTTACTATAGTTATATAACCCTAACCCATCACAAGGTCACTTATGATTATTTTTCTATATTCTTAACCATTTTTTTCAGCAACACACAGGAACACACACACAGAAAAATAGGGAACAATGGGATAATCACTACATTAGCTTTAGCCTCCCTTTGTAGCCAAGACACTAATACAACCCAGTCTCTTAAAATACGTGCTTCTATAATGATCTGCAAAGCTTGAAATAATTTGCCTAGATACAAAAAATGTGGACTTTTCACCTTACTCTGTATTTTAATATCGCAATCAAAAATGTTTCTCACATTTACAAAATTGTACAGCTTCTTTAACAGGAATGGGCTGAACTGAACATTGGTTTAATTTGACAAATTCACATGGCAAGATCTGATGGCTTTATGTTAGAGCACTTGTGTGTCTTTAATGAACTTGAACGAGTACAGCTCGGCCCACATTGTCCACAGAAGTACGGCTTCTGTACTGTACGACTCTGTTGGTGGCTGTGGAGGGCACTCTGGTCACAATAACTTTTACCACACTGTTCACAGTGATACGGCTTCTCTCCTGTGTGAATGCGCTCGTATCGTTGGAGATTACTCTGACGCGTAAAACTCTTCCAACACTGTCCACAGTGATATGACTTCTATCGTTTGTGAATGCGCTCATGTATTTGGAGATTACTCTGACGCATAAAGCTCTTCCCACACTGTCCACAGTGATACGGCTTCTCTCCTGTGTGAATGCGCTCGTGTATTTGGAGATTACTCTGACGCATAAAGCTGTTTCCACACTGTCCACAGTGATACGGCTTCTCTCCTGTGTGAATGCGCTTGTGTCGTTGGAGATTACTCTCCTGAGTAAAACTCTTCCCACACTGTCCACAGTGATATGGCTTCTCTCCTGTGTGAATGCGCTTGTGTATTTGGAGACTACTCTGACGGGTAAAGCTCTTCCCACACTGTCCACAGTGATACGGCTTCTCTCCTGTGTGAATGCGGTCATGTGCTTGGAGACTACTCTGACAAGTAAAACTCTTCCCACACTGTCCACAGAGATACGGCTTCTCTCCTGTGTGAATGCGCTTGTGTCGTTGGAGATTACTCTCCTGAGTAAAGCTCTTCCCACATTGTCCACAGTGAAACGGCTTCTCTCCTGTGTGAATATGCTCGTGTATTTGGAGACTATTCTGATGGGTAAAGCTCTTCCCACACTGTCCACAGCGATACGGCTTCTCTCCTGTGTGAATGCGCTCGTGTATTTGGAGATTACTCTGATGGGTAAACCTCTTCCCACATTGTCCACAGTGAAACGGCTTCTCTCCTGTGTGAATACGCTCGTGTATTTGGAGATTACTCTGACGCGTAAAGCTCTTCCCACACTGTCCACAGTGATACGGCTTCTCTCCGGTGTGAATGCGCTCGTGTATTTGGAGATTACTCTGACACATAAAACTCTTCCCACACTGTCCACAGTGATGTGGCTTCTCTCCTGTGTGAATGCTCTCGTGATCTTTGAGATGATGACTTTTAGTAAAACTCTTCCCACAGTCTGAGCAGTGGTACATCTGAAAAACAATTAAATTATTCAAGATGCTTAAATAGTAGATTTTGTCTCCATGTGTTAAAATAATTGTTTTCTGAAATATGGCTTGACCACCAAATTACCCACCTTTACTAACTAACAGCTTTGTAATTTTAGGTTTGTAATGTAATTCCATCGACTGCAGCCCAATTTTACTAATGCCAAACCTACTGTTACTAATCATTTTTAGATGAATAGTTGACCTAACTTCATGATTTCTCATCACTAATCACACAGAAATATTAAATGTAGATCTTTATATTAGAGCTGCAACAACTAATCGATAAAATCGATTATGAAAATCATTGTCAATGAATCTTATTATCGATTAGTTGGTCTGCACGAGTTGCATTTACTCATTACGTTACTTCTGTTCCGAAAACATGCTTCGGAGAGTAAATATTAAAGTTGTTTCCCAAATGATGTACTATACAATTACAATATGTACTGAGTACTCTACCATCTAGTGTGTGGATTTTAGAAAGGTAATATCATCTCAAATGGAAAACTAGCAGTTTTTACTAACCGGCAGTGTAAACGGCTTCCTAGTCTGCAATGGCGCTAGCTTAAGCCTAATACCCAGAGTCACCAACCCTGAATTTTCAGCTTACTGTTTATCAACATTACCTTTTATTCCGAAGGAAGAAAATCCTCTAAGGCAGGGGTGCATTTTATATTAAACACTGCAGAGATCAAACAGTGCTGCATGAGCACCAACTTGTGTTTATATCCAAAATGCTCCACTGCATGTAAAGGACATGGGAAACTGGTGCAAGCTGCTTAAAAGGTTTAGTTTAATATAAGTTTTTTGTCATTATATGTTGTATTTGCACACTTGCAGTGTAAATTCTGTCATTTATTATAACAGAATTGATGTGTTAATGAGGCTGTGCTGCTCCATAGACCAAGATCTGTAATGTTTTCATTACATATAAATACACATTTTATTGACAGGCCCGCGGCCGACGCACACGAAACAAAGATCGCTCCTCTCGTGACTGCCGCTGCGGTGCTGAAGCGACAGCTCCGCTTCAGCACCACCGATGTTTTGGACAGCCGGAGAACGCGTGTCAGGCGGGGGGAAAATTCCACATCCAGCAGGCGACAGGAGAATATAAAAAGGGCCGATACTCCGCTCGCAAAGGAGAGAAGGCTCTCCGGGCACATACACTAATCCGTATCGTGTTTTTTGCAGACGAGACCAATGCGATTGGAGACTAAACCTCCTGACGGAAAAAAGGATCCTAGTCACCCGGGAAAACCCAAGCACAACGCCGGCAGCCCCGCGACGATTGAGCACTTCATCTCATGGTCACCCTTGTGCGCACACACACTCAGACTTTTGTAAATAAAATTAGCCACGTGTTCACCCGAAGCAGCCTCCTGTGTGTCTGTCTTCTGCCCTTCGTTGACTAAATCCCCTACTATATCTCCCTCTATATTGTGTGTGTGTGTGTGTGGCGAGGTGGAAAATATTGTCATTATTTAAATTGATTTTTTGTTTCTCTCAATGACCATCACTGCACGTTAAGTGGTCGATCAGAGGTCTATATGGAACTGTAGTGGTGTAATAAAAAATCTGTGCAGAGTATATCCTCTGAGAGACGTTATATTACTATGGAAAGAGTATAATAGCTAAGAACTAGCTGTTAAGCTGGACAGACTGGAGGAGGTAGGAATAAAGTTCTCTCTGGACAAATGCAAGTTTTGCCAACCCAAGGTGAAATATGTAGGGCATATATAGTGGCAAGAAGTAGTATTTGAACCTTTTGGAATTTCATGGTTTTTTGCGTAAATTGGTTATAAAATGTGATCTGATCTTCATCTAAGTCAGGGGTATTGACAAATTTAATGTGTCTAAAATAATAACAAAAAAAATTCGATCTTTCATGTCTTTATTGAGAACAACCAAAAAAAAACCTCATAATGCTTGTGGAAAAAGTTTGTGAACTCTTGAGTTAATGACCTCTAAAAAGCTTTTTTTTGCACACCTGCAGTCTCTTTAAGAAAATGAGTTTGGAGGTGACGACTACAGCTACTTTGACTAATAAAAACCCCTCTAACTTTTGGAGTTTGCTCTGCACAAGAAGCACATGCTTATGTGAGCCCATGCCTAGCCAAAAAGAGCTTTCAGAGGATCTACGATCAAGAATAGTTGATTTGCATAAAGCTGGCAAGGGTCACAAAGTGATTTCAAATTAACCAGTCTATAGTTAGGCAAACATTCTACAAATGGAGACACTTTGGGACTATTGCTACTCTACCAAGAAGTGGGCGCCTAGTCAAAATGACACCAAGAGTGCACCGAAGACTCATCAATGAGGTAAAGAAACAACCCCGAACGACAGCCAAAGATTTGAAGGGATCATTGGAACTGGCTAACATCTCTGTTCATGAGTCTACAATATGCAAAACATTGAACAAGCAGGGTATCTATGGCAGGACACCATGAAGAAAGCCACTGCTTACTAAAATGAACATTGCTGCATGCCTGAAGTTTGCAAAAGTGCACATCGACACTCCACAGCGGTACGGGCAAAATGTTTTGTAGACTGATGAAACTAAGATTGATCTATTTGGAAAAACCACACAGCACTACATCTGGCGTAGAAAGGGCACGGCATATCATCATGAAAACATCATCCCAACCATAAAGTATGGTGGAGGAAACATGATGTGCCTGTCTTGCTGCATCAGGACCTGGCCAGCTTGCAATCATTGAGGGGAAGATGAATTCCAAAGTATATCAGACAATTCTTCAGGATAATGTGAGAATGTCTGTACATCTGCTGAAACTGTGTAGAAGTTGGGTGATGCAACAGAACAATGACCCAAAACCCTGGAGCAAGTCCACAACAGAACGGCTTCATAAAAACAAAACCCACCTTTTGGAGTGGCCAAGTCAGTGTCCAGACCTCAACCCAATAGAGATGCAATGGAATGACTTGAAGAAAGACATACACATGAGATGTCCAAAGAATATGACCAAGCTAAACCAATTCTGCCAGGAAGAATGGACTAAAATTCCTCCTGAATGATGTGCAGGTCTGATCCACAGCCTGGTTGAGGTTATGTGCCGCCGGAGGGGGCTCAACCAGTTATTAATTCTAAGGGTTCACTTACTTTTTCCCCCTGCCATTTTGAATGTTGAATGAGTGTGTTCAATAATGACATGAGGCATCAGAATGCATTATTTTATACACATTATATTTATCAATACAAATTTATGTAGAAAACCATGAAATTCCAAATGGTTCACATACTTTTTCTTGCCACTGTAGTATCGGCAGAGGGTATTGGTACAGATCCCGGAAAAGTTGAGGCCGTCACCCACTGGCCTTGGATCACTGATCTGAAGTCTTTGAGGTCTTTCCTGGGATTCTGTGGATATTATCGGAGGTTTATAGCCAACTATTCAGCTATTGTCAGAGCACTAACAGAACTCACTAAAGGGTATACACAATGCAAAAAGTAAAGAATCAGCTAAAGAGAAGACAAATACCTATCTGAAAGAGTCTGAGCCATTTGGTGGCCTGTGGGACGTATGTGCTAAAGATAGCCAAGCTTATCTCAACAGGACATCGCTGGCTAGCCGGTTTAGCCACGTATGACTTTGACTTCCTTTCATTGAGACAGGTGTCCAAAGCTGATTTGACAGAGGCTCAGAGGAAGGATGAACACCTACAGAGAGTTATTGAAGACTTGCAGCAAGGAAAGTGGCCCAAAGAGGAAACCACTGACCCGGAGTTGATGCTGATGAAGCGCGAGAAGGACTGTCTTGTGCTGAAGGATGGGCTGCTGCAACAGATGGGCAAGAAACCTTCGGGAGAGCCCGTAACTCAGCTCGTGCTGCCTGCTGAGTTCAGAGGGGTTGTTCTGTAATCCTTACATGATGAGATGGGTCATTTAGGAGTGCAGCAGACCACAGACCTGTTAAGGAGTAGGTTCTATTGGCCCAAGATGGCTGCAGATGCTGAACAGTATGTCAAGAATTGTGAAGAGTGTGTCAAGCGCGCAAGACCCCTTACAAAAAAACAGCTTCTTTGCATCAGATTGTAAGCAATGGTCCTATGGATCTGGTTTGAATTAATTTCCTGTCCATGGAACCTGACTCAAAGGGGATCAACAATGTTTTTAGTGGTGACAGACCATTTTACGAGATACACACCGGCGTTTCCTATGAAAAATCAAAAGGCCCTCACTGTAGCCAAAACTTTGTGCATTATGGTCTGCCCACCAGAATACATTCAGACCAAGGACAAGATTTTGAGAGCAGGTTGATAAGAGAGCTCTTGATGATCCTGGGGGTATGAAAATCTTGAACCATTCCTTATCATCCTCAAGGAGACCCTCAGCCAGAAAGATTCAACCGCATTTGACCGCTTTCCATGCTTGCAACCTTAGGGCATGATAAGAAATGTTCTTGGAGTCAACATGTGCTGTATGTAGTCCATGCTTAGAACAGTGCAAAATGCAATGTAATAGGATACTCACCGTACTTATTGATGTTTGGCAGAGAAGCCAGACTGCCAGTCGACGTGTGCTTCGGAACCTACCTGATGGAACAGATGACCGACACTATTCAAAGTATGTGGAAAACTTGAAAGGAGATCTACAAAGAGCCCATCACTTAGCCAGCTAATCAGCAGATAAGACACATAATCGAAATAAAAAAGTATATGATGAGAGGGTACATTTCCAGACCATTGACATCGGAGACCAAGTGCTACTGAGAAACCTGGGGCTTAAAGGCAAACACAAGCTTGACAGCCGCTGGAGCTCTGTGCCGCATGTGGTGGTAGGAAAACTACCCAATTTAATTGTAAATTTACTTGTAAAGTCTGAGGAGGGAAAAGATGGAGTTAGGACTCTGCACAGAGACCATCTCTTACCCGTTAGTCAGTCCCTGAGAATGCCGGATGGCAAAGTTCGAAAAGAGACAAGTTAATGTCAAGACACGTTTACAGAGGAACAGATAGGAATTTTGTTGGTTAATCTGTGAAGTTTAAAACTTATTAAGGGATTCTGAGAAGTGTTTATAATTTAAAACTGTAGTTGAATGTTGGATGACAGCTTTCTTGTTAAATATTGTGTCTATATTAATAAAAAAATGTAAAGATTAAAAGCATTAGTTTGATTACGCGTGAGTGGTTGGTAGTTCTGTTTATAAATAGAAAAGAAATCAGGGTAGCTCCCCATGTAAAGGTATTACACCAAATGGGTGCTACATATACACATATATTATATATATTATATATATATAAAAAAAATATATATATATATATATATATATATATATATATATATATATATATATATATATATATATATATATATATATATATATATACACACACACACACACACATATATACACATATACATACATAAATTATATATATATATATACTTTATTTAGTTTAGTTTATATTATGTATAAGTATTTTTGCATTATTTTTTATGGATGCACAAAAAGCACAGAATTAAACTAAATTAATAATATATATTCTGGTGTGTATCTGTGTGCATATTGGGTTCTTTTCATTTCATTTTAAATAAACAAAAAAAGGGGTACTTTAAGTTTGGCCCTGCATCCAATTAATCGGGAAAAAATAATCGGCCAACTAACCGATTATGTAAATAATCGTTAGTTGCAGCCTTATTTTAGATGTTCATAAAATTCAGATACTAGCCATACAAAGATGACCTTGCTCTGGGGGTCAATGTATTTTTTAAGCTGAAGTACTGAATGTATTTAGACTCTGGAAAATCAACATGTAACTTTGTGTTTCCAAATACAATGGATTACAGCATTATTGTAATCAACATACATTCTCTGTTAAAGTTATCTTACTATTATTCAGGTGTGTTATGGCTATAGCTCGTGCCACATGCATGCTTCTTAGAATTACAGTAATGCCGCATCCCTGTGGACTTGCATGATGGACGCTAGACTTGTGTGACATAATCAGTCTGAGTTGCAGCCAAAAATACTTAATTTTGTTGAGACTTTTTTTTTTTTACTTTTTTTTTTAACTGGAAAATTTGTGGAATTGTTTTAAGGGGTGTTTGTTGGTAAATGAGACCTTTTAGCTGTACTCCTGTTCGACGCATGTGAATTGAAGAGGGATTTGACTGAATGCTGATGCCCCATGATGGATCTTGGCAGAAATCTGCAAAAATGTGCTGTGATTTAGAAAAATTGCAAGCTCCTCCCAATATTTATGTGCTTGATTTTGCATTAATTTGCATTGTTTAGAGGAACTGCATAATGATTATCATCATCCCTCCATGATATTGTGAATTGAGTGCGGGTTTGAGCTGTGTTTTACCATGGGGCTTGAACCATTTTGATTGCAACTACAGAGGTATCTGAAACAACAAACTTTTGAACAATAATGAATACTTTTGTGAATTGCTACGAAACTATAAACATTAGCTTTGAACTTGTTTGTTCTATCAAGCAACAACCAGCAACACATTTATAGCATTTATTCCTCAGCATTTAAAAAATCTCTTTCATTCACAAAGATATAATATGAATAATCATCATTTACTGAGCAGAATGCTTGGTGGGTGTTGTAAATTACCCTTTTGCTGCTAGATATTTGCCATTGATGTATGACAAACAAGATCAAAAGATAATAAAATTCAGACCTCAATTCGTGTACTTAAATAAAATGTTTGATACATTTAGTAAATTTCCCATATTATATTCAAATGCCAACTTTACCAAGACGTGGTGACAACATTGTCATCATCAGAGCGTACTGTGTTTGCTGGGAAGTGTTCTGCTTGTTGTACATCGTGTTGTAATGGTTATTTAATTATCAACAAGTTCTCAGAGTTTAAAAATGAAAAGAGAAATCAGACACATGACTAAACTTTACCTTTGAACCAGTAGCAGCAGGAGTCTGTGGAGATTTTCCTGAAGAGCATCGTCTGGATTTCATTATAAGAGGTGTAAAGAATCAGGACGCTGGAAGAAAAAATACAGAGATTCATGACTCCAGAACTCCAGCTATATATTTTTTTTTTATAGTGGTAATGGTTTACACTTTAAAAGTAAAGTGTTACATTTGTTAAATAGAAAGTATTTACCTCAGGAAAACTCACGCTGGACACAAACCTCAGTTTATATGCCTTCTACCAGGCTGTAGCGGTACGGAGCCGCTAAAGGGACAGGGTGGTGTAGAGGGAGCCGGGCACACAAGAAAAAATTTTAATTTTGTGAGGTGTAAACAAAGTGTATATCTTATTAATCATTTAAAATCACATTTATATCACCACAGTTGTGCTGTTATTACCCTGGCATTAAAAAATAAAATAATCAAATAAAATTGTGGGAATGCAATTGTGGATTTTTAAAAATGCTGTTATTGGAGAAAATACTAATAAAAATTACTCTAATTAGATTAATTTAATTTCACTTCATTTAATTTTACATGTTTATGTAGACTTACATTTATGATCATGTTGCTGCTAGAACATTAACCCATTGTTGGGTTGTCCTGCCTCTTGTCCTATCTGAAAGTCATAAAGATGACATTCGTGATTGCCCTTGACTAACAAGTTTAAGAACTTAAATATTAATTTAAAACAACAGCAACATGGTCTTTAACCATGGTGTGTTAACAAGGCAGGTAAGGCTAATTGACCACATTTTTATTTGATTATTTTATTTTTTTTTAATGCCAGGACACACCAGTAGTAGTCCCTGGAGCGTAGGCCGTAGATTGGCAGAAAAAATTAAATAAAATCGAAAATAATAATAATAATAATACCAAAACAATAATACATAAATAAAGAGATAAATAACTACATACTAAATATTCCTACTAGATTACTAAAGTCTCTCACTTATCTCAGTATTTTTAGATAGTTTATTAGGGGGGCGGTGCATTTTCCCAGATGTTTTCCCCAGCAGGTTTTCTAGTGTCATGTTTAGTTTTCCAATCTGCATCTCCAGCTCAGTTCTTTCCTCCTCATACCTTTTGCAGTCTAACAGAATGTGTTTTACCGTCTCGTGTACTGCAGTGTGTTCGGAGTCCACTGGGGTGTTTTCCTATTCTGTTTAATGCTAGATTTAAGCCAGCATGACCCATTCTAGGACGTGTAATTATCATCTCTTCCTTTGGGTTCCTGCCCTGCCTCACACTCATGCCTATTTTTTCTTGTATAGTATATAGATGTCGTCCGGTGTCAGCTGTGTCCCAGTATTCCTGTGTTCCTTAATAATGGTTGTGATCTCTGCTTTACCTAATGGTACTTGTATATAGGGCTGCACGATTAATCGAATATCGATCGCGATTTTGACTGCCCACGATTAAATCAAAAGTTCGTCCACAAGTGTGGAAATACTGCAGAATTATTTAATAATCAAGATTAGCAACTGTTCAGAGGGAGTACGCTGCTGCTCTCCTTCACGCTCTTCACTAACTCAAATACATAGCGTAGTCACGTCATATAAAGTTCAGGTTGCCAGATCTCATCAGAAAGGTCAACTCCAGTTTCCATGTTTTGATTTAATTCCCCCCCAAAAAATATTAATCAGCAGATCTACTGGAGAACCGTTCTAAAAGGATAAACAAAAAATAATAAACAAGCAAACAGAAAACTAATAAAATGTAAAGACAGACCAAAAAAATAGATATTATAATAAGTTCATAAAATATGAATATAATGAGAAATTAAATAATGTTTAATTACTATGGATTGCATTTAATATCAATTTGACATTAAGCTTAGGTCGCCATCTCCTTAGAAAGCTATTAGCCCTTTTCCAAATATGGATCATGTTTATGTTAGTCTACTTTTAATTAGGACTATTGTTTAAGATATTAAAAAATAAATATTTTATGCTTGTTTATTTATCAATTAACCAACAGTATTTCGCATTGCAATTATTTTAATTCAATTAACAGTGTCCATGAACAGAGAGCTTACATTTAACTGTTTATGATGGACCTCCTGATTAAAGATTGGTATCTGGATCGGAGCATCCCTAATGAACACCATTAAACTAAAGTGCTTTGCATCTGACGGGTAAATGAACTCACCCAATCACATCCTATATGAGATCAATGAGATATATACACAATATACACACAGCGATTCAAGAACTGACTCCAGCCGAGAACCAGGACAGTGGAAAATGTCTAACATTGTAGCTTTAAATATATTTAAGAGGAGCAGACTTCAAACACTGAACATTGATGTTTATTGTATTTGCTTACAAGGTGAACAGGTTAGCGGTTGTTTTTTTTGCATACAGTCGGTAAAATTAACGGAAAATATTATGTTTAGTTTATCAGAAGGTAAATTAATTAGTCATGTCTCACACTATGTTCCTAAATTTGGTCATAATTTACAAGCTCAAGTTCTTTCATGCCTACTTGTGTTATATTGTGGCACATTAAATGTTACAAAAAAAAGAACCAACAACTTTGCTCCTAAATGTTTGTAATTATTATTAAAGAAATTGTTTTGTGTCTCTTCTCCTGTAAACACCGATATTGCATTTTCTGCATACGCCCAAATTGTTTTCATTTGGTTGCATATTGTTATATTTGATTTTGGATTTTCATTTGGTCGATGGCGTTTTTATTTTTACTTATCCTATATTTTGGGTACTATTTTATTTACGTTTTGTTTCTACTTCACTTTAAGGATCAGTCTAATTTGGTGTAAAGATTTGTACATTAGCAGGAATGTAGCACAACATGGAGGTGAAACAGAGGTCTGTTTATTTAAATGTGAAAGTGCAATATAAATATGTTGTCACTAAAATCAATTAATAATCGTGATAAATAAGAGACCTCAAGATTGATCAAAATAATCAGGATCATGATTTTGGCCGTAATCGTGCAGCCCTACTACCTACTGTCGACTGGTCTAAAACCTCCCGTGTGCTGATTCCTTCTATTTCAGCTGTCATTATTGTCAGATCAATAGCACTTCCTGTGTTTTGTGAACTAATATACCGTGTCCTTCCCGTCATTAACACATACCAAGTTTTTATGGTCTATAAATTCCTCTATTACTGATCCATTTATATCTGTGTTCTTACTCCCCAATATTGTGCTGTGTGCATAAGATCCCCACACCATACGATTTTCCCTTGTGTCACCCCACATACTGCATTCAGTGCATCAGTGCTCAGTCTATTACAGGGATTCTAAAAGTTGACTTTCATTATACTGTCTTTTCCTGTCCATATTCTGACTACTACAGATTCATGTTCTTTCCCTTTATTGATTCGGTTATTGATATTTCACATCATTTCTTACAAAACTTGCTACCCCTCCACCTTTACCCGTTCCCCTATCGTTTCTGATTGTAGTATATGCATAAATTACAAAGTCTAACTGTGGTTTTAACCACGTCTCTGGCACACATATTACAAAAGCTGTCGCATTTCTCCCCATTTCTAGTTGTTTTAAGATGTTCTGCTTCTAGTACTTTTCCCCCTTGAGATATTGTCTTTTATTTGTTCCTCTGGAACACCTGTATGTATCCCTGAGATGACTCCTCGAACCCATTTTTATATCCAATCAACGAACAGTGACCTCTCTTACCATCTATTTTATTCAGTTGCATGGCTTTCCCTTGCTGGGCTTCATTTCTACAACTAATCAGTAGAGGTCCACTTCGCAATATTTGAGCACTTTTGACCTCACCCAGTAGTTTTTCTATCGATTTTGTTAGCTGAACCGGACTAGACTCACCAAACGTTTTTCCTTCTTGAGATAATTTTATGATTACTTTGTGTTCCTCTTCCTGTTCTGTTCCTCGCTATCTGTTTCTCCTGTGTTAGATATTCTCGTTTCCTTTTTTCCGTTTTCTCGATCGTACTATGTTCCGTACACTCCTATCGCTCCCGCCATCTTCTTCAAACCACATATCACTTCCTGGTTCGTCACTTCCTTCTGTCGTCTCCTGCTAACTCCAACCAACCAGAGCTTCGCGTCCGGATCTGAACTATGCGCGGGGTACTGACGTCACACCAAATGCACCAATTAGAGCCAAGGTTGCGTCACGACGTTTCATGGAGCGTCACGCGGTGTCGATGGAGTCACAGCGCCATCACGTGCTCAGATACGAGCATACAGCAGTTTCATTCACTTACTATTTGTCCGTCTTGTGTCCGCTCTAACTCTATGGATTCTAAAAGCCCGCAAATAACTTCCTGAAGTCTACATGAAGCGCGTGACGATCAAACTTCTTGAACTTCCGGTGACGCAACGCTCTCTCTCTCTCGGCACACTAGTGTAAATTGACCGATTCCGCCATCTCTTGGTTTGGAAGAGGATGAATTTGAAGAGCAGTTACTTTAGAATTCTACAGTAAAAGGAACTGAACTTTATTGTTGTCATGTCCACGCCATTGCGGAACTCCAATTCCCAGAATGCACCGCCGCCTACAAATATGGTGGAAGCCTTCCTGACTGTTCTGAGTGGGTTTGCTTGTCTTCCAATTTGGAAAAAAAAAAAAAAAACAACCATTAAGACGAAATAAAAATATTCACATTTTGGTGTCATATTTTGAATTCCTCTGTGAAATTAACCATCTTAACGTTTTAACGTTCATAGTTAGATTTATAACAATAACCGCAGTAGCAATAACAACAACCATATAGTTTTTTTAAATAGTTTCTTATGTTTTAATAAATGTATTTTTATTCAGCTTATCCATTACAACATGTATTTAAAGTGGATCTGTTTTGCAAATTTTTTTAAGTAAACAATTATTAAAAACTTTTAGTCTGGAAACTGAGAAATGCTGTCAATTTCAACAGCAGGAAGTTGGTTAAAAAGGTCTTACCCAGTAACACACTATGCCAATGTTGAAAGAAATTCCAGAAATGATGAGGAAGAAGGTGATTGAAATACATCAGTCTGGGTAGGGTTACACAGCTATTTCAACGGCTCTGGGACTCCAAAGAACCTCAGTGAGAACTGTTATCTTCAAATGGAAAAACTTGGCTCGGTAGTGAACCTTCCCCAAAGTGGCATATCTTCTAAAATTCCTCCAAGAGCACAGCAACTACTCATCCAGGAAGTGACAAAAGAGTCAAGGACAACATCAAAGGAACTACAGGCATCTCTTCCATCACTAAAGGTCACTGTTCATGACTCCACTATCAGAAAGACACAGGGCAAAAATGGCATCCATGGAAGAGTGGCGAGATGAAAAACGCTAACCCAGATGAACATTAAGGCTCATCTTTATTCTGCCAAAACACACCTTGATGATCCTCAAACCTTTTGGGAGAATGTTCGATGGATTGATGAGCTGTTTACATGGTAGCTTCTTAATCAGAGTATTGTCTTAATTGGGTTAGTATTGGATTATTGTTGTCCATGTAAATGTACTGAATGATCCAAAGCATAGGAGTAAAAAAAAAAAAAGCTAAATGAAGGTTTTGTGGTCTAGTCAAAGTCCTGACTTGAACCCAATTGAGATGCTGTGGCAGGACCTTAAACAGGCGGTTCAAGCTCAAAAACCCTCCAGTGTAGTAGAACTAAAGCAGTTCTGCAATGAAGAGTGGGCCACAGCACTGTGAAAGACTGATCTCCAGTTATTGGAAGCTTTTGGTTTCAGTTGTTGCTGCTAAAGTTGGCACAACCGAATTTTAAGCTTAAGGGGCAATTAATTTTTCACATCAGTAATAGGTTTTGGATTTTTTGCTTCAATAAAAAAGTAAATAAATAAAAACTATATTGTTTGTTTACTCAGGTTGCCTTTGTTTTTTGTTGTATTTTGTTGAAAGCTCTAAAACTTTTTAGTGCGAGATACCCAAAAAACAGAATAAAAATCACTGTATTGCATATCATTTCTGTTGGAGACAGGGTGTAGCACACATTTATTATGCCAGTCTTCTACTACATTTGTTTTCAAGCAGAAGTGTCCTGTGAATCCTCTCTCATGTATCTGCACAGGCTGTTTCAAACGTTTGGTCTGCTAACGAAACTTATGAAAGAGTGGGAGATGAGACGACAGTGCAATCCAGGGCAACGACACAGTTGATTATGCGGTCCTTCGTTGCTACAAATGTTACGTGGTCATATGCATCTGAAACTACCTCAGAATGTGGTTTGAGTGATTGGATGACATCGCGTCTGTGAGACACGTTGGATCCCGTTCACACCTGTACCTAGTGCTGTCTTCTATTGATCGGATCACCCAGGACGCATGTTAATACTAGACGAGAACACAATCATACGAGGTTGGGTTATTACGTGTAAGGAGTTTTGCATGTTCTCCCGTGCCCATCTTGGTTTCATCTGAATTCTCCAGTTTCCTCCCACCTCCCAATAACATGCTAGTAGGTGAAGTGGCTATGCTAAATGCACCATAGGTGTGGTAATGCTTCATGATTTTGCATGTCATCCTTGCACGGGGGCCATGCTAATCTTCTCTGGATCGTTCCAATTTTAGTACATGTGCTACTGTAGCATCCCTAGGTGTGGATGGGTGGGTAAATATGTGTGTGTGTGTGTGTGTGTGTGTGTGTGTGTGAATATTGTCCTGTGATGTAACAGTGTCTCATTCAGGGTGTATTCCTGCCTCACACAAGGGACAGGCTCTGGATCCACCTCAACCCTGACCTAGATAAAGTGCTTACTGCAGATTGAAAGAATGAATGATGATTTTGAAGTGATATCCAATTATACTGATTATTTTTTTATTTTATTTTATTTTATTTTATTTAAAAGAATCAACCACTTTTGATCCCATTCATGCATATTAGGCTGATGGCATGTCCTAAGTGTCCGTAGTGTATGGGTGTGTGAATGTGTATGTGATTGTACCCTGCAAGTTCCATGCAACCTTGTAGGATAAGCAGTATAGAAGATGGATGGATGGATGTTTGTATACAATATAAACTACATATACTCGAGAGGTTAATAGACATCAGACAATCGAGTAAATAAAAATATATGTATGATAACAGTTTTTATATTGTAGATTTATTGTTGGAAACATTGTTGCAAGTACTTTACTGGGAAATTACAGTGCAACTGTAAAATGGAAAAACATGATCAAAACCGTAAAATTACAGTAAATGGCTGAAAACACTGCTGCCATTATTTTCCTGTAAATTTACAGTTGCGTTGGATAAAAGTGTCTGCAAAATAAATAAATATAAATGTTTATTGGTTAAATTAATTTGTATTATTATATTTTTGGTTAATGTACATTATATAAAACTAATATTTACAGTTATTACTAGGGTGCAAGGTGGCTTAGTGGTGAGCACGTTCGCCTCACACGTGGGGGCCAATCGCACATAAGTGTAGAACCCTGACTAGCCAATAGAAAGCGAGGAAAACCCGGGAGGCGGGTCGGATGAACATAACGTAAAAATATCGGATCCCACCTTGGCTAAAATGTGACTTTTTTGTGTCTTGTTTTAATGTCGAATCCATAAAAATATGATAAACATATGAAAACAATATGATATGGGGAAAAAATAAATAAATAAATAAAATATAATAATATATATATATAAATATAAATCATATAAGTCATTTCCCAAGAGTTTTGAAGGTGAGAAAATTTTTAAAAATGATCATTAATAAACCATTATTGATGGGGACATTGTCATTAATAGTTACTATTTCAAATATTTACATAATTATATTTAAAATTAAAACACCACACAACATTTTGATGTTTTGATCATGTTTTAGTTTATTTTTATTATATTATCTGTTACATATTGTAACTATGTAACTTTTCTAAAAAGAGGCATTGTCAACATTTACTAGTTTGATGCACTTGTATCAAATTGTGTGTAAAATTAACTGTTAATGAAGAACGTGAAATTCACAGTTTGTCAAAATTAAAATAACTTTCTAAATAATATACTGTATGCAGAGTGTGTTATAGTAAGTTACTGAAAATGTATTGCAAATAAGGTGTGAGTTTTAAAACATTTATAAATACAAGCAAGTTAAAATGTGTTTGTGGCTTTGTAACTGTTTACCAAAATCCAAGCGTGTGCTTGGCTTGGAATCAGACATGCCATGCACAGACCTTAAATGTTTCACAACAGTTATTTTCTTTTTTTAAAACAATAATTCTTATTGTTTTAATGGCGTTTGGCAAACCAACTAAAGGTACATTACAGCCACCTCCTGGACTGGAGTGTGGGCAGTAGATTGGCAGAAAAAAATTAAGTAAAATGGAAAAATAATAACAATAATAATACCAAAACAATAATACATAAATAAAGAGATACATAACTATATACTAAATATTCCTACTAGATTACTAAAGTCTCTTACTTATCTCAGTATTTTTAGATAGTTTATAAGGGGGCGGTGCATTTTCCCAGATGTTTTCCCCAGCAAGTTCTCTAGTGTCATGTTTAGTTTTCCAATCTGCATCTCCAGCTCAGTTCTTTCCTCCTCATACCTTTTGCAGTCTAACAGAATGTGTTTTACCGTCTCGTGTACTGCAGTGTGTTCAGAGTCCACTGGGTGTTTTCCTATTCTGTTTAATGCTAGATTTAAGCCAGCATGACCCATTTTATAAAATTCACTTTATAAAAAATGTAATGTTGTGTGTACTATTGAATTGGACACCTTTCCGGAAGATGTTTGTTTTAGGAGAATTCTTCTCCTAGTTGCTCGTTCTTGGCATCTTCCATATATTATCTCACAAAAGTGAGTACACCCTTCACATTTTTGTAAATATTTGATTATATCTTTTCATGTGACAACACTGAAGAAATTATACTTTGCTACAATGTAAAGTAGTGAGTGTACAGCCTGTGTAACAGTGTAAATTTTCTCTCCTTTCAAGATAACTCAACACAACCATCAATGTCTAAACCGCTGACAACAAAAGTGAGTACACCCCTAAGTGAAAAATGTTCAAATTGGGCCATCAGAATCGTGGATATACTGTTAATGGAGCACACACATACTTATTGATAGCTAGTAGCAGTATGATTTCTTGGTGAGTAAAGATCACAAAAGCTCGACAATGTTAACTTTATGTTAAATGTGCCTTATGTACCTCACAAACCATCTGTTAGCTTGATGTTAGTACAGTTAGATTCAGGACATTTATATGTATTATATTTAACATTCTTTATGGCAGGTTTATATCCAGAGCTGTCTCTGTATATGACCCAAGTATGTTTTCTTTTTTTTTGGTACAGTGGATCTTTGTAACCGAACACACCAAGGGGACCCTAAGAAAGTTTTTTAGCCAAAGAAAAACTTTCTGCGCTCATAAAACAACAAATGACCTCCACCCTTTAACGTTGTTTTTTTTTTTTAGAGCAATTTCCCTGTCAACAAACAACCTACAGTAAGTTGATTGCAATAAACATTAGTTAACATTCTATAATGGAAATTGAATATAAATATCAATAATATGCATTTTCTTTTAGTTTTTCTCTTCCTGAAGGATAGCTTCATTTGGACACTATCCATATGAAAGTTTGTTTATGTATTGGCCTGTGTGCCTGATACATCTCCAAATAGTATTTTAACACCACTGGGTTGTAAATTTTCAAACAAGTTTGCAGGCAAACAACACTGGGTGCTCGTTTATAATTTGTGAGCTGGGTTATAATTTGCAAACAATAAAAACATTGCAAACGTTTACATTACCTGATAAACTTGCAGTGTAAAGTTCGTCGCTTGACATTATTAGTTTTGCTCGTTCCTGTTGCGTGTCCACATTCTGGCAACCCGCTTAAGTTTCAAGTCTGGGTGTGTGACAGACAACTCGCCATTATTCTAAATGCTGACTGTATTAACTATTTTAACCTTTTCATAAATTTATTGATTCATTCCTTTTTTTAAAAAAACTATTGCTGGCTTAGACAATAACTGTTTGTGTGTGCTTCGATTGAAACTAATAAACCTTGTCTTATGAAACACTAAAACTGGCCACAGCAAATTATTTTGAAGCACAAAAGATTATATGAAAGAACAAACAACAGTTCTCTGCTGAGACACTGCTAAAAGCAGAAGAAGATATATATATATGAGAAACACAAAGGGGATAATGTCCAGGTAGCTTGGCCTACCATTGTTTATTCATTGTCATAGTAACTTATGGAATTAGTAACTTATGCAACAAAACATACTGGATCAGCTTTCTTTTACTTGGAATGACAGACATTTTTTATTGGGACAAATGCCTTATCCCAAATTGCAAACTTCACGTGCATGAGGTCCTTCAGAATTACAATGGCTCTACATGGGTGTGACCATGAAGTCCACATGACTGTAGGTTCTCCCATTTATCATTTTATATTTCAGAAAGCTGCTCACAAGCACCTCCCTTTCGCATCTGCTATGCATCCTCAATGCACTCTTCTGCTTAGCTTGTACACTGGACTAATACCTGACTGTCAAAAAGACATTAGATCCATAAACTTAACTTAGGAAAACTGCAAAAAATCATAGTGCCATTTCAAACAAGAAAGATATACTATAAGGACAATCATGCTGTTATATAACAATATGTCTGACACGTTTCAGTATTCTATAGGACAATAACACCACAATATAACCCTAACCCATCACCCTATCTTTTATAATTATTTTTCTATATTCTTAACCATTTTTTTCAGCAACACACAGGAACATACACATAAAAATAGGGAACAATGGGATAATCACTACATTAGCTTTAGCCTCCCTTTGTATCTAAGCGTCATGATTCCCCCGTGCAGCAGTGCGCTTTGAGCGCTGGTGCGCATGCTTCTTCCGGGTTGACGTCATGTCTTCGTCCCGTCTGGTCATGTGTCACGTGTTATGGTATTGCCAGCAGCTGTTAGCAGTTGCGGGCTAATGAAGCATATGTGTATATATACCATGAGTCGTGCTTCACACGGCGCGGTTAATTATATTGTCTAAATGTAGATCGCGCTTTTAGAGCATCCTTGTTTCTTGTCATGTTTAGTGCTTATAGAGCATCCTTGTTTCATGCCATGTTCTAGCCTTAGTCTTAGCCATAGCTTTAGCCTTATGTTTCTGGTTTCCTTTCTGTTTCTCCACTTTGTAAATAAAACTCACCGTTCTACTGCGATTGCATCCCGCCTGCTTCCTTCACGTCACGGATCGTGACAGAATTAACCGCCTCACCATGGATGCAGCATACGAACGGAGAGGACGCCGAACCCGGGAATCCATGCCCAGTATCCCTGCCTTGGATTCTATGTGGTTTAAACAAAAGACTTTTGAGGAAATGCCTGATCGGTATGATGGATTTTTCGGCTATCCGGACTACTTTGTGGTGGATTGTCAATGGTACTTCTCCAGCCTGTGTGACCTGAAGCCAACTGAAGCACAGTTCATTTGGTTTATCATGTCTCGGTTTTTTGGCCCTGCTCGCACATAGGCACAGCGAGTGGCCGCCGCGAGACCCTGGATGCTGGAGGACATTAGGCAGTTTTTGGATTTATTTTTGGAGGAGTTCAGAGAACCAGGGCAGAACTACGACCTGGATAAAGTGCTGAGGGAAGTTAATTGGGCGACTAGTGCTGAGCCCCCATTCCACGTGCACTATGAGCAGGTGAGACATCGAGAAGAGTTGGACAGGACTATCACCGTGCATCCAGTGAAGCGAGTTCCGCTCATCTATAAGACTCCAGACCAAGCTATGTCTCAAGTCCCAGCCACGGCCAAATCTCAAGTCCCTGCCATGTCTCAAGTCCATGTCCCTGCCATGTCTCAGGCCCAAGACACAGCCAAGCCCCAAGTCACAGCCACAGCTCAAGTCCAAGCCTCAGCCACCGCTTACGTCCAAGCCCCAGCCCCAGCTCACGTCCAAATCACAGCTAACGTCCCGGCCACGGCCCACGTCCAAGTCCCGGCCAAGGCCCACATCCGAGTCCCGGCCAAGCCTCAAGTTCTTACCCAAGCCATGCCTCAAGCTCCAGTCCAGGCCATGCCTCCAATCCAAGCCACGCTTCAAGTCCAAGCTCCGGCCAAAGCTAAAGTCCAGCCTCAAGCTCCGGCCAAAGCTCAAGCCCAGCCTCAAGCTCCGACCAGAGTCCAAGTCCAGTCTTAAGCTCTGGATAGAGCTCAAGTCCATGACGTCCAAGCCCAGTCTCAAGTCCACGACGTCCAAGTCCAAACCCAGTCTCAAGTCCACGACGTCCAAGTCCAAACCCAGTCTCAAGTCCACGAAGTCCAAGTCACGTCACAAGTCTTGGACGTTCTAGCCAAGTCTCAGGTTCCTGACGTTCCAGCCAAGTCTCAGGTTCCTGACGTCCAGGTTAAGTCTCAAGGGCCTGACATAGAAGCTGTCTCAAGGGCCTGACATCCAAGTCATGTCTAAAGCTCAAGCCATGTCTCTTGTCCAAGTCATGTCTCTCGCTCAGCCTCACTGCTCAGCTGAGGTCGTCGCTCAGCCTCACTGCTCAGCTGAGGTCGTCGCTCAGCCTCCGCGTGCAGCTGAGGTCTTCGCTCAGCCTCACTGCTCAGCTGAGGTCATCGCTCAGCCTCCACGTCCAGCTGAGAACATCACTCAGCCTCACTGCTCAGATGAGGTCGTTGCTCAGCCTCCACGTTGCACCGCTTCCCTGCTCCGCCAAGAACGGCTTGCAGTTTCCTGGCTCTGCAGGGGCGCTCGTGTATTTGGAGATTACTCTGACGCGTAAAACTCTTCCCACACTGTCCACAGTGATACGGCTTCTCTCCTGTGTGAATGTGCTCATGCATTTGGAGATTACTCTGACACATAAAACTCTTCCCACACTGTCCACAGTGATACGGCTTCTCTCCTGTGTGAATGCGCTCATGATCTTTGAGATGATGACTTTTACTAAAACTCTTCCCACACTGTCCACAGTGATATGGCTTCTCTCCTGTGTGAATGCGCTCATGATCTTTGAGATGATGACCTTTAGTAAAACTCTTCCCACAGTCTGAGCAGTGGTACATCTGAAAAACAATAAAATTATTCAAGATGCTTAAATAATAGTAGATTTGTCTCCATGTGTTAAAAGAATCATTTTCTGTAATATGGGTTGACCACGAAATTACCCACCTTTACTAACTGTAACAGCTTTATAATTTTAGATTTGTAACGTAATTCCATCGACTGCAGCCCAATTTTACTAATGCCAAACCTACTGTTACTGATCATTCTTTAGATGAACAAGACAGTTGACCTAACTTACACATGAATTCTCACCACTCATCACACAGAAATATTTAATGTAGATCTTTATATTAGAGCTGCAACAATTAATCGATAAATTTGATAATCAATTATGAAAATCAAAGTCAACGAATCTCATTATCGATTACTTGGTCAGCACACCGCAGGAGGTGCATTTACTAATTATGTTACTTTTGTTCTGAAAAGACGCTTCGGAGAGTAATTACTGAAGTTGTCTCCCAAATGATGTACTATACAATTACAATATGTACTGTGTACTCTACAGTCTAGTGTGTAGATTTTAGAAAGGTAATATCATCTCAAATGGAAAACTAGCGGTTTTTTCTAACCAGAAGTATAAGCCGCTTCCTAGTTGATGGACGCAATGCGACAGTGCTAGCTTTAGCCTAAGACCGAGAGTCACTGACACTGGCTTTCTTCAGCTTACTGTTTATCAACGTTACCTTTTATTCCAAGCATGACCTCAGTCTCCATCAGACAAAGCCGAAATCGTCACGAGATTCAGGAAGAAAATCCTCGAAGGCAGGGGTGCATTTTATATTAAACACAGCGGAGATCAAATAGTGCTGCACACACACCAACTTAGGTTTTTATCCTGGGCAGGGGAAACTGGTGCAAGCTGCTTAAAATGTTTAGTTTAATTTTTTATTGTGATTATATGTTGTATTTGTGCGCTTGCAGTGTAAATTCTGTTGTTTATTATAACGAAAGTGGTGTGTTAGTAACGAGGCCGTGCTTCTCCATAGAGTAAGGTCTGTAATGTTTTAATCAAAACACTATGATCAAAAGTAAATACAAATAAAATAATATTCCCAAAGGCAGTGAGGAACAGTAACCACAAGGTGCAGTGAAAGTGAGTTTTTATTGTTAATTTAGTACTGTAGTTTAATTCAGTGCTTCTTGTGCATCTGTAAAAATAAGAAAATAAACAAATAATAAATACTTATATTATTTTAGTTTGTACATTTTATTTATTTTTATTGTTCACCAGAGCATCACAGGTTGCCACTGGAGTCCTCTTTCACCCCCCATGATGACATCACGGATCTGGTGGTTGTTAGAGACCTTGTGCTTCACCACCTTCCATTTGAGGATGCCCCACAGATGCTCAATAGGGTTTAGGTCTGGAGACATGCTTGGCCAGTCCATCACCTTCACCCTCAGCTTTTTAGCAAGGCAGTGGTCTTCTTGGAGGTGTGTTTGGGGTGGTTATCACGCTGGAATACTGCATACTGATCATGCACTGCTTCAGTATGTCACAGTACATGTTCATTCATGGGTCCCTCAATGAATAGACGTATGAGTGCTGCCAGCATTGCTCCAGAGGTTGAAGGGGTCAGCCTGTCAGTGTTCAGACCATACTCCGCACACTGCACCAAATTGGTCTGGAGGGTCTGCCTCTTCTAAAGATGATGCACAACAAAGCCCGCAAACAAATTACTGAAGACAAGCAGGCTAAGGTCATGGATTACTGGAACCATGTTCTGTGGTCTGATGAGACCACAAGAAACTTATTTGGTTCAGATGGTGTCAAGCATGTGTGGCAGCAACCAGGTGAGGAGTACAAAGACAAGTGTGTCTTGCCTACAGTAAAGCATAGTGGTGGGAGTATCATGGTCTGGGACTGCATGAGTGCTGGCGGCACTGGGGAGCTACAGTTCATTGAGGCAATCATGAATGCCAACATGTTCTGTGATCACTGCGAGTTAAGTGGTCGACCAGAGCACTATATGTAACTGTAGTGGTGTAATAAGCTATCTGAGGAAAGTATAACCTCGGAGAGATGTTATATTACCACGGAAAGAGTGTAATAGCTAAGAGCTAGCTGTTAAGACTTGGAATCTAGTACACGCATGGAGTTTACTAAGAAGTTAGCGAACAGCCGACTGGAGGTGCAGAGACAGTGTTTGTCACGGAGAAAGGATCTGTGGACTTCGGGGATGACTAACTGTGAGTGAATCTTCTCTTCTTATCTTGCAATGACACTGTGTCATGTGACCCCATTGTTGATCAAGGTACCATTTTTTTGTTCTATCCCTCATGGTGAAGCAGCCATTTAATTGGGGCTTCTATGTACGCCAGCTACATTCAGGCCTGCAACGGGGAACATGGTACTCTCATTTTGTTTGTTATATGGGGTTTTGTTGGTTAATCTGTGACGTTTAAAACTTAAGGGATTCTGAGAACTGTTTATAATTTAAAACTGTAGTTGAATGTTGGATGACTGAACTTTCTTGTTAAATATTGTATCTATATTAGTAAAGGACTAGCTAGCTGACAGGGTGTACTGAGGATTTGGCAACCAAGGAAGCATCGCAGGAAGCAGTGTCCTTCGAGCTGATGCTATTCTTCAAATTTCTATACTTATACTTTATATATATTTATTTTTTAACCTTACTACACAAATATAACTGACACTACTTTAGATAAAAAAAATTATAAAATTTTATCGGTTCTTACGAACATCCGCAACTAGCTGTAACCTGCTAGCATCACCTTACTGCTAGCCTTGTTTACATCTCATTTACACCTGTTGTGTTGAAAAAGCAAATATGTCTGTTGTCTCTCTGCTTTTGAGTGCAAATGAGGATTCTCTCAAGCTTCATATGGTGGTGTTGGAACTGGAGGATGTGGAGAAACAGATCTACTCGACAAGCAGGTCTACTCGACAAGCAGGCCCAGCTGCTGGAGCAAAGAACCGCGCTGGAAGCATCTTGTCCCCTGCCTACACATCCAAGGTAAGCACGCAGCGTGGCAGTGGCAGTATTACCACTCCCAGCCCCTCTACGCCGTGTGTTTCTCTGTGCAGGGACCGTGCACCCAGGACTTTTCGAGCCGAGGTCTCCGACACGCCGGCGCTGGCTCACCACGGACCTTGGGTGCACCAGCTGCGAAAGGCGAGAGCCATACCCTGGGCAAGGACCTCTCCACCTCCGGCGTACGAGATCCCAACAAGGAACCGCTTCGCCCCTCTCCGTCAGACTAGACCTAACGCTGTGATCGTCGGGGACTCCATTGTGTGAAACGTCCACGTCGCTTCAACAAAGGGTAAGGTGCACACACATTGTTTTTCTTGTGCTCGTGTCCTTGATGTTGCTGCACAGGTATCCGGAATCCTCAAGAAGGACAAGCGCATTGGAGTGGTTGTGCTGCACGCGGGGACGAACAACATCAGGCTGCGGCAAACAGAGGTTCTTCAGGGGGACTTCGCCAGCCTGTCCGAAATGGTACGAGGCAGATCACCCACTGCAAAGATCATCGTCTCTGGACCTCTTCCCACATACAGACGTGGAGCTGAAAAATTCAGTAGACTTCGAGCTTTGAATGACTGGTTAGTTTATTGGTGTACTGAACTGAATATGGTGTTTGATAATAACTGGAATCTGTTCTGGGAGCGTCCAAGGTTGTTTCGTCCTGATGGCCTGCACCCCAGCAGCCTCGGAGCGGAACTGCTGTCTGACAACATCTCCAAGGCGCATAGTCAAAATCTAGGCATCACACAAAATCCTAGTCATAAATTTAATTATTTAGAAATTTTTATTTAGCCACAAAAAAATAAGTCACTTGATCTAATTATTATTTACAGACCCCCAGGGCCATATACTGAATTTCTTAGTGAATTTGCAGACTTTATTTCAAACCTTGTTGTTTCTGTAGATAAAGCATTAATTATCTGTGATTTTAATATGCATTTTGATAACCTGGGAGACCCTCTGAGAATAGCGGGTGCGTCCATCTTAGATTCAGTAGGGATTAATCAGAACGTAATCGGACCTACTCATAATGGTGGTCACACTCTTGACCTCATACTAACATACGGATTAAATATAGAAAATATTGTACTTTTTCCACAGTCTAAAGTTGTCTCAGACCATTATCTTATCGCATTCATAATATGTATTGATCATAACATTTCCACCTCGTCTCGCAACTGCGTAAAATGTACTTTCACATCAGCTACTGCATCAAGCTTCATAAATAACCCCGCAGAGACATGAATTAGATTTGGATCACAGTCTGATCCGATAGAACTCAATCAGGTGACTGAATGCTTAGAGTCAACACTCCGCTACACGCTAGATAGAGTGGCTTTGATCAAAAGCGTACCTGAAAACAGTGACAATTAAAATGTAAATGGCGTCAAACCAAATTGGTAATATTTCAAACAACATGGAAGGAGAGCCTCCTGAGCTATAGAAAATCTCTTAGCAATGCTAGAAAAGTCGCTCTCTCCACCTTAATAGGAGACATCAAAAACAATTCTAAATTTTTTTTCAACACAGTAGCTAAATTAACTAGGAACAAAACCATTACAGAATTAAGCACACAATCATTACATAGCAGTGAAGATTTCCTGAAATTTTTCATTGGTAAGATTGAAAATATTAGATGTGAAATTCAGGCTATTAAATTAAAATGAGACAGTATTGTAACTAACCCTGTAGATGATGATATAGCAATATCAGATCCACGTTTAGAATGTTTTACTCCCCTTAGAGAGACCGAACTAGCTTCATTAATCTCTTCAGCAAAATCATCAACGTGCATACTAGATCCTGTACCTACATGTTTCTTTAAACAGATTTGTCCTGGAATAAATGAACCACTTTTAAATATACTAAATTCTTCCCTTAGCACTGGCTATGTACCTAAATCACTTAAATTAGCAGTTATTAAACTCCCGATTAAAAAACCTGACCTTGACCCCTCTCAACTGTCCAGTATAGACCAATTTCAAATCTCCCCTTCATCTCTAAGATCTTAGAAAATGTTGTAGCACAGCAGCTATGCTCATACCTACACAGGAATAACATTCATGAAATATATCAGTCAGGATTTGGACCTCATCATTGCACAGAGACAGCGTTAAAGTATTAAATGACCTTCTACTGACCTCTGATCAGGGTTGTGTCTCGCTTCTTGTGTTACTTTATGTTAGTGCAGCTTTCGATACTATAGATCATACTATTCTCCTTGATGGATTAGAAAATGTTGTTGGCATTAAGGGAACTGCACTTTCCTGGCTCAGGTCTTATCTGAAATGTTTATTCTTCCGATTATAAATGTGCAAATTAATGGATAAATGGACAAACTTACTGTGAAATTATTCAGAAATATTTAAAAATAAGAGACAATAATATTTAATGAATCAGCGGCCACGTGAACACGATAACAGACTAAACCAGCTACACGTCATTCACCACTGAAATTCAGTTTGTTTTTTTATCTAAAATGATTTAAAGGGAATGTAAAAGTTTGTGTGGTATAAATGATAATAAAATTATGAGTCATTTCATTTTAGCTTCATGTAGCTTGTAGTCACTTTGTGTATGAATATTATGAAAAGTGTCATCCAAAAGCTAAGAAATGTAATTGTGTGCACATTATAGTCGTCATTTGTATACAATAAAATATATTTACATTCAAGCTAAACAGTTGCCCAAAGTGTACAGGCTCCTAAACTGAGTGGATGAAAATGATAAACACAACCCTAAACTGCTCAGGGATTCTGAGCATTGCTGCAGGTTTCTTCCCCAACCGAAATCTAACACACCTGTTTTAGTTGATCAATAACTTCTTAAAATAATGATTAGATGGTCATGTGGCACCATTATGGTTGGAGCTAATGTCTTTAAGAAGCTAGATCTCAAGCAACAAGGTTGGTGACAAATGGGACTAAGAAATGCAATGACTGTCTCACTGTCCAGTTTTTAACTCTACAGACTGATTCTAACACTGCATACATAAACTACCCTGCTGAAAAAATATCAATAGAAACCAACACAGAAATTCGGATGGTTTACACTAGGATTACCAGTAAATCCACTTTATTACCAATCGGTAAGTTCATTACCATTACTGGTACTTAGCAGTATTGCCGTTTGTAGAAGGAAACAATTTAGCAGAAGAATCCCACAGGGAAAATTAGAGTATCCATTAAAAACAACCCAAACTCTTCATTGTTATTACCCCCAGCAAGGCTGAAACATAGTCTGAAACACAGTTCCCTTGGAGATGCCGGGGATTGAACCCGGGACCTCATACATGCAAAGCATGTGCTCTACCACCAAGCTACATCCCCACAATGGCAAAGTAAATTCACGATCAGGACTTCCGGATTGTTGGAAGTGTTGCTAAGCAACATGCTACTACGACCGCGACATGTCTAGCTTCCGTGACGTCACAGAACAGCTCGGTTTAAAAGAGAGAGAAAAGAACGCAGAGCTTTCAGATCTTCACTGAACTTTGTGTGATTAAGGCTGATTATTGTAGCTGTTTTTATCAAGAGAGAAAATGAAATTTTTTTTGAGTGCATTTGGCAATGATGTAGTGGGTGTTCCTCTGCGCCCCCTGCTGTACACGGCCGGGGCTGCAGCCACCACAGCCAGCATGAACTATTATGTAAAAAGAGGCGATGGAAAGAAAATATCAGACTCTGAGGTCACAACTGAAGGTACAACTATTTCTCAGTCGTGCTGATGTAACCATGCAGTTTACTTTTGTCATTTAAAAGAAATGAATGCAGTAGATTTGTTCAGTCCTTCATAATCTAAGAGGCTTTAGTCCTATATTGACTATTCATATTCATGAATGTGTAATAAATTCTGTCAGTGTGTTCTTAGCCCACATTAGACATGTGCATACTGATCATCAGTAAAGTGTTTTTATTCCAGAGGCCAGTGAGAAAGTGGGAATACTTGTGTTGTAGAGCTTCACCAGGACCAGAAGTGGAAAATACTGCTGTTCTGGACTTCAAAACATAAATAAGAGATGATGTTTGATGGCTTTTTATTATTTTATTTAGACCCAGTGTGTGACCAGGCCACAGAACTGGTTCTGCTCCAACCCACAGAGGATCCTCAGGACCAGCTCATGGTAAGTTTCTTCTGCTCCTGACTTTGGTTGTGGGTAAAATCCAAAAATCCAGTTTTCCTTTATATGAACATGTTAAACATCTAATATCATGCTAAATCTCTCTCTCTCTCTTTCTCTCTCTCTCTCTCTCTCTCTCTCTCACACACACACACACACACGCACACACACAGCTTCTACTCTTGAATGCAAGCATTAAATTCACTGATGTGGTGGCAGGCCAGAAAGATTTATTAAAAGCATGAACATGTGAATAATTATTAGTGACATTACGACATTTAGCTGACAGGACACGGGCTGAATGGTACTGCATGGTGGAACATTAGGAGATAGTTTATAACAATGTGTTAGCATCATTAACAAATAATCACAAACATTACATGGAGTATAACGTTAGCTTGTTTCACGGCCACAATGCAGCTGCCTCAATCAAACAAATTCAAATCACCAAATTCCAGGTGTTTCCTCACTTCCTCACCTTATTTGAAATGAACGATAGCATCGGTTACACACCAGCTTCAGAGCATCAATTATGTTTGCTATCATCCGCCTCAAATGCGAAGTATTTCCATGTTTTACTCTTACCACCTTTCCCCTCAACAATTCAAGGCGGAGCTAAAAACATCACCATCCTCTGTATATCTTCTTTACCACTTGTGGACAGACTAAAACACTTGCGCGTATTCACTGCCCCCTTCAGTCCTGGAAGAATTGCAATCTCGGTTCCTTCATTACCAATGGTATCTACGCTACTGCAGAAAAACAAGCACCGTCGCGTTTTAAGAATGTTGGTACTGAAGTATCTGTACTTGTGGGGTCATGTGACATTGTGTGGTTAGCACTGTTGGTAATGATTATGACCAAAGGCAGTTTAAAGAGGCGATACAGAGGCGGCCAATATCTTGGCATACTGGCTTTTAACTAATTGTTGTCCAATCTGCAGCAATAGTCTACTAAAGAACTTTGTGGGCTTATGTGGAACCTATAGAAATCATGTCGCCTTAGGCACTTAGTCTCGTCCCCACGATCAGCTAAATACCAAATTTGGGTAAAAGTGTGCGCATCATGCACCCTTTCTCCCACAACGATGTGATTGGTCAATAAGTCTTCCACCCAATAAACTCCAATATTGTGCTTTGGTTTATCTTTCCAGCTTAAGGGTCTACTTCCAAACCCCAGTGTTCTTGGGAACGGTCCCAGTGATTTAGGGCTGCAACTAACAATTATTTTTGTTAATCGATTAATCGATGATTTTTGTTCTCAAGGTTACATAAGACCATGTTAACAACAAGTAAATGCTCAGTATCCCAAATGCTGTCGTTCTACCAAGCCGTTTTCTATGTGTTGGACTTTTCTGGTTTATGGATATACGTTTCGTTTCTGATTCATGACTTCCCGAATACCCCTTTGGATTATTTCGTCGCATTCGTCGCATTCGGACCATGTTCTCCGTTGTGTTCCTCGTTTTCCTGCTGCTGGCTTGCCCGCGCTTGTCTCCTCGCTAGGTAACGTTACATTAAGCAGCAAAACTTTAAGTAATATCCAAAACATAAATAATCAAAAACAAAGCCAAAAACTGAGTTTTAAAAATATAATGCTCACATTATAAAAATATAACACAAACGATTTTAAACAGATTTTAAACATTAAAACCTCTTTAAATGTCCTAAATATAAATAACCAAAACACTTGAAAATATTGAGGTGTACTCATGGAGTTGTACTCAAGTTCATATTATGAAATTAAGAACACAAACATGTTTGTAATAAGAAGCAGCAGAATTTGAAATATCAAAATGATAAATAAAACAAACAACAAATGTTACTGTTTCAAAGAGGTAGAATGCAGAAGCAGAGGAAAACTGTCATTGTTCTTCCAAAACTTTCTTATTCACTCTTCCAAAACTTTGAATTGGAATGAAAATGTCAGCATGTCCACATGCTCCGGACTGAGGCTGGCTCTCTTTTTGCAAGCTATGTTACATGCAGCAGAGAACAGACACTCAGATGGTGTTGAGGTGCTTGGCATACACAAGTAGGATTTAGCTCAATTTGCCAAGCTGGGATATTTATCTTCATTATCTCTCCACCAATCCAAAGGGTTTTCTTCCTTGCTTAGGGGCTTCTCAACAAAGTAAGCCATGACTTAATTTCTTATTTGAATTTTGAGGTCCTCCTCAGCATTCTCCACTCTTCTCTTCCTCACTGCTGCCCCCAGACTCAAGGAGTGAGTCAGCTTGCTCTGCAGGGGCACTGCTCCCAGGAAGACCCCGTTTGTCCCAAAATCTCAGCATATGTGAGAAGAATGTGAGAGCTAGATAGGCCGCCCTCAGCTCTTCAAACAGGAGCCTCACCTGTGCCCTAACTCGCTCTGCTGGACCACTGCTCCCAGGCTATCCACTGTACCACTTTTTCTACACAGGGTCACAGGGAGCCTGGAGCCTATCCCAGGGGACTCGGGCACAAGGCGAGGAACACACTGGACGGGGTGCCAACCCACATTCACACACTATGGACAACTTGGAAAGCCTACAATGCATGTCTTTGGAGTGGGGGAGGAAACCCCCCTCAGGTAACCACTATTTAAAATTAAGACCACCTTGACTTTTTACTTCACATTAAATTATGTGTTACTTTCTTCTTATTTTCACCCCTCATATCCCATCATGTTGATTCTGATGAGGATCCAGAAGGCATGCCATATTTCTGTAAAACAAAACAAAAAAGAGAGACAGATTTAATGTATGAAAACTAACACATGACTGAAAAATGTTCAAATCCGAGTGCTTAATGTTACATCTGCAATGGATCACTTCTATTCAGTAAAAATTCAATTTAAAAATACAATTTTATTTTGGTTAAATGAACTTCATCCTGTAGCATAAAAATGAGGTGTCCTCATATTATTTCTAAAGGAGCTGCTTAATGCAAGGACTTAAAAAATTACAAAATGTAAGGCTTTTTGACTTTATTTACTTCTAAACACACTTTCAGACACTTTGAGAAACCGATTCATTACTCATGACAATAGTCTAAAATGTATTGGGGGAAAAGGACAAAATGTCCCCAAAATGTGAGGAAACAAGTACACACACAAAATAATACAAAAGCAGTCATAGATTCATGAGGAAAGTTTACCTTCAGTATCTCCTCTGCGTCTATCAGATGCTTCTTCATCTCATCGTTCTTCAACTGAACCTCCTAAACACACACATGGGCAAAAGATGTTCAAACTCGAGTGCTAAATGTTCACATCTGCAATGGGCCATTTCTGTTAATTATTAAAATCTAACAACTTGAAAATTTTATTAGAATTTTGGTTAAATCAAACTCCATGCAGCAAAAACATGAAAAAGTCCTCGTATTTCTAAAGGAGCTGCTTAATGCAAGACTTTTCTCACTTACATGTACACATGTGCCAAACGCCCAGTCAGTGTTACAGACAAGTTCCACTATTGTCTGCACTGTTCTTTGCAGTGACTCCACCTGAGTGGTCAGGCCAGGCTTCTCCACCTCCAGGTGAGCAATGGTCTCCAGAGCCGTCTGATGTTTCTCCTCAGCTTCAGTCAGGGAGACCTAAAAAAGTACAACATTTAACCCTCTTACCCCATAAGGCCGAAAACCAGCTTGCCCGTCTTTGATCTATTCCTGTAAGGATGATATATCGGCTTGGTCATCCGTGAACACCTAACCAACTCATAAAAAAAAAAAAAACCACAGCGTACTTACACCTCTGCTCTGTGCACTTTGCTTCCTCTGGATTGTTTTATTGTTCTCTGCTTGATATATCACTTTGCTTATTTGTAAGTCGCTTTGGATAAAACCAGCTGCCAAGTGAATATAAATATAATATAATATATAAATATATTATTTTTTGATCCGGAAGGTTGATGACGCCATGACGTCATGTCGTGATCACGTTATTACGCCGTCATTACGATGATGATCCAAGCACGAATGTTGTTGATAAACTTAGTTAACTAAAAATGGCAAAGCGAAAAACTAATCGTGTTCCAGCTAAAGGTACACCTACAGTGAACACAGGTACATCTACAACAGTGAAAAAAAGAAAACATACACAGTTACACAGGCGAGAGCGAGGATTCTAGATAGTGACAGCAGTGAAAGTTCAGCCGATGTTGAAACTGAAACCGAAACTGATAGTGATGCAAACTCTCCTGATTCAGACCATTAACCGTCTTCATTTTCAAAGTAATATTACACAAATACATTATTATAAAGTTGTTTCAAAGCCTAAAAATGTTCAAATTAAAATGTTGATTTTGGGGCCAATTTTGGCCTGGGAATTCAGGGTTGGCGTGCTGTTTCTATGGGGAATATAGGGTTGTGGGACATAATACTGTGGGAACTAAGGGTTAAGGGGGTTGAGGCTTATTGGCTTTATTTACTTCTTCACACACTTTCAGATACTTTTAGAAACCGACTCATGACAAACAAACAAAAACACACACACACACACACACACACACACACACACACACACACACACACACAATAGCAGTCGTAATTTCATGAGAAGGAAAGTTTACCTTCAGTATCTCCTCTGCATCTATCAGACGCTTCTTCATCTCATCGTTCTTCACCTGAACCTCCTAAACACACACATGGGCAAAAGATGTTCAAACTCGAGTGCTTAATTTTCACATCTGCAATGGGCCATGTATGATAATTTAAAAAATCAAACTTTTCCAGTAGTATGTACCTCTCTAAAGATTTTCTATCAGTTTCATCGTCATTTGAAATCTATCTCGGCCTTAACCATGGCACCTATATGTAATAACCATCTCTTCCCCCCCCCTCCTTTATGGATTCCACATTCTCTCTTTGGGAAATGAAGGGTCTGAAAGGCTTTGAGGATCTTTTCATTAATAATGTGTTTGCAAACTTTTCTGAATTATCCTCGTCATTCAGCCTGCCTCCGTCTCATCATTTCCGTTTCTTTCAAATTAGGCACTGTGTCTCCTCCATATTCACTGGTTTTCCCTCCTTACCTACAAAGTCTGCATGGGAAGAGGTGTTCAAGCTGAATCCTCATGAAAGGGGCATTATTTCACAGATATATGCAACGATCTGGTCTCAGGATGATTCTTACAATATCAAAACTGTAAGTGCTCGGGAAGAGGAACTGGGCCTGGAGCTTGAGGATGATTACTGGGGCAGAGTGTTAGATAATATACAGACCACCACATCCTGTGCTGGACTTAGTTTTAAACAATTTAAAGTGGTCCACAGAGCCCACATCTCTAGGAGTAGATTGTCTACAATATATCCCAATGTCCCTGACATGTGTGAGAAATGCAAACTTTCACCCTGTAACCTGAGTCATATGTTTGCACTCTGTCCCAAACTACAGACCTTTCGTAACTCTTTTTTCGGGACTATGTGCGACATTCTTAAAATGAAATTGGATCTTTGTCCTTTAATTGCCATCTTTGGTGTTTCATCTCAGTGTCAGCCTCTGAACCATAAACAAGCTAGTGTTGTGGCCTTTGCATCGTTGCAGAATATTGTTGTCTTGGACCTTTCTGCAACCCCCCTCTATATCAGTCTGGCTTAGAGATTTAATGTTCTTTTTGAAGCCGGAAAAATCAAGTACAACATCAGAGGTAGGGGTGACTCATTTTTGGGAAAATGGCAACAATTTATTACCTATTTCAATGATTTACGCACCCTGGAGGTAGATTGAGGAGAGGTAGACGGTGAACACTAACCATCTTACCCCCTTTATTTTTTATTTTATTTTATTGTACTTTATTTTAAATTTTTATTTATTTATTTTACTTATTTATTTATTTTTTCTCTCTCCCCTTTCTTTTGATTTTGGCTGTGGTTGTTTTGTAGGGGTTGTTGCGTAGGGTGTTCTGTGTTATGATGTTAAAAATGCAAATTTCCAATAAAAATTCTATGATAAAAAAAAATCTAACTTTAAAATATCATTTGAATTTTGGTTAAATGAAACTCCATGCAGCAGAAACATGGAACAGTCCTCGTATTTCTAAAGGAGCTGCTTAATGCAATACTTTTCTCACTTACATGTATGCATGCGCCTAACTCCCAGTCAGTGTTACAGACATGTTTCACCACGGCCTTCACTCTTCTTTGCAGTGTCATCAATTGTTTGGTCAGGTCAGACTTCTCCTTCTGCACAAAACTGAGTAGGTTCTCTGTGTACCTCACTCTTCCTTGCATTGACTCTACCTGAGTGGTCAGGCCAGACTTCTCCACTGCCAGCTGAGTAATGGTCTCCACAGCCTTCTGATGTTTCTCCTCAGTTTCAGCCAGGGATACCTAAAGAAAGTACAACAATTAAGACTTTTTAGCTTTATTTACATCTACACACACTTTCAGACACTTTTAGAAACCAACTCATTACTCATGAGAATAGACTAAAATGTATTGGGGTAAAAGGACAAAATATCCCCAAAATGTGAGGAAAAAAGTATACATACAAAATGCAATAGCAGGGTTTCATGAGAAGTAAAGTTTACCTTCAGTATCTCCTCTGCATCTATCAGATGCTTCTTCATCTCATCGTTCTTCAACTGAACCTCCTAAACACACACATGGGGCAAAAGATGTTTAAACCCGAGTGCTTAATGTTCACATCTGCAATGGGCCATTTCTGTTAATTATTAAACTCTAACAACTTGAAAATTCTATTTGAATTTTGAACTCCATGCAGCAGAAACATGAAAAAGTCCTCATATTTCTAAAGGAGCTGCTTAATGCAAGACTTTTCTCACATGTATACATGTGCCAAACGCCCAGTCAGTGTCACAGACAAGTTCCACTATGGTCTGCACTGTTCTTTGAAGTGACTCCACCTGAATGGTCAGGCCAGGCTTCTCCACTTCCAGCTGAGCAATGGTTTCCAGAACCATCTGATCTTTCTCCTCAGCTTCAGCCAGGGAGACCTAAAAAAGTACAACATTTAAGGCTTATTGGCTTTATTTACTTCTTCACACACTCTCAGATACCTTTGGAAACGACTCATGACAAACAAACACACACACACACACACACACACACACACACAAAACACAATAGCAATCGTAATTTCATGAGAAGGAAAGTTTACCTTCAGTATCTCCTCTGCATCTATTAGATGCTTCTTCATCTCATCGTTCTTCACCTGAACCTCCTAAACACACACATTGGCAAAAGATGTTCAAACTCGAATGCTTAATGTTCAGATCTGCATTGGGCCATGTCTGTTAATTAATAACATCTAACAAGTCGAGAATATAAACTGAATTTTGGTTGAATGAAACTCCATGCAGCAGAAACATGAAAAAGTCCTCATATTTCTAAAGGAGCTGCTTAATGCAAGACTTTTCTAACTTACATGTATGCGTGTGTCTAACTCCCAGTCAGTGTTACAGACATCTTTTACCACAGTCTTCACTCTTCTTTGCAGTGATTCCACCTGGGTGGTCAGGCCAGACTTCTCCACCTCAACAAAATGGAGCAGGTTCTCTATGTACCTCACTCTTCCTTGCAGTGTCTTCACCTGGTCTTTCAGGTAAGACTTCTCCACTTTCAGCTGAGTAATGGTCTCCACATCCTTCTGATGCTCCTCCTCAGCTTCAGGCAGGGTGACCTAAAAAGTACAACATTTAAGGTTCATTGGCTTTATTTACTTCTACACACACTTTCAGACACTTTTAGAAACCGACTCATTACTCATGAGAATAGTCTAAAATGTATTGGGGGGAAAAGGACAAAATATCCCCAAAATATGAGGAAACAAGTACACACACACAAAATAATACAAAAGCAGTCATAGTTTCATGAGACGGAAAGTTTACCTTCAGTATCTCCTCTGCATGCATCAGATGCTTTTTCATCTCATCATCCTTTAGCTGAACCTCCTAAACACACACATGGGCAAAAGATGTTCAAACTCGAGTGCTTAATGTTCAGATCTGCATTGGGCCATGTCTGTTAATTATTAAACTCTAACAACTTGAAAATTCTATTTGAATTTTGGTTAAATGAAACTCAGCAGTAGAAACATGAAAAAGTTCTCGTATTTCTAAAGGAGCTGCTTAATGCAAGACTTTTCTCACTTACATTCATTACACCAATAGCCCACTGGTAAGTCTCATTGAGCATGTTCCACATGAGGCGCAGTCTTCCTTGCAGTGTCTTCACCTGGACTTTCAGGACAGACTTCTCCTTCTCAACAGGATGGGGCAGGTTCTGTATGTTCTCCACTCTTCCTTGCAGTGTCTTCACCAGGACTTTTAGGACAGACTTTTCCACCTCAACAGCGTGGAGCAAATCCCCAATGTTCTGTATCGTTCCTTGCAGTAACTCCACTTGGTCTTTTAGACCAGGCTTCTCCACATCAACAGCATGGAGCAGATCCCCCATGTTCTGTATTGTTCCTTGCAGTAACTCCACTTGGTCTTTTAGACCAGGCTTCTCCACCTCAACAGCACGGAGCAGGTTCCCCATGTCCAGCACTGTCATTTGCAGTGTCGCCACCTGGTTTTTCAGGTCAGACTTCTCCACCTCAACAAGATGGAGCAGATTCCCCATGTTCTCCACTGTTCTTTGCAGTGACTCCAGCTGGTCTTTCAGGCCAGACTTCTCCACCTCCAGCTGAGCAATGATCTCCACAGCCGTCTGATGTTTCTCCTCAGCTTCAGCCAGGGAGACCTAATAAAAATACAACAATTAAGGCTTTTTCCCTTTATTTACTTCTACACACACTTTCAGATACTTTTAGAAACCGACTCATGACAAACAAACACATACACAAAATACAATAGCACTCATAATTTCATGATAAGTAAAGTTTACCTTCAGTATCTCTTCTGCGTCTATCAGATGCCTCTTAATCTCATTGTTCTTCACCTGAACCTCCTAAACACACACATGGGCAAAATATGTTCAAACTAGAGAGCTTAAATTTCACATCTGCATTGCGCCATTTCAATTCATTTAAAAAAAATCTAAGAACTTAAAAATTCTATTTGAATTTTGGTTAAATGAAACTCCATGCAGCAGAAACATGAAAAATTCCTTGTATTTCTAAAGGAGCTGTTTAATGCAAGACATTTCTCACTTACATGTACGCATGTGCCTAACTCCCAGTCAGTGTCACAGACATCTTTTACCACGGTCTTCACTGTTCTTTGCAGTGACTCCACCTTGGTGGTCAGGCCAGACTTCTCCACCTCAACAAAATGGAGTAGGTTCTCTGTGTACCTCACTCTTCCTTGCAGTGTCTTCACCTGGTCTTTCAGGTCAGACTTCTCCACCTCAGCAGCATGGAGCAGGTTCTCCATGTCCTGCATTGTTCCTCGCAGTGTCTTCACCCGGTCTGTCAGGTCAGACTTCTCCAGCTTTAGCTGAACAATGGTCTCCACAGCCGTCTGATGTTTCTTCTCAGCTTCAGCCAGGGAGACCTAATAAAAATACAACAATTAAGGCTTATTGACTTTATTTACTTCTACATATACTACCAGATACTTTTAGAATGTGGATGAAAAAAAGAATGTTCCCAAAATGTCACTGTGTACACCATGGGTGTCAAACGTACAGCCCGCAGGCCACAACCGGCCCGCTAGAGGGTTCAATCCAGCCCGCAGGACGAATTTTGAAAGTGAAAAAAATATGCATAAAAGCCACAAACTTGTCATTTTTAATAAAATGCTATTCCTAAATTATCCGCTAGGGGGTAAAAGCTAAGGGGGACATCTCTGGGACTGAACAGCAGATGGCAGCAATGCGACGTCTGCTGTTTGTTATCACGGAGTAGTCTACTCTATTTTCTATTCGTCCCCACACCCTCATTAGACAAAATGTCTGCCAAAAAGCAGAAGAAAAAAAAGAAAGAAGACTTCTTGTTATTTATAGGTGGTTATACTATGATTTGGTGATGTGTATACTATGATGTGGCCCCTGAACTAAAATGAGTTTGACACCACTGGTGTACACACACACACACACACACACACACACACACACACTTATTCTCACAGTTTCTGTCTCACACACACCTAAAGCACAGCCAAGGGGCAGAAGAGGTTAAAAACCGAGTACTCTGTGATCACATTTGCAATCTGGCCCAACATGATTCTTATTATGCCATGATGATAACAATAATAATAAACATGATAATAAATAATAAACCTCATGATATCATATGTTACATGACTATTATCCCTAATAGGTTCATTGCTGAGCTCATGATAGAGGTGCAATTTTAGCCTCCCATCTAATCTACTCTAATCTACTATTGCCAGCATCACTATTCAAACTCACTGCATCAAACTGCAGTGTGCAGATATGTCCTATTCTCACTCATTCCCATCATATGGTGCTCATCCATCCATCCAATCACCCTCAACCACTTATCCGTTATCGTGTCGCAGGGGCAGCAGCTCCAGCAGGGGACCCCAAACTTCCCTTTCCCGAGTCACATTAACCAGCTCTGACTGGGGGAAACCAAGCCGCATAATCTCTCCACCTAGTCCTGGGTCTTCCCCAAGGTCTCCTCCCAGCTGGACGTGCCTGGAACACCTCCCTAGGGAGGCACGCAGGGGGCATCGTTACCAGGTGCCCGAACCACTTCAACTGGCTCCTTTCAACGCAAAGGAGCAGCGGCTATACTCTGAGTTCCTCTTGGATAGCCGAGCTTCTCACCCTATCTTTAAGGGAGAAGTCAGCCACCCTCCTGAGAAAACCCATTTTGGCCGCTTGTACCCACGATCTAGTTCTTTCGGTCACTACCCAGCCTTCATGACCATAGGTGAGGGTAGGAATGAAAATTGTCCGGTAGATAGAGAGCTTTGCCTTCTGGCTCAGCTCTCTTTTCGTCACAATGATGCGGTAAAGTGATTGCAATACCGCTCCCGCTGCTCTGACTCTCCGGCAAGTGTCCTGCTCCAATGTCCCTTCACTTGTGAACAAGACCCCGAGGTACTTGAACTCCTTCACTTGGGTTATGTATTCATTCCCTACCCGGAGTAGCCACTCCATCGGTTTCCTGCTGAGAACCATGACCTCAGATTTAGAGGTGCTAATCCTCATCCCAGCTGACTGATGATGCCATCAGTACCACATCATCTGCAAAAAGCAGCGATGAGATCATCAGGCCACAAAATAGCAACCCCTCCCCACGCCTCGATATCCTGTCCATGAATATCACAAACAGGATTGGTGAAAAAGCGAAGCCTTGGTGGAGACCGAAACCTACCTGGAATGAGTCCGACTTTTTGCAGAGAATCCGGACATAGCTCTTGCTTTGGGCGTACAGCGATTGGATAGCCCTAAGAAGGGAACCCCTCACCCCATACTCCCTCAGCATTTCCCACAGTAAACCCCTAGTGACCCGGACATACGCCTTCTCCAGATCCACAAAACACATGTACACTGCATGATCATACTCCCAGGCCCCCTCCAAAATCCTTGTAAGAGTAAAAACTTTACCAAGGAGGCTGAGAAGTGTGATACCCCTATAACTGGCACACACTCTCTGGTCCCCCTTTTTGAACAGGGGAACCACCACCCCGGTCTGCCACTCCTTGGACACTGTCCCCGACTTGCACGCAATGTTAAAGAGGTGTATCATCCAAGACATCCTTCCATACCCAGAGCTTAGCTCTGCATTTCTGGACGGATCTCATCAATCCCCAGGGCTCTGCCACTGTGTAGTTGTTTGAGTTCCTCAGTGACCTCCACCAGGGAAATTGACGATGGTCCCCAATCAGCCTCCACCTACCTCTGCCTTCCACCATGCAATTACGTCCTCGGTTGAGGTCAGCAACATCCCATCCTTAATGTACACAGCTTGGATGGTTCCCCGTTTCCCCTTCCTGAGATGGTGAATGATTTTCCAGAAACACCTTGGTGACGTCCAAAAGTCCTTCTCCATGTCCTCTCTGAACTTCTCCCACACATGCTGCTTTGCCTCTTTTCATGGGAGAGGCTGCAGCTCTTCGGGCCTGTTGGTACCTTGCAACTGCCTCCGGAGTCCTCCGGGATAACGCATCCCAGAAGGCCTCCTTCTTCAGTCGGATGGCTTCCCTGACCACCGGTGTCCACCATGATGTTCGAAAGTTACCACCCCTTGTGACACCTAAGACATTGAGACCACAGCTCTCCGCCACAGCTTCAGCAATGGAGGCTTTGAAAATTGCCCACTCAGGCTCAATGCCCCCAACCTCCACAGGGGTGCCAGAAAAACTCAGCTGGAGGTGGGAGTTGAAGATCTCATGGACAGGGGCCTCCTCCAGACATTCCCAGTTCATCCGCACTTGAAATTTGGGCTTTCCAGGTCTGTCCAGAGTCTTTCCCCTTGACCGAACTCACCACCAGATGGTGATCAGTTGACGGCGCTACCCCTCTCTTCACCCTAGTCTCTTTCTGCAGCGCACGCAAGGTCTCCCTGCTCAAGAAACATGTGGCCTCATATCAGATGATACAATTACATTCCTCCAGGCAGGGTAACTCCTCTTCTCTTTGCTTTCTTCATGAGGGTTTCTTTGGTGCACATATTATTTTGAAAAGTACCTTATAATCAGTAGGCTTATCTCACGTACCTTGCTTTTCATGTTATTTCTGCATGCCTCACAGAGCAGTTCCTCCAGCTCCCTCACTCTCTCCTCCAGCTGAGTATTGGACAGCACAAGCTTCTGAATCTTCTCAGCCTCAGTCACAGCATCCTGAAATTCACAGTGCAAATATTGTTGGCTTTAGGTGTTTGAAGCATTCCTGAGTATTAGCATTCAGTCCAAACATCATGTATAGTTGCAGCTCTCTGATCTATCTAAAGGGCCATACAGCCTACAGTACAGTGCAATTAATGAACATTTGAGGGGAATTTTTAGTTTTGGAATAGTTTTGTTCTTGTTCTGTTCATCTGGGGATAACACCTAAGAAGGTCATGTCATGTCATTTAGATTAGTACAGAATGTTTATCTGCTTACAGAGACACAAATGTTTTTCTCCTTATCGGTACATAGAAGTATATTGTGCCCTGCACAATATATATATATATATATATATATATATATATTGTAACATATCAGAGTTGGAGGCGGATGCAGATCAAAACTCTTTATTCAACATAAAAACAAAACTCAAAGCAAAGGGAGTCTTTACCAGGAAACAGGAAACATGGCATAGAGCAATATACTTCTTAGCATGGACGACCGCTACAAACATAATCACCTAATAATACCAAGCACCGTGCTCAGTAACTCCGGAGTTTAAATAACAAGTGTCATTAACTTAAAACACAAACACCTATGACCCATAAAGCTAATGCTCAATCCCGGAAATGAGCGAACCAAAACAAAGTCATATATATATATATATATATATATATATATATATATATATATATACGAAGCATACTCAATCGCCCCCTGCCTGGGGCTCCATGCAAGATCTCACCTGTGTGTGTGTGTGTATATATATATATATATATATATATATATATATATATATATATATATATATATATATATATATATATATATATATATATATATATATATACACACACACAGGTGCTGGTCATATAATTAGAATATCATCAAAAAGTTGATTTATTTCAGTAATGCAGTAATTCCATCCCGTTCAAGAGTGGCTTGACACAAGGAATGCGACAGCTGAAACCCATGTCTTGCATATGTCTGTGCGTGGTGATTCTTGAAGCACTGACTCCAGCTGCAGTCCACTCTTTGTGAATCTCCCCCACATTTTTAAATGGGTTTTGTTTCACAATCCTCTCCAGGGTGCGGTTACCCCTATTGCTTGTACACTTTTTTCTATCACATCTTTTCCTTCCCTTCGCTTCTCTATTAATGTGCTTGGACACAGAGCTCTGTGAACAGCCAGTCTCTTTAGCAATGACCTTTTGTGTCTTGCCCTCCTTGTGCAAGGTGTCAGTGGTCGTCTTTTGGACAGCTGTCAATCAGCAGTTTTCCCCATGATTGTGTAGCCTACAAAACTAGACTTAGAGACCATTTAAAGGCCTTTGCAGGTGTTTTGAGTTAATTAGCTGATTAAAGTGTGGCACCAGGTGTCTTCAATATTTTCAGATATACTGATTTTGGGGTTTTCATTAGTTGTGTTATAATTATCAAAATTAAAAGGAATGAACACTTGAAATATATCAGTCTGTGTGTAATGAATGTATACATTATACTAGTTTCACTTTTTGAATGGAATTACTGAAATAAAAAAACTTTCTGATGATATTCTAATTATATGACCAGCACCTGTATGTATATATATATATATATACAGTGAGGGAAAGAAATATTCGATCCCCTGATTTTGTACGTTTGCCCACTGACAAAGAAATGATCAGTCTATAATTTTAATGGTAGGTTTATTTGAACAGTGAGAGTCAGAATAACAACAAGAAAATCCAGAAAAACGCATGTCAGAAATGTTATAAATTGTTTGCATTTTAATGAGGGAAATAAGTATTTGACCCCCTCTCAATCAGAAAGATTTTTGGTTCCCAGGTATCTTTTACACAGGTAATGAGCTGAGATTAGGGGCACACTCTAAAAGGGAGTGCTCCTAATCTCAGCTTGTTACCTGTATAAAAGATACCTGTCCACAGAAGTAATCAATCAATCAATCAGATTCCAAACTCTCCACCATGGCCAAGACCAAAGAGCTCTCCAAGGATGTCAGGGACAAGATTGTAGACCTACACAAGTCTGGAATGGGCTACATGACCATTGCCAAGCAGCTTCGTGAGAAGGTGACAACAGTTGATGCGATTATTTGCAAATGGAAGAAACACAAAATAACTGTCAATCGCCCTCTGCCTGGGGCACCATGCAAGATCTCACCTCCTGGAGTTGCAATGATCATGAGAACAGTGAGTAATCAGGCCAGAACTACACGGGAGGATCTTGTCAATGATCTCAAGGCAGCTGGGACCATAGTCACCAAGAAAACAATTGGTAACAGACTACGCCATGAAGGATTGAAATCCTGCAGCGCACGCAAGGTCCCCCTGCTCAAGAAAGCACATATACATGCACGTATGAAGTTTGCCAACGAATATCTGAATGATTCAGAGGACAACTGGGTGAAAGTGTTATGGTCAGATGAGACCAAAATGGAGCTCTTTGGCATCAACTCAACTTGCCATGTTTTGAGGAGTAGGAATGCTGCCTATGACCTCAAGAACACCATCCCCACTGTCAAACATGGAGGTGGAAACATTATGCTTTGTGTGTTTTTTCTGCTAAGGGGACAGGACAACTTCACCGCATCAAAGGGACGATGGACGGGGCCATGTACCGTCAAATCTTGGGTGAGAACCTCTTTCCCTCCGCCAGGGCATTGAAAATGGGTCGTGGATGGGTATTCCAGCATGACAATGACCCAAAACACACGGCCAAGGTAACAACGTGGCTCAAGAAGAAGCACATTAAGGTCCTGGAGACCTCCAGACCTTAATCCCATAGAAAATCTGTGGAGCGAGCTGAAGGTTCGAGTTGCCAAACGTCAGCATCAAAACCTTAATGACTTGGAGAAGATCTGAGATGTGTGCAAACCTGGTGGCCAACTACAAGAAACGTCTGACCTCTGTGATTGCCAACAAGGGTTTTGCCACTAAGTACTAAATCATGTTTTTCAGAGGGGTCAAATACATATTTCCCTCATTAATATGCAAATCAAATTATAACATTTCTGACATGCATTTTCTCTGGATTTTCTTGTTGTTATTCTGACTCTCACTGTTCAAATAAACCTACCATTAAAATTATAGACTTTACATTATGATCATTTCTTTGTCAGTGGGCAAACGTACAAAATCAGCAGGGGTTCAAATACTTTTTTCCCTCACTGTACACACACACACACACACACACACACACACACACACACACACACACATATATAGACGGACTGACACTCGGCGCGAGGGGAAAGGGAATCGCTCCTTTTCCAACTGCCATACCGGCACGAAGCAGGCAGCCCCACGTTGGACCTAGCAGTAACCGGAAAGGACGCCATGCCGGGGAGGACCCACCGATGCCGTACCGTCCGGGGATTGGAGGATCGGACGGAAGAATTCCCCCACTCTCTACCCGGATGGCAGAAATAAAAGGACACCCTTCTGCCCCGGGAAAGTTGAGTACCGACTTACCGAAACGGTTGGTGTCCGAAACGGATTCTCGTACAGGTATTCACCCGTACTCCCTTTAAAAGCTGCCTAATCTCTCTCTCTCTCTCTCTCTCTCTCTCTCTCCCCCTGTATATACTTCAGCGGAAGGCACCGACACGGACGAGGACGGCGCCGGCCGAGACGACGCACAGCGCTGAGGGACGGCTCAAGAACCCCAAGGCTTCTTCCGGGATTCCCTCGACACGCCCCTGCGAGCGTCACGGCGTCAGCCCGGCGCCGCAGACCTACACACATGCCCCCCCGGACCTACACTCTACCAAAACAAGAATAAAGCCTGAGTTTTTGCTCTACTTCCACCTCCGTGTCTCTGCGCATCGCCCTTTCCCGCTACAATATATATATATATATATATGTGTGTGTGTGTGTGTGTGTGTGTGTGTGTGTGTGTGTGTGTGTGTGTATACATGTAGGGAGAGAGGACAAAGGACTATTTTGAGAATGAACAATCAATCTTTCTCCCACAGAATTAGCATCCACACCTGAGATAGCACATCATGCTGAGAAGAGAACAGAACTTCGTCACTACACTGTTTCCTCCTTCCTCTCCTCACACCCTTCTCACCCTTCTGTTGAGTTCAACCTAAACACACCCAAACTCTATATACATTACATAACATGTTTGCGAATAATGCGAATAAGATGTAACCTATACATGTTTACTGTATTATACAAAAGGTCTCAGTGTGACTGGAAAATATGTTCTCATTCCCTCAACAGCAGTTTAAATAATATGGTACATGCCATTACAGGCATACTTTCCAAAGGTCCCTCACTCTACCTCCTGTATGTAAATAAGGTACATCTTTCCACAGACATCAAATTATAATCATAAACAGAACCTTTTGGTGGACCCACGGAGCATATGAGTATTTATGGGAGAGCCGACAAAGATTCAGGGAATCTGTAGACAGATTTCCCACACAATCACTGTGTGTAGTTTTTCTCTATCAGGTATGTACTGTAAGTGTTGTCTCTGTTATGTTGTGTTATGTTATGCATTTGGAATGTAATGTTGAATGTAATTCTTTATTATTAATAGTAGTATTGGATTTGAATGTTTTCATTACTGGTTAAATAAATTATTAGACTTTATTGTATTCTGAAATTATTGTCTCTAGTAGATTGCAATACTGTAGGTACCGTTGGTAATGTAGGAACCAAGTTTGCATTTCATCCAGGACTGAAGGGGGCAGCGAATATGCACAAGTGTTTTAGTCGGTCCACAAGTGGTAAAGAAGAACAAGAACTACAGAAGATGGGGACACAATTTTAGCTCCGCCCCGACTCATTGAGGGGAAAGGTGGTAAAAGTCAAACATGGAAATACTTCGCATTTGAGGTGGATGACAACAAACATTTAATTGATGCTCTGAAGCCGGTGTGTAACTGATGCTATTGTTCATTTCAAATAAGGTGAGGAAACACCTGGAATTTGGCGAAGCACCTAAAAGACCATCCTATATTGTTTGTTTGGGGCAGCTGCATTGTGGCCGTGAAACCAGCTAACGTTATACTCCATGTAAAGTTTGCGATAGCCAGTTATTTCTTAACGACAATAATGCATTGCAATGTTATAAACTACCTCCTAATGTTCCACCATACAGCGCCATTCAGCCTTTGTCCTGTCAGCTAAATGTAGTAATGTCACTAATAATTATTCATATGTTCATGCTTTTAATAAATCTTTTTGTCCTGCCACCATATCAGTGAATTTAAACTAATCCTTGCATTCAGAGTATAAGGTATGTGTGTGAGAGAGAGATTTAGCTTGATATTTAGCAGATATTTAACATGTTCATATAATGGAAAACTGGATTTTTGGATTTTCCCTACAACCAAAGTCAGGAGCAGAAGAAACTTACCATGAGCGGGTCTTGAGGAACCTCTGTGGGTTGGAACAGAGCTGGTTCCATGGCCTGGTCACACACTGGGTGTAAAGAAAATAATAAAAAGCTATCAGACATCTATTATTTATATTTTGAAGTCCAGAACAGCAGTATTTTCCACTTCTTATCCTGGTGACCCTACAACACAAGTATTCCCACTTTCTCAGTGGCCTTTGGAATAAAAACACTTTACTGATGATCAGTGTGTACATGTCTAATGTGGGCTAAGGCATAGAACACAGTGACTACATTACTGTGTTTAACGGAAACTTGGATTAAACCGAACGAGTACATAGCATTAAATACCTCGTTCAACTGGTAGAGGAGGAGGTGTTGGTCTCCACCAAAGTCAAAATCTAGGTGTCACACAAAAACCTAGATATAAATTTAATTATTTTGAAATTCTTTATACCAGTATAATGTATGTAGACACAAAAATAAGTCAATTCCTCTCATTATTATTTACAGAGCCCCAGGGCCATATACTGAATTTCTTAATGAATTTGCAGACTTTATTTCAAACCTGGTAGTTTCTGTAGATAAAGCATTAATTATCAGTGATTTTAATATTCATTTTGATAGCCCCAAAGACCCTCTACGAACAGCAGTTGTGTCCATCGTAGATTCTGTAGGGGTTATTCAGAATGTAATCGTACAAACTCACACAAATGGTGGTCACACTCTTGACCTGATAATAACATATGGATTAAATATAGAAAATATTGTAGTTTGAAGTTGTCTCAGACCATTATCTTATCTCATTCATAATACGTATTGATCATAATATTTGCACCTCGCCTCGCTACTGGTAAAATGTACTTTCACATCAGCTACTGCACCACGCTTCATAGCTAGCACTGAGCTAGCAACCTGGTATAATGGTCAAACGCGTACCTTAAAACACACAACTCGACAATTAGAACGTAATTAGAACGTGAATGGCATCAAACCAAATTGGTAATATTTCAAACAGCATGGAAGAAGAGCCTACTGAACTACTGAACTATAGAAAATCTCTTAGCAAAGCGAGAAAAGTCTATCTCTCCTCCTTAATAGGAAATAACAAAAACAAATCTAGATTTCTATTCAACACAGTAGCAAAATTAACTAGGAATATAACCACTACAGAAAGAAACACACAATCATTACATAGCAGTGAAGATTTCATGAAATTTTTCATTGGTAAGGTTGAAAATGTTAGATGTGAAATTCAGGCTATTAAATTAAAACCAGACAGTATAATAACTAACCCTGTAGACGATAATATAGCAATATCAGATCAATGTTTAGAGTGTTTTACCTTTCTTAGAGAGACCGAACTAGCTTCATTAATCTCTTCAGCAAATTCATCAACTTTCATACTAGACCCTGTACTGATGTTTCTTTAAACAGATTTGTCCTGGAGTAATTGAACCACTTATAAATACAATAAATTCTTGCTTTAGCACTGGTTATGTACGTAAATCACTTAAACTAGCAGTTATTAAACTCCTGATTAAAAAACCTAACCATGCCCCCTCCTACTGGAACATCCAGACAGTAAGGCAGTACAGTAATCGAGTCTAGAGGTGACGAATCAACACACCTCATAACCTTAATTAAAGTAAAATCATGAAAATAATACATCATACATGGAAATAATGCCATAAATGTGATTTAGAAAAAGAATATTAGTTTAAAAATCATTTTAAGGCAAAGATGATATTAGATTTATCAGAGCAAAATAAAAGAAAAAATTATTCAGAAATACTAGTTAATGCATTTATCACCTCTAGATTAGATTACTGTAATGCCTTACTGTCTGAATGTTCCAGTAGGAATATAAACAAACTCCATTTAGTCCAGAATGCAGCTGCTAGAGTCCTACCTAGAACTAGAAGATACGAACATATCACACCAATATTATCAATACTGCATTGACTCCCAGTTAAATCTCACATTGATTATAAAATACGTTTAGCACTAAAAATATAAAGCACTAAACGGTCCCGCGCCACAATATCTAAACAATCTTCTGGATTTCTATGATCCACCACGTCTACTTAGATCAAAAGATGCAGGCTATCTGATGGTACCTCAAATTGCGAAGGCTACAGCAGTGGTATTTGTTTACTCAAGCCTACCCTGACTAGACTTTCTATTATGCTAAGCACAGTCCAAATAATCTTTTCTCTCCCTCTCTCCTTCTGTCAAGCCACACACGATTTTATGGAGATACTAGAGATCCTGATCCTCTCTGCTCTCCGGACCTGCCTGAGCTGTTTCGGATGTCCTACCTGTGGATGGAGGTGTCATCTACTCCAATTCCAAATTGCTGGGACTACGACTGCTTCTAAGGCCAAAAAGACTTCATATAAATCCATAATTAACTTTTTCACACTATCTGGTGTAAGTCGCTTTGGATAAAAGCGTCTGCTAAGTGAATAAATGTAAATAAATGTAAATCTGTTGTTACCCAGATGAGGATGGGTTCCCTTCTGAGTCTGGTTCCTCTCAAGGTTTCTTCCTCTTAACATCTTACGGATGTTTCCTTGCCACCGTTGCCACTCAGTGGCTTGCTCAGTTGGGATAAATTTGCACCTTTAATATCTGTATACTGTGTTGATATTTCTGTAAAGCTGCTTTGACACGTCTATTGTAAAAAAGTGCTATACAGATAAAATTGAATTGAGTTGAATTTACATAGACAGCAGTAATCTAATTATTGACCTTACTCTGAGTAAGATAATAATGTGATTACTGTGTTTACTGTACATGCATCGCTTTTAGAATACTCCTGTCATGTTGCCGTTTTACGTGTTATAGAACACCTAGAATTTAATGAATCAACATAGTTTGTCTTTGTTATGGTACCGTATACAGATTTGGGTGTTTTTATTTAAAAAAAAAATTACGAATGCTTTACGTGCAGTTAATTATTTGTCATGCTGTACGTACAGATTGACAACTGCTTGAAACTGTGTGCTGAGTCCCAAACCGCGTATTTACAGTCTATATAGTAGCTGAGATACATGTATTTCTCCTACTGCAGGCTTATAGTAGGCAAGTATGCAGTTTGGGACGCAGCCGTGCTCTCTTGTTTGCTGTAAAACGGTTCAGCACTGACATGCTGTGTGATCATGTCCTGTCGCAAAACGTGGTGAAAACTCTCACACGACGTTCATAATGTGATTAAGGTGTGTACAGTGCCTTGCGAAAGTATTCGGCCCCCTTGAACTTTTCAACCTTTTGCCACATTTCAGGCTTCAAACATAAAGATATAAAATTTTTATTTTTTGTGAAGAATCACCAACAAGTGGGACACAATTGTGAAGTGGAATGAAATCTATTGGATTTTTGAAACTTTTTTAACTAATAAAAAAATGAAAAGTGGGGCATGCAAAATTATTCAGCCCCCTTTACTTTCAGTGCAGCAAACTCACTAAAGAAGTTCAGCGAGGATCTCTGAATGATCCAATGTTGTCCTAAATGACTGATGGTGATAAATAGAATCCACCTGTGTGTAATCAAGTCTCTGTATAAATGCACCTGCTCTGCGATAGTCTCAGGGTTCTGTTGAAAGCGCAGCGAGCATCATGAAGACCAAGGAACACACCGTACAGCAGGTCTCTCAGTTCACGAGAGAAGATGCAGGGAGTGAACCCATGGAACTGGGCAGGGCACGGACACGCGAGGAGGAAAGGGGGAGACAGCGTCGAGGTGACGGGAGACACAGTGAGGTTTCGCCGCACCAGTATCAGTTGAGTTCTGGCCAATTATCTCTCTTGTGTGTTTTCTCTACCAGTAGTATTAGAGCATTCAGGCCGTTCTTTTGTGCTTACAGCACTCGTCGACTCTGGAGCGGCGGTAAAACTTCATAGATGAGAGGACGGTGCAGGAGCTCAACCTTCCCATACATCAACTCCTTCACCCTCGAAACTACGATTCTCTACCTCACGGTCTCTAACAGACACCCCATAATTCTCGGTCTTCCCTGGCTGTAATGACACAACCCGACAATCTTGTGGACGGACAAGCAAATCACCCACTGGTCCCCGTACTGCCAACATAGTTGTTTAAAGGGGCCCGCGGTACCCATGGCCGCCACGACGGTGGAGAGCCCCATGGAGTCCGTCTCGAAACAAATTCCCCCTGACTATCGTGACCTCCAAGTGGTGTTCAGCAAGGCAAGGGCCAGTTGCCTCCCACCTCACAGACCTTACAACGGCCACCCTATTCACTAAACTTGACCTGCGCAGCACGTACACTCTCATCCGCATCAGAGAAGGAGATGAGTGGAAGACGGCTTTTAGCACCACGTCCGGACACTACGAATACCTGGTCATGTCGTATGGGCTTGCCAATGCCCCATCGGTATTCCAAAACCTGATCAACGACGTTCTGAGAGACATGCTGGGAAGATACCTGATTGCATACATTGACCACATCTTGATTTATTTGACCTCACTGGGGGAACATGTCCAGAGCATGTTACAGCGCCTCCTTAAGTTCCATCTGATTGTCAAAGCCGAAAAGTGCAAATTCCATCAGCACACTATCTCCTTCCTGGGTTATATCATCAGCCCTAAGGGAGTTGCCATGGATCAGCACAAGATCCAGGCAGTAGTGGAATGGCCCACGCCACCGTCAAGGAGTTGCAGAGGTTCCTCGGTTTTGCAAATTTCTACCGATGGTTCATCCGCGACTTTAGTAAGGTAGCGCAACCCCTGACCTCGCTCCTAAGGGGAAAACCCCGGCAACTGCAATGGTCTCCCGACACACAAAGGGTCCTGGAAAAGCTAAAACAGGCATTTACCACAGCCCCCATCCTCCGACACCCGGACCCCTCTGAGCCTTTCGTAGTGGAGGCTGACGCATCAGAGGTCGGAGTGGGGGCCAATTTGTTGCAGAGACTGGATGAGAGTCTTAAGCTGCACCCCGTGGCCTATTTCTCCTGTAAACTAATGCCAGCAGAACGGAACTATGCCGTGGGTGACCATGAGCTGCTGGCCATTAAGCTGGCCCTGGAGGAATGGCGACACTGGTTGGAGGAAGCGTTACATCCCTTTGTCAATTTCACCGACCACAAGAGCCTGGAGTACTTGAGAACAGCCAAGCGTCTCATGCCCCGTCATGCATGCTGGTCCCTGTTCTTCGCGCGTTTTGACTTCACGCTATCCTATCGTCCAGGTTCCAAGAACGCAAAGGCTATGTCTCGCAGACATGCCCCTGAGTTACGGACAGAGCCGGTGAGTTATGTTCTGCCACCTTCCTGTATAGTGGGCTCCCTGGAGTGGCCCCTGGACCAACAATTAGCCCGTATTCCCCATGCCAGAATCCCTGCCGCATGTCCGACTGGCAAGCAATATGTGCCCCGGCAGTGCAGAATTGACCTTATTACCTGGGACCACACTACTCCGGCCACGGGTCACCCAGGAGCCCGTCGCACCCTCCAATTACTGGCCGACAAGTACTGGTGGCCTAATATGTCCAGGGAGATTTAGCTCATGGTGTCCTCTTGTTCTTCATGCGCCAGGGCCAAGAGTCCCCTGGCTCGCCCAGTGGGCAAATTGCTACCTCTTCCCGTACCAGAACAACCGTGGTCCCACTTGGCCCTCGACTTTGTCACAGATCTACCGAAGTCCCAGGGGAATACAATTTTGGTGATAGTGGATCGATTCTCTAAATCGCTGCGTTTAATTCCACTGCCAGCCATCCCATCAGCTTTCACCATGGCAGAGCTTCTGTTCCAACATGTTTTCTGCTATTTCGGCATCCCAGAGGAAATCGTGTCGAATAGGGGGTCCCAGTTTACCTCCCGGGTGTGGGCCAGTTTCATGCAAAAGATGGGGGTCGCCATTAGTCTCACCTCCGGCTATCACCCCCAGGCTAACAAACAAGCTGAATGAGCAAACCAGGAGGTAATACGATTCCTCCAGACCTACTGCTCGAGTAACCCAGGAGATTGGAGCCGGTACTTGCCGTGGGCGGAATATGCCCAAAACTCGGCATTCCGCCACCCACCTTACCCCATTCCAGTGTGTGCTGGGGTATCAGCCTCCATTGCTCCCTTGGGACGCTACCCCAACTAACTCCCCCACAGTAGGTTCTGTCGAAGTGAGCAGGTCTGGGAGCAGGCCCATCAGCAACTGGTGCAAGCGTCCCAGGTGGCCAAGAGGAAGGCCGATCTGTGCCAAAGGGTTCATCCTGAGTATCGGCTGGGGGACAGGGTGTGGCTCTCCACGAGAGACTTGAAGAATACCAAGGGCATGAAGTTACAACCTAAATATATCAGACCCTTCCGTATACTATGGCACATTAACGAGGTGACGTATCGTCTGGACCTCCCCAGGCACAGTCGAATCTCCCCTTTCTTCCATTTCTCCTTGCTGAAACCTGTAATCCTGGGCCCCCTAGCCACAACGGTGCCCAGGGTCGCACCACCAGAACCATTGGAAGTGGAGGGCCGCCAAGCTTATCGCGTTCGGGAGATCCTCAACTCCAGACGTAGAAGGAGCGGTCTCGAATATTTGGTGGACTGGGAGGGATATGGACCCGAGGAGCAGTGCTGGATCCCAGCCCGAGACATTCTGGACACAGGTCCACGCAGCCCATCCAGAGAAGCCTGCCCCCCAGGGGAGGGGGAGGCCTTGAAGGACTTCGACTCCCGGAGTGAGCCCTTTGGAGGGGGGGTGGGGGGTAGCTCTATTATGACGCGGCAAGATCATGGTGGAACCATGCTACATGTAGTCCCGCCCAGAGGTGAGGTGGACAGGGACTACACTTCCCAGACTCGCCCGCGTTCGAGTTCGCTGGAGTTCTGATTACAAACACCTGTAACATATTAGGGTATTTAAGGACCTCAGAAGCTTCGCCCGACGCAAAGTATACACTCAGTGGCCTTTGCTCTGGCTGTTACTAAGCTCCACTATTTTGTACCAATTACTAGATATATCGCTTAACGCAGTTGTCCCTTGTGCCTTGTGCAGTCACAAGCTACTCGCAGTCATCCTCGCTCTAGCTGCCTGCGTTTGTCTCCACCGCTGAACCGTAACAATGATGAAGGACTGAACAAATCTATTAAATTAATTTCTTTTAAAAGACAGAAGTAAACCAAGCACTGCAGGTGTAATGGGTATGGAAAGTATTACATACATTTAATAGAATTACACAAAAGAAAATGTATAAGTGACTGGATGTGTGCATCTTCCCCTTTAATTTTCTGACTGAAGAGGGTAAACGTTAACTTCCTGTCTTTGCTCCTCCCTGTCTTTGCTCCTTTTATCCTAACTGAGTGGCGACGGTGGCAAGGAAAAACTCCCTAAGATGTTTTAAGAGGAAGAAACCTTGAGAGGTACCTGACTCAGAAGGAAACCCATCCTCATCTGGGTAACAACAGATATTGTGAAAAAGTTCAGTATATGAAATCTGTATGGCCTTAGGAGCAGCGAAAGTCCCAGCAATCTGGAATTTGAGAAGATTTGAGCTCTTTCCAGAGGCAGAAAGTATCTGGATCTCTAGTATCTCCATAAAGTCGTGTGTGGCTCGACAGAACGAGAGAGGGAGAGAAAAGATTATTAGGACTGGGTATTAATACAATAGAAAGTCTAATCAGGGTAGGCTTGAGTAAACAAATACGTTTAAAGCCTAGACTGTGTCTGAGTCCCGAACACTAATAGGAAGACTGTTCCATAACTGTGGGGCTCTATAAGAGAAAGCTCCTCCCCCTGCTGTAGCCTTCATTATTTTAGGTACCGTCAAATAGCCTGCATATTTTGATCTAAGTAGGCGTGGCGGATCATAGAAAACCAAACGGTCGTTTAGATATTGTGGCGCAAGACCATTTAGTGCTTTATATTTTTAGTGCTAAACGAATTTAAAATCAATGTGAGATTTAACTGGGAGCCAATGCAGTATTGATAATATTGGTGCGATATGGTCGTATCTTCTAGTTCTAGGTAGGACTCTAGCAGCTGCATTCTGAACTGGAGTTTGTTTATATTCCTACTGGAACATCCAGACAGTAAAGCATTACAGTAATCTAATCTAGAGGTGATAAATGCATGAACTAGTATTTCTGCATAATTTTTTATTTTTATTTTGCTCTGATAAATCTAATTTCATCTTTGCCTTAAACATTACTTTTAAACTAATATTATTTTTCTAAATCACATTTACGGCATTATTTCCCATGTATGATGTATTATTTTCATGATTTTACTTTAATTAAGGTTATGATTCGTTTTCTGCATCCTCCGTGAACTTGAGGCGTGTTGATTCCAATGGACTTCTAATTTATTTTACAGGAATGTTGAGGGGAAAAGCACACTGTATCAGACTGTTATCATTTATGTTAAATCTTTATTATAATTTACCTCCTCCTTTCCCCTTTCCGCAATGTGTTTTCATGGGAGAGAGTCGACCCAGTTGCCGTCCGCATATTGATTTGGTAAAAAAAAAAACACACACAAAGCAGACAACCAGTTACACATGGTTACAGCAGCACGACTGAGAAATAGTTGTACCTTTAGTTGTGACCTCGGGGTTCGATGGTGCTGTTTTCTTTCCATCGCCTCGTTTCATATAATAATAAATGGCTGCGGCTGTGATGGCTGCAGCTCCAGCCATGTACAGCAGGGGGCGCAGAGGAAGTTCCACCACACCAGCGCCAAGTGCACTCAAAAACTTGTTCATTTTTCTCTCTTGATAAAAACAACTACAATAATCAATTTAATCACACAAAGTTCATTGGAGACATGAAAGCTCTGCATTCTTTTTTCTCTCTCATAAACCGAGCTGTTCTGTGACGTCATGGAAGCTAGACACATCGCGGTCGTCATAGCGTGTTGCTTAGCAACACTGTTTCAACAAGTCCCGATCGTGAATGAATAAAGAATCCCTGAGCAGTTTAGGGCTGTGTTTATCATTTTCATCCACTCAGTTTAGGAGCCTGTACACTTTTGCATAAATCAAATGTTTTGCTTGATTGTAAATATATTTTATTGTATATAAATGATGACTATAACGTGCACACAATTACATGTATAAGCTTTGGGTTACACTTTCTTTTCATAATATTCCTACACAAAGTACTACAAGCTACATGAAGCTATAACGAAATGACTCATGATTTTATTCTCATATTTATCCCACACAAACTTTTACATTCCCTAAATCGTTTAAGATAAGAAACCAACTGAAATACGAGGACTTTTTCATGTTTCTGCTGCACAGATTTTCAGTGAACCAAAATTCAAATTGTATTTAAGTTTTTAGATTTGATTAATTAACAGAAATGAACATTAAGCACTCAAGTTTGAACATCGTATTCCCTATATGTGTGTTTAGTAGAATCAGGTGAAGGACAGGGAGATTAAGCTTCTGATGGACGTAAACAAGATACTGAAGGTAAACTTTCCTTCTCATGAATCTATGACTGCTATTGTATTATTGTACGTGTGTGTACTTGTTGTCTCACATTTTGGGGACATTTTGTCCTTTTCCCCTAATAAATTTTAGACTATTCTCATGAGTAATTTGTTGGTTTCTAAAAGTGTCTGAAAGTGTGTGTAGAAGTAAATAAAGCCAATGAACCTTAAATGTTGTACTTTTTTAGGTCCTTGCATTAAGCAGCTGTAATCAGGCAGCTGTAGCTCAGGTGGTAGAGTGGACTGTCCACCAGTCGTAGAGTTGGTGGTTTGATTCTTGGGCCACATGACTCCACATATTGAAGTGTCCTTGGGCAAGACACTGAACTCCAAGTTGCTCCTGATGGCAAGTAAGTGCCCTGCATGGCAGCTCTGCTCACATTGGGGTGTGTGTGTGTGTGAATAAGACGACAGTGTAAAGTGCTTTGGATAAAAACGCTGTATAAATGTGCCATTTACCATAAGCAGCTCCTTTAGTAAAAATATGAGGATGTTTATGCTGCAGCATGAGGTTCATTTAACCAAAATAAAAGTTGCTAGAATTTTACTGAATAGAAGTGACCCATTGCAAATGTAAACATTAAGCACTTGGCTTTGAACATTTTGTCAGTCATGTGTTTGTTGTATACCTAAAGTGACTATCTGGATGTGTGCATCTTCCCCTTTAATTTTTTGACAAATTTGACCAATTTATGGAGACAAAATACACAAACAAGGTACAAATCATAAATACAAGTATACAGGTCATAAACATAAAGAGACTAAAATAAAATTACAGCACGATTGAACAGACAGATAAATACATTATAAGACACACTTTTTGAAACTAGCTTTTGATTCGTAATATCTTTTTGACTGTTTTATATTTGTTTTTTATTACAGTTTTTTTCATTTTATTTAACTTTTATTTATTCTGTAATTTGTCTTTTTATGTACAGCGCTTTGAGAAGCTACTTTAAAGGCGCTTTATAAAGTAAAGTTTATTATTATTATTATTATTATTATTATTATTATTATTATTATTATTATTATTATTATTATTATTATTATTATTATATAAGAAGAGAAACAACCAAGACAATCCAGTTTGACCTCTAATTGGGGTTCAATTAAATGATAAGACTGACATAAGTGTATAGAGTAAATTATCTTTCCTAGATTTAATTACTTCGAGTGTATCCAAATAAAGAGACAGCTTTTTCAGAAATACAATGAAATGTGCTTTTTTTTATTACATTTATGTAGAAAAAAATTATCTAAAATTATTATATAAAAATTCCAGCTCTCTGTCCTCCATTATAAGACCCAGGTGGATCATATCATATGTCAAGGCTGGTACAGTCATATTGTTATTAATATTCAATTGTGAAAATCCTCCCCAAATAATTTATATATATTACAAAGGAACATCAAATGTTCAACTGTTTCTACTTCTGGGTTACAGACTATGAAGACTTGTAGGCCTTCACTCTCTTCCATTGTGTCACCAATCGTGACGGAGCGGATAAATGACAGATGCAATCGCAGTTAAGAACGAGAGTTTTATTTACAAAGAGAGACATGCCGACAAATCCAAAACGTGTTCCAGAACGTAATCCAAAATCAGGCGAAGATCAGGTGAACAGCAAACAGGCATGAACAGGGCAAGGCAGAGATCAAGGTCGTGGTACAGAGAACAGAGTCGAGATGTCAAACATGAAACAAACATGAAACGTGAAATAGAACGTGGACCTGGGAGCGGATAACCCAACGTGAACTAAATCTAAACATGAACGTGAATACTAAGTATAATCTATGTAACTCTCCGCGTTGTGTGCTGGGAGGCGCGCACTATATATGCCGGCATAATTAGCCTCGTAACCGCTTACAGCTGAGCGCAATACTGACACACGTGACAGCACAACCAATGACAAAATTGGGAGGAGACATGACAGAAACATAAACATTTACATTTACATTTATTCACTTAGCAGACGCTTTTATCCAAAGCGACTTACAAATAAGCAAAGCGATATATCAAGCAGGGAACAATACAAGTAGTGCTACTATACAAGATCCATTAATTGAATACCAGAGGAAGCAACGTGTACAGAGTAGAGGTGTAAGTGCATTGTGTGTGGGTTTTTTTTTTCTCTAGGAGTTGATTAGGTGTTCACGGAAAAGGTGGGTCTTGAGCTGTTTTTTGAAGAGCCACGTGTCCAGCTGTCACTATGGAAAAGCACATGCTCTCACATTTGCGCAGTAGAGCACGTTGCCACAAGGGAAAACCATGACACATTGTAGAAAAGTGAAGCCAATGTCCCAATATGGCACTGACGTCTCTGAGCCCGAGTCTGCGCAGTAGTGAGTGTGACGTTTAGTCGTGGTATCAAGGTCCCGCCCACATTCCTGCAGAATCAATCACAAGTACATGCCCATGAACTTTTTCAACTCATTATGTAAGTGTGAAATAAACAGTTATGGAAATGTAGAAATTAAAGTTAAAGCTCCAGTCTCCTCCAGAAGATCCTGAGAAAAAGTCAGTTGGTGCCTCAGTGACTACTTTGCTCAAAGAAGCTGTCAATCATGACATACTTCATGACATACCTCCCCCCACTTTTATACCATCAAATAACTAACTAAAATAAAAAATAATAAATGTTCATATTGTACATCTTTATTTGACAGCTGAAGTTTACACGTGCCTTGCAGAATCTGCAATTTTAGTTTTTTTTTCTTCAATATTTTTATTGAAAGATATGGCACATTGGAAGAAAAAAAACACTTCAGTACAATGAGAACCACAGTTATAAAAGGAGAAAAAAAAGTTGCACTGATCTCCAAGGATCAGTGCAACCATTCTTGGCTATGAAATCAGAAAGCGTACTTGAAATTAGTGAGGGTGTATTGGTTTTGGGAGTAGAGCGGTCCAACCTAGGATCAACAATGCAATTCATATCTCCTCCAAATATAAGGAGAGTATTATGCAATGAAGGGAGGCGCTCAAAGAGCTTAATCATGAAGTGTGGGTCATCAAAATTTGGGGTGTAAATATTAACTAATAATACAGGGACATGTAACAATGTACCTGAAATTATTAAGTATCTGCCACTTTCATCTGATATTACTTTAAGATGAAATACTAAGATAAAGACTTTATATTAAGATGAAAAGTGAATTGACTTACCAATTAAAATGGCAACCCCTCTGGCCCTAGTGTTGAAATTAGAGTGAAACACCTCAGAAATCAATGGACATTTAACACATTGAGCCGTTTCAGATGAGCAAATACCCTACATGTTTTTATAGGGCTCCCCATACCTTTAATGTTCCAGCTCACAAAGTTCACATGAACCAGAATTTCCAGTATTAGTGGACATTTATTAAGTGCTTACAGCAGGAAGAAAATGAAAATGAAGCAACGGCTCTGAGAGAAAGAAAAGGCGAAAGGAAACAAGAAGGGAGAAAAAAAGGTAGAAAACACTCACACAATCCAAACAAACAGATAGAAACAACCATGTCACCAACCTTCATCCATTGTTGGGATTTGGCCCGCCGCAGGATGTCCTCACAGTCCGCATGATAATGAAGTCGGGCGATTATGGGGCAAGCATAATAGGAAGTCTATTCAAGGTAGGCTTGAGTAAACAAATACGTTTTAAGCCTAGACTTAAACACTGAGACTGTGTCTGAGTCCCGAACACTATTTGGAAGACTGTTCCATAACTGTGGGGCTCTATAAGAGACAGCTTTTCCCCCCGCTGTAGTCTTCGCTATTCGAGGTACTATCAGATAACCTGCATCTTTCGATCTAAGTAGGCGTGGTGGATTATAGAAAACCAAATGGTTGCATAGATGCTGTGGCGCAAGACCCTAAGCACAGTCCTAACAGTCTCTTCTCACCCTCTCTCCTTCTGCTGAGCCACACACAATTTATGGAGATACTAGAGATCCTGATCCTTTCTGCTCTCCAGACCTGCCTGATCCGTTTCGGATGTCCTGCCTTTGGATGGAGCTCTCATCTACTCCAATTCCAGATTGTTGGGACTATGGCTGCTTCTAAGGCTAAACATATATTGTATCAAAATTTACCCAAAGACAATTAATATTTACCATAGAAACAGATACTCACATACATTAACTGGATGATGGACGAAAGTAAGTCACCGGGCCCGTGAGTGAGGAGAGGCAAGGGTCCAAATTTATTGTTGAGATCACACAGTTGGCATGTCCCAAGGATGATCTAAAAAACCAGAGGTGAAGCTCTTCCAGTTTTCTTAGGGTCAGGATGACCCAGACATCAATATGTTTTAGAAAGAACCTTCCCACAATACCATTATGTTTTAGAAAGAGCCTTCACCGAACAGCATTAGGTTTTCAAAAGAGCCTTCCCATAATACCAATAGGTACGAGACTCAACATTTCTGAGAGACCTTGGTCTCACGGGGTCCGCTGTTCCCATCGATGGTTATCTTGCAGCCCTAGCCGTTCCCATCGACAGTTATCTCACATGTGCAACTTGGCTCAACTACCCTTATAAACAGCCCATCTTCGTTCTCTCTTAAAAATTAAGGCCTTCGTCTGTGTTACTCCTGACTTTTTCTCGCGAGAAAAGAATCCTCCACACCTTCAAGTGCATTATGAGTAAGTTCATATTTGCTCTACATTTCTGTTTTATATCTGGTTATACTGCTTGTAAGTATTTTACCCCCTTTTCTGTACTCCATACTTCACAATATCATTATAATATCCTTATAATCATTATATTATCCTTATAATATCCTAATACTCCTTTAATTATTCTTATAATGTTATGTTTTCCTTCTGTATGTGTGTGTGTGGTGGCTTAGTCCTCTGTGTATATGTGTGTGTGTGTGTGTCTCTTAGTTGACCGTCCACCTACGCCTGCTGCACTAATCAAATACATGTATGGTTTGCGCCTTGCTTATCTGTGTGTGTTGTGTCTTAGGTAAACGTCAGCCCAGTGAACTTTCAATAAAATTACATACTACTCATACAAGGTCTCCCTCATATTTATTTTATGTATATTTTATATACAACACAGACTTCATATAAATCCATAATGAACAAATTGACGGTACCTAAAATAATGAAGGCTACAGCAGGGGGAAGAGCTTTCTTATAGAGCCCCACAGCTATGGAACAGTCTTCCTATTAGTGTTCAGGACTCAGACACGATCTCAGTGTATAAGTCTAGGCTTAAAACGTATTTGTTTACTCAAGCCTACCCTGACTAGACTTTCTATTGTACTAATACCCAGTCCTAATAATCTTTTCTCTCCATCTCTCCTTCTGTCAAGCCACACACGTATGTTTTATGGAGATACTAGAGATCCAGATACTTTCTGCCTCTGGAAAGAGCTCAAATCTTCTCAAATTTGAGATTGCTGGGACTTCGGCTTCTCCAAAGGCCATACAGACTTCATATAAATCAATACCGAACTTGTTCACATTATCTGTTGTTACCCAGATGAGGATGGGTTCGCTTCTGAGTCTGGTTCCTCTCAAGGTTTTCTTCCTCGAAAAACATCTTAGGGAGTTTTTCTTGCCACCGTTGCCACTCAGTGGTTTGCTCAGTTGGGATAAATTCACACCTTTAATATCTGTATACCATGTTGATATTTCTGTAAAGCTGCTTTGAGATAATGTCTGTCGTAAACAGCGCTATACAAATAAAACTAAATTGAATTGAAAAGAACTAGAAAATTACAGCCAAAAGAAGCGCAGTGTGGCATTATTTTCCTGCTACAGGGCTAGTAGCTAATTCTTCTGAGAGCACAAGTGCAGCCATTTACATCATCGACTAATAGAGCACTGTACATGTCATGTAATGGCGACATCCGTAGGTTAAAATATGTATTATATATGAAGCATTTTTAAAGTAATAAACATATTTCATGTGTTTCTAACAACGTGTTTTAGTAGGAGAGGAAAATTATTGCATGTTAAAGCCAAGTGTGCCACACAAGTCTTTGCAAGTGAAGCCAAAATGTTTCCCCCATCCAGGTGGCTAGATGCAGTATAGGTCATAAACCCCACCCTCTCCATGTAATCTAATGGGACAGGAGTCAAATTAAACCATCAAATTACACTTCAAATAATTTTTTTTCCAAAGATGGTTTCTGTCATTTTAAGTAGTTTTTATCACGCTGATGGAAGTTCAACTGTTTGTTTTTTAAATAAGTTTGATTTTAGTTGTCACATTCCCCCTTGAAGCAGCATGCTCTCGCGCTGTTGTGCATCCGTGTTGTGTCTTTTGAACATAAGCTCTTTGTTTTCGTTTCTGTCAATGGCTGGGAGGACACGTGTGTTTTGTTTATGTTTGTCATGACCCCGCCCCGTGGTTGTCATAGGTTGTATCCCTATGTGTGTCTGAATTACTCCCAGCTGAACTCTGTTTAAGTTAATGCATGCCGGTATATACAGTGCCTTGCGAAAGTATTCGGCCCCCTTGAACTTTTCAACCTTTTGCCACATTTCAGGCTTCAAACATAAAGATAGAAAATTTAGATTTTTTGTGAAGAATCACCAACAAGTGGGACACAATTGTGAAGTGGAATGAAATCTATTGGATATTTTAAACTTTTTTAGCAAATAAAAAACTGAAAAGTGGTGTGTGCAAAATTATTCGGCTCCTTTACTTTCAGTGTAGCAAACTCACTCCAGAAGTTCAGCGAGGATCTCTGAATCATCCAATGTTGTCCTAAATGACTGATGGTGATAAATAGAATCCACCTGTATGTAATCAAGTCTCTGTATAAATGCACCTGCTCTCTGATAGTCTCAGGGTTCTGTTGAAAGCGCAGAGAGCATCATGAAGACCAAGGAACACACCAGGCAGGTCCGTAATACTGTTGTGGAGAAGTTTAAAGCCGGATTTGGATACAAAAAGATTTCCCAAGCTTTAAACATCCCAAGGAGCACTGTGCAAGCGATCATTTTGAAATGGAAGCAGTATCAGACCACTGCAAATCTACCAAGACCTGGCCGTCCCTCTAAACTTTCAGCTCAGACAAGGAGAAGACTGATCAGAGATGCAGCCAAGAGGCCCATGATCACTCTGGATGAACTGCAGAGAACTACAGCTTCATGGCACTCATACAGTTTCATGGCACTCCGGGAGGAGTGCCCTTGGGGGGGGACTCTGTCACGGTTCCCCCTTGAAGCAGCATGCTCTCGCGCTGTTGCGCATGCGTGTTGTGTCTTTTGAACATGAGCTCTTTGTTTTTGTTTCTGTCAATGGCTGGGAGGACACGTGTGTTTTGTTTATGGTCGTCATGACCCCGCCCCGTGTCTGTCATAGGTTGTCTCCCCATGTGTGTCTGAATTACTCCCAGCTAAACTCTGTTTAAGTTAATGCATGCCGGTATATATACTACGTGCCGTACTAGACACAGCGCAGTTAATTAAACTTAGTAAACTTAGTAAACTTACTAAACGTAGTTCCTTGTTAGTTATAGCTCACGCTGGGTTATCTGCTCCCAGATCATTATCATAGCTCTCGTTCGTGTTTATGCTTATGTTCATGTTTGTTTATCGACCCTGTTTTTCCATACCACGACCTTGATCTCTGCTTTGCCCTTTATATGCCTGTTTGCTGTTTGCCTGAACTTCGCCTGTTTTTGGATTATGTTTCTGGATCATGTTTTGGGATTTGTCTGCTCTCCTCTCGTGTAAATAAACATCACTCATTCTTAAGTGCGCTTACCTCCTTCCTCATCCGCTCCATCACGACTTGTGACATTAGTGAACTCCCGGCTGAGCAATAGATGGAGAAACACGCTACATTTGGGGCTCCTGCAACAACCTTTTATATTATTTCATAGGCACTTTCTTTGTGGAGTACTTTTGGTGTAAGTCAAGTCCAACACCATAATCTTCACTTTTTGATGTCCAAAATGCCAGCGAAATCCAAAGACAAAGGGAGTGTTTCTTCTGCTCCGATTCAGTAGCCTGCTCCACATGCTGCATCCTCGCCTCATAGTGATCTCTCCTCCCCCTGCGAACAAGTTGTTATGCCCGCAGTCCCCCCACCCCGATTTCAAGGAAGAGCTCCTCTCTTCATCCTGAAACGAAATAGCGGCTATTTTCAAAACTGAGCTTCAGGCAGCCTTGGGCGAAAACTTGTCCTCTATCAAGGAAGAGCTACAGACCGTAAAGTCAAAATTGACAGTCAGTATTACGAATATCCAGTCGGATGTGAGCACCTTGAAGAATACCGTGGGTGAAATAGAAACTTCACTCTCCAAATGCTGTGATGACATCACTACGCTACAGGCTAAAGTGGAGCAACTTCCTGCCAAATTGAAGAGAATGAAAAAAAAGGATCTCAAGGCTAGGTCGCGGTGCAACAATCTAAGGATAGTGGGTGTCTCCGAAGACTAGACCAGCTCATCCACACCGGAAGCTGTTTCCACTCTGCTTAAAGAGGCTTTTAAACTGGACAAAGAGCCCCTTCTGGACCGCACTCATTGCACCCTACAGTCGAAGCCCCAAACCTGGCGAGCAAGACTACAGAAACCAGATAGATGGCAATCTTTGGCGGTTGCTTATGGTATGCTGATGAGAAACGCACATACTTAACCTTTTGTTCGCCAGACTACAGTCTCCCAACATAGCATTGGTGGTATAGTGGTGAGTATAGCTGCCTTCCAAGAAGTTGACTTGGGTATGATTCCTGGCCAATGCATGCACTGTAACCAGAAGGTGCAAGTGATAATTTATACTATTTGGAACAAAGGGAAGGAATCACCTACCTGAAAATGAATTGGTCAACAGAGAGGCTTCTCTGCAGGCCTCTAAGAACTCTTTCTGCTTACCACTTGTATCGTTAGTTGGTCTTTGCTCCACTAAATCACCACTAAGGTAAGTGCCACTTTGTGAGTTCTGAATCGGTCATGTTGACTTGACATCACTCGATGAACAGGGAAGGCACTGCTAGATGAGAAGACTTCCCATTGTTGACGAATGGCAATTTCAAGTCGAGGGTGCGTTTTCGTTGTATGTTCCTGCTTGGAGGTGGGGAATTACAAGTTGCAACCTCGAGTCAAACGCATCCTTACCCTTGTCTTCTTGATCAAGGAAAGAGTCAGGCTTCCACAGTCAGTGGAAAAGCAGAGATTCCCTGTTATTTTGCAAGCAGCTGTTATCTGCCTTGCTACAAAAGCACAATGGAAGGGAAACCGCTCCCAGCCTTTTTCGAGCGGAGACCTCTTGCTGATAGGTGAACTTGGTGACCAGTACTTTACAGAAAAAGTTGCAGTCAAGTTGAGAGTCTTACTGAGCAAATAAAGAGACAGGCTTCCACGTTCTGTGGAAAACCAGAGATTCCCTTTCATTTTGGAACTTATCAGCTTTGCTACAAAAGTAGCAGTTCTGCTCAAGGTCTCACTTTCAGGCTGTTCATTGAGGATCTGATCCTGTATTGATGACAACCGGTCAGATATTAAAGCAAGATTCCAAATTTGCAGCTTGTTTCTGCCCGGTCTCGAACCAGGGCCCTTTTGCATGTGAGGCAAACGTGATAACCACTACACTACAGAAACCACGTAAGCTGCTTTCTGTGGCTGTTGACTATGGTCTGCTGATGAGAAATGCACATTCTTAAACTTTTGCACACCACAATGGGATTTCCCATCATGGCATTGGTGCTACAGCGGTGGGCATTGGTGGTATAGTGGTCAGCATAGCTCCCTCCCAAGCAGTTGACCTGGGTTCGATTCCCGGCCAATGCGCAGTGTAAAGTCATCCTTTAAGTACTACTTTATGGTACTTGGAACAAAAGGAAGGAAGGACCTAACCGAAAATTAGTTGGCAATATAGTGTGCCATAGGCTTCAATGCAGGCGTTTTAGAAGCCTTTCAGCTTCCCAGTTGTATTGTTAGTGATTCTTTGCTGTTTGGAAGCACATCATTATCCATCAGTGCACGTTTCACCTTTGAACAAGGGGCAAAAATGTGAGAAAATCGGGTCTGTCTTCTGTTAGCGACAAGTTAGCATGCAAACTGTGACGAGAGGTGTACATTATCCGCTATCAGCTGCCTACATAGTCAATGTTTTATATTTAACAAGCAAATATGCCTATATGCTGATTGGTCTTAAGCAGGGTTGTCCAATCTTCAGGTTTTCGTTCCAATCTAGCAGGAGCCACACCTCATTCCAATTGTTTGATCTGCTGATCTTGGCTTTCAATAGACTAAAGTGTGGCTTCTGCTTGGTTAGTATGAAAACCTTCAGCCACACTGGCTCATTCTGGATAAGACTGGACAACCCTGATATAAAGTAAGTGCCACTTTGTGAGTTCTGAATCGGTCATGTTGACTTGACGTCACTCGATGAACAGGGAAGGCACTGCTAGTTGAGAAGACTTCCCATTGTTGACGAATGGCAATTTCAAGTCGAGGGTGCGTTTTCGTTGTATGTTCCTGCTTGGAGGTGGGGAATTACAAGTTGCAACCTCGAGTCAAACGCATCCTTACCCTTGTCTTCTTGATCAAGGAAAGAGTCAGGCTTCCACAGTCAGTGGAAAAGCGAGAGATTCCCTGTTATTTTGCAAGCAGCTGTTATCTGCCTTGCTACAAAAGCACAATGGAAAGGAAACCGCTCCCAGCCTTTTTCGGCGAGGAGACCTCTTGCTGATAGGTGAACTTGGTGACCAGTACTTTACAGGAAAATTTCCAGTCAAGTTGAGAGTCTTACTGAGCAAATAAAGAGACAGGCTTCCAAGTTCTGTGGAAAACCAGAGATTCCCTTTCATTTTGTATCTTATCTGCTTTGCTACAAAAGCAGGAATTCTGCCTGCTCAAGGTCTCGCCTACGGGCTGTTCATTGAGGATCTGATCCTATAGTGATGACAAACGGTCAGTTATTAAAGCAAAATTCCAAGCGGCAGCTTGTTTCTGCCGGTCTCGAACCAGGGACCTTTGCGTGTTAGGCAAACGTGATAACCACTACACTACAGAAACGACACAGCTTATTACTTGGCTGTTGACTATGGTCTGCTGATGAAAATGCACATTCTTAAACTTTTGCACACCACAATGGGACAAGCACAATGGAAGGGAAACCGCTCCCAGCCATTTTCGAGCGGAGACCTCTTGCTGATAGGTGAACTTGGTGACCAGTACTTTACAGGAAAATTTCCAGTCAAGTTGAGAGTCTTACTGAGCAAATAAAGAGACAGGCTTCCAAGTTCTGTGGAAAACCAGAGATTCCCTTTCATTTTGTATCTTATCTGCTTTGCTACAAAAGCAGGAATTCTGCTCTGCTCAAGGTCTCGCTTTTGGGCTGTTCATTGAGGATCTGATCCTATAGTGATGACAACCGGTCAGTTATTAAAGCAAAAATCCATATTTGTAGCTTGTTTCTGCCTGGTCTCGAACCAGGGCCCTTTTGCGTGTGAGGCAAACGTGATAACCACTACACTACAGAAACCACACAAGTGCATTTCTTTGGCTGTTGACTATGGTCTGCTGATGAGAAATGCACATTCTTAAACTTTTGCACACCACAATGGGATCTCCCATCATGGCATTGGTGCTATAGTGGGGGGTGTTGGTGGTATAGTGGTGAGCATAGCTGCCTTCCAAGCAGTTGATCCGGGTTCGATTCCAGGCCAATGCACAGTGTAAATTCAGCCTTTAAGTGCTACTTTATGGTACTTGGAACAAAAGGAAGGAAGTACCTAACTGAAAATTAGTTGGCAATACAGTGTGCCATAGGCTTCAATGCAGGCCTTTCAGCTTCCCAGTTTTATTGTTAGTGATTCTTTGCTGTTTGGAAGCACATCATTATCCATCAGGGCACGTTTCACCTTTGAACAAGGAGCAAAAATGTGAGAAAATCGGGTCTGTCTTCTGTTAGCGACAAGTTAGCATGCAAACTGTGACGAGAGGTGTACATTATCCGCTATCAGCTGTCTACATAGTCAATGTTTTATATTTAAAAAGCAAATATGCCTACATGCTGATTGGTCTTAAGCAGGGTTGTCCAATCTTCAGGTTTTCGTTCCAATCTAGCAGGAGCCACACCTCATTCCAATTGTTTGATCTGCTGATCTTGGCTTTCAATAGACTAAAGTGTGGCTTCTGCTTGGTTAGTATGAAAACCTTCAGCCACACTGGCTCATTCTGGATAAGACTGGACAACCCTGATCTAAAGTAAGTGCCACTTTGTGAGTTCTGAATCGGTCATGTTGACTTGACGTCACTCGATGAACAGGGAAGGCACTGCTAGTTGAGAAGACTTCCCATTGTTGACGAATGGCAATTTCAAGTCGAGGGTGCGTTTTCGTTGTATGTTCCTGCTTGGAGGTGGGGAATTACAAGTTGCAACCTCGAGTCAAACGCATCCTTACCCTTGTCTTCTTGATCAAGGAAAGAGTCAGGCTTCCACAGTCAGTGGAAAAGCAGAGATTCCCTGTTATTTTGCAAGCAGCTGTTATCTGCCTTGCTACAAAAGCACAATGGAAGGGAAACCGCTCCCAGCCTTTTTCGAGCGGAGACCTCTTGCTGATAGGTGAACTTGGTGACCAGTACTTTACAGGAAAATTTCCAGTCAAGTTGAGAGTCTTACTGAGCAAATAAAGAGACAGGCTTCCAAGTTCTGTGGAAAACCAGAGATTCCCTTTCATTTTGTATCTTATCTGCTTTGCTACAAAAGCAGGAATTCTGCACTGCTCAAGGTCTCGCTTTCGGGCTGTTCATTGAGGATCTGATCCTATAGTGATGACAACCGGTCAGTTATTAAAGCAAAATTCCAAACCGCTCCCAGCCTTTTTCGAGCGGAGACCTCTTGCTGATAGGTGAACTTGGTGACCAGTACTTTACAGGAAAATTTCCAGTCAAGTTGAGAGTCTTACTGAGCAAATAAAGAGACAGGCTTCCAAGTTCTGTGGAAAACCAGAGATTCCCTTTCATTTTGTATCTTATCTGCTTTGCTACAAAAGCAGGAATTCTGCTCTGCTCAAGGTCTCGCTTTCGGGCTGTTCATTGAGGATCTGATCCTATAGTGATGACAACCGGTCAGTTATTAAAGCAAAATTCCAAATTGGCAGCTTGTTTCTGCCCGGTCTCGAACCAGGGCCCTTTTGCGTGTGAGGCAAACGTGATAACCACTACACTACAGAAACCACACAAGTGCATTTCTTTGGCTGTTGACTATGGTCTGCTGATGAGAAATGCACATTCTTAAACTTTTGCACACCACAATGGGATTTCCCATCATGGCATTGGTGCTATAGTGGTGGGCATTGGTGGTATAGTGGTGAGCATAGCTTCCTTCCAAGCAGTTGACCCGGGTTCGATTCCAGGCCAATGGCACCGTGTAAATGCAGCCTTTAAGTGCTACTTCATGGTACTTGGAACAAAAGGAAGGAAGGACCTAACTGAAAATTAGTTGGCAATACAGTGTGCCATAGGCTTCAATGCAGGCCTTTTAGAAGCCTTTCAGCTTCCCAGTTGTATTGTTAGTGATTCCTTGCTGTTTGGAAGCACATCATTATCCATCAGGGCACGTTTCACCTTTGAACAAGGGGCAAAAATGTGAGAAAATCGGGTCTGTCTTCTGTTAGCGACAAGTTAGCATGCAAACTGTGACGAGAGGTGTACATTATCCACTATCAGCTGTCTACATAGTCAATGTTTTACATTTAACAAGCAAATATGCCTATATGCTAATTGGTCTTAAGCAGGGTTGTCCAATCTTCAGGTTTTCGTTCCAATCTAGCAGGAGCCACACCTCATTCCAATTGTTTGATCTGCTGATCTTGGCTTTCAATAGACTAAAGTGTGGCTTCTGCTTGGTTAGTATGAAAACCTTCAGCCACACTGGCTCATTCTGGATAAGACTGGACAACCCTGATCTAAAGTAAGTGCCACTTTGTGAGTTCTGAATCGGTCATGTTGACTTGACGTCACTCGATGAACAGGGAAGGCACTGCTAGTTGAGAAGACTTCTCATTGTTGACGAATGGCAATTTCAAGTCGAGGGTGCGTTTTCGTTGTATGTTCCTGCTTGGAGGTGGGGAATTACAAGTTGCAACCTCGAGTCAAACGCATCCTTACCCTTGTCTTCTTGATCAAGGAAAGAGTCAGGCTTCCACAGTCAGTGGAAAAGCAGAGATTCCCTGTTATTTTGCAAGCAGCTGTTATCTGCCTTGCTACAAAAGCACAATGGAAGGGAAACCGCTCCCAGCCTTTTTCGAGCGGAGACCTCTTGCTGATAGGTGAACTTGGTGACCAGTACTTTACAGGAAAATTTCCAGTCAAGTTGAGAGTCTTACTGAGCAAATAAAGAGACAGGCTTCCAAGTTCTGTGGAAAACCAGAGATTCCCTTTCATTTTGTATCTTATCTGCTTTGCTACAAAAGCAGGAATTCTGCTGTGCTCAAGGTCTCGCTTACGGGCTGTTCATTGAGGATCTGATCCTATAGTGATGACAACCGGTCAGTTATTAAAGCAAAATTCCTAACTGGCAGCTTGTTTCTGCCCGGTCTCGAACCAGGGACCTTTTGCGTGTTAGGCAAACGTGATAACCACTACACTACAGAAACGACACAAGCTTCTTACTTTGACTGTTGACTATGGTCTGCTGATGAGAAATGCACATTCTTAAACTTTTGCACACCACAATGGGATTTCCCATCATGGCATTGGTGCTATAACGGTGGCATTGGTGGTATAGTGGTGAGCATAGCTGCCTTCCAAGCAGTTGACCCGGGTTCGATTCCCGGCCAATGCACAGTGTAAATTCAGCCTTTAAGTGCTACTTTATGGTACTTGGAACAAAAGGAAGGAAGGACCTAACTGAAAATTAGTTGGCAATACAGTGTGCCATAGGCTTCAATGCAGGCCTTTCAGAAGCCTTTCAACTTCCCAGTAGTGATTCCTTGCTGTTTGGAAGCACATCATTATCCATCAGGGCACGTTTCACCTTTGAACAAGGGGCAAAAATGTGAGAAAATCGGGTCTGTCTTCTGTTAGCGACAAGTTAGCATGCAAACTGTGACAACAGGTGTACATTATCCGCTATCAGCTGTCTACATAGTCAATGTTTTATATTTAACAAGCAAATATGCCTATATGCTAATTGGTCTTAAGCAGGGTTGTCCAATCTTCAGGTTTTCGTTCCAATCTAGCAGGAGCCACACCTCATTCCAATTGTTTGATCTGCTGATCTTGGCTTTCAATAGACTAAAGTGTGGCTTCTGCTTGGTTAGTATGAAAACCTTCAGCCACACTGGCTCATTCTGGATAAGACTGGACAACCCTGATCTAAAGTAAGTGCCACTTTGTGAGTTCTGAATCGGTCATGTTGACTTGACGTCACTCGATGAACAGGGAAGGCACTGCTAGTTGAGAAGACTTCCCATTGTTGACGAATGGCAATTTCAAGTCGAGGGTGCGTTTTCGTTGTATGTTCCTGCTTGGAGGTGGGGAATTACAAGTTGCAACCTCGAGTCAAACGCATCCTTACCCTTGTCTTCTTGATCAAGGAAAGAGTCAGGCTTCCACAGTCAGTGGAAAAGCAGAGATTCCCTGTTATTTTGCAAGCAGCTGTTATCTGCCTTGCTACAAAAGCACAATGGAAGGGAAACCGCTCCCAGCCTTTTTCGAGCGGAGACCTCTTGCTGATAGGTGAACTTGGTGACCAGTACTTTACAGGAAAATTTCCAGTCAAGTTGAGAGTCTTACTGAGCAAATAAAGAGACAGTCAAGTTGAGAGTCTTACTGAGCAAATAAAGAGACAGGCTTCCAAGTTCTGTGGAAAACCAGAGATTCCCTTTCATTTTGTATCTTATCTGCTTAGTATGAAAACCTTCAGCCACACTGGCTCATTCTGGATAAGACTGGACAACCCTGATCTAAAGTAAGTGCCACTTTGTGAGTTCTGAATCGGTCATGTTGACTTGACGTCACTCGATGAACAGGGAAGGCACTGCTAGTTGAGAAGACTTCTCATTGTTGACGAATGGCAATTTCAAGTCGAGGGTGCGTTTTCGTTGTATGTTCCTGCTTGGAGGTGGGGATACAAGTTGCAACCTCAAGTCAAACGCATCCTTACCCTGTCTTCTTGATCAAGGAAAGGTCAGGCTTCCACAGTCAGTGGAAAAGCAGATTCCCTGTTATTTGCAAGCAGCTGTTATCGCCTTGCACAAAAGCACAATGGAAGGAAACCGCTCCCAGCCTTTTTCGAGCGGAGACCTCTTGCTGATAGGTGAACTTGGTGACCAGTACTTTACAGGAAAATTTCCAGTCAAGTTGAGAGTCTTACTGAGCAAATAAAGAGACAGGCTTTCAAGTTCTGTGGAAAACCAGAGATTCCCTTTCATTTTGTATCTTATCTGCTTTGCTACAAAAGCAGGAATTCTGCTCTGCCCAAGGTCTCGCTTCGGGCTGTTCATTGAGGATCTGATCCTATAGTGATGACAACCGGTCAGTTATTAAAGCAAAATTCCAAATTGGCAGCTTGTTTCTCCCCGGTCTCGAACCAGGGACCTTTTTTCGTGTTAGGCAAACGTGATAACCACTACACTACAGAAACCACACAAGCTTTTTACTTTGGCTGTTGACTATGGTCTGCTGATGAGAAATGCACATTCTTAAACTTTTGCACACCACAATGGGATTTCCCATCATGGCAGTTGACCCGGGTTCGATTCCCGGCCAATGCACAGTGTAAATTCAGCCTTTAAGTGCTACATTATGGTACTTGGAACAAAAGGAAGGACCTAACTGAAAATTATTTGGCAATACAGTGTGCCCTAGGCTTCAATGCAGGCCTTTCAGAAGCCTTTCAGCTTCCCAGTTGTATTGTTAGTGATTCCTTGCTGTTTGGAAGCACATCATTATCCATCAGGGCACGTTTCACCTTTGAACAAGGGGCAAAAATGTGAGAAAATCGGGTCTGTCTTCTGTTAGCGACAAGTTAGCATGCAAACTGTGACGAGAGGTGTACATTATCCACTATCAGCTGTCTACATAGTCAATGTTTTACATTTAACAAGCAAATATGCCTATATGCTAATTGGTCTTAAGCAGGGTTGTCCAATCTTCAGGTTTTCGTTCCAATCTAGCAGGAGCCACACCTCATTCCAATTGTTTGATCTGCTGATCTTGGCTTTCAATAGACTAAAGTGTGGCTTCTGCTTGGTTAGTATGAAAACCTTCAGCCACACTGGCTCATTCTGGATAAGACTGGACAACCCTGATCTAAAGTAAGTGCCACTTTGTGAGTTCTGAATCGGTCATGTTGACTTGACGTCACTCGATGAACAGGGAAGGCACTGCTAGTTGAGAAGACTTCTCATTGTTGACGAATGGCAATTTCAAGTCGAGGGTGCGTTTTCGTTGTATGTTCCTGCTTGGAGGTGGGGAATTACAAGTTGCAACCTCGAGTCAAACGCATCCTTACCCTTGTCTTCTTGATCAAGGAAAGAGTCAGGCTTCCACAGTCAGTGGAAAAGCAGAGATTCCCTGTTATTTTGCAAGCAGCTGTTATCTGCCTTGCTACAAAAGCACAATGGAAGGGAAACCGCTCCCAGCCTTTTTCGAGCGGAGACCTCTTGCTGATAGGTGAACTTGGTGACCAGTACTTTACAGGAAAATTTCCAGTCAAGTTGAGAGTCTTACTGAGCAAATAAATCAAGTTGAGAGTCTTACTGAGCAAATAAAGAGACAGGCTTCCAAGTTCTGTGGCCAGACTGTTGTTCAGCTTCCTTAGAGCTGCTATTTGAGGGGGTCAGGTGGTACGCCTACCCTCTTGAGTCCTTCCACGTCGTGGCAGAGACCTGTTATTTGCAAGCAGCGTTATCCCTTGCTACAAAAGCACAATGAGAAACCGCTCCCAGCCTTTTTCGAGCGGAGACCTCTTGCTGATAGGTGAACTTGGTGACCAGTACTTTACAGGAAAATTTCCAGTCAAGTTGAGAGTCTTACTGAGCAAATAAAGAGACAGGCTTCCAAGTTCTGTGGAAAACCAGAGATTCCCTTTCATTTTGTATCTTATCTGCTTTGCTACAAAAGCAGGAATTCTGCTCTGCTCAAGGTCTCGCTTTCGGGCTGTTCATTGAGGATCTGATCCTATAGTGATGACAACTGGTCAGTTATTAAAGCAAAATTCCAAAGTGGCAGCTTGTTTCTGCCCGGTCTCGAACCAGGGACCTTTTGCGTGTTAGGCAAACGTGATAACCACTACACTACAGAAACCACTCAAGCGTTTCACTTTGGCTGTTGACTATGGTCTGCTGAGGAGAAATGCACATTCTTAAACTTTTGCACACCACAATGGGATTTCCCATCATGGCATTGGTGCTATAACGGTGGCATTGGTGGTATAGTGGTGAGCATAGCTGCCTTCCAAGCAGTTGACCCGGGTTCGATTCCCGGCCAATGCACAGTGTAAATTCAGCCTTTAAGTGCTACTTTATGGTACTTGGAACGGAAGGAAGGACCTAACTGAAAATTAGTTGGCAATACAGTGTGCCATAGGCTTCAATGCAGGCCTTTCAGAAGCCTTTCAACTTCCCAGTAGTGATTCCTTGCTGTTTGGAAGCACATCATTATCCATCAGGGCACGTTTCACCTTTGAACAAGGGGCAAAAATGTGAGAAAATCGGGTCTGTCTTCTGTTAGCGACAAGTTAGCATGCAAACTGTGACAAGAGGTGTACATTATCCGCTATCCGCTGTCTACATAGTCAATGTTTTATATTTAACAAGCAAATATGCCTATATGCTAATTGGTCTTAAGCAGGGTTGTCCAATCTTCAGGTTTTCGTTCCAATCTAGCAGGAGCCACACCTCATTCCAATTGTTTGATCTGCTGATCTTGGCTTTCAATAGACTAAAGTGTGGCTTCTGCTTGGTTAGTATGAAAACCTTCAGCCACACTGGCTCATTCTGGATAAGACTGGACAACCCTGATCTAAAGTAAGTGCCACTTTGTGAGTTCTGAATCGGTCATGTTGACTTGACGTCACTCGATGAACAGGGAAGGCACTGCTAGTTGAGAAGACTTCTCATTGTTGACGAATGGCAATTTCAAGTCGAGGGTGCGTTTTCGTTGTATGTTCCTGCTTGGAGGTGGGGAATTACAAGTTGCAACCTCGAGTCAAACGCATCCTTACCCTTGTCTTCTTGATCAAGGAAAGAGTCAGGCTTCCACAGTCAGTGGAAAAGCAGAGATTCCCTGTTATTTTGCAAGCAGCTGTTATCTGCCTTGCTACAAAAGCACAATGGAAGGGAAACCGCTCCCAGCCTTTTTCGAGCGGAGACCTCTTGCTGATAGGTGAACTTGGTGACCAGTACTTTACAGGAAAATTTCCAGTCAAGTTGAGAGTCTTACTGAGCAAATAAAGAGACAGGCTTCCAAGTTCTGTGGAAAACCAGAGATTCCCTTTCATTTTGTATCTTATCTGCTTTGCTACAAAAGCAGGAATTCTGCTCTGCTCAAGGTCTCGCTTTCGGGCTGTTCATTGAGGATCTGATCCTATAGTGATGACAACCGGTCAGTTATTAAAGCAAAATTCCAAATTGGCAGCTTGTTTCTGCCCGGTCTCGAACCAGGGACCTTTTGCGTGTTAGGCAAACGTGATAACCACTACACTACAGAAACCACACAAGCTTTTTACTTTGGCTGTTGACTATGGTCTGCTGATGAGAAATGCACATTCTTAAACTTTTGCACACCACAATGGGATTTCCCATCATGGCATTGGTGCTATAGCGGTGGGCATTGGTGGTATAGTGGTGAGCATAGCTGCCTTCCAAGCAGTTGACCCGGGTTCGATTCCCGGCCAATGCACAGTGTAAATTCAGCCTTTAAGTGCTACTTTATGGTACTTGGAACAAAAGGAAGGAAGGACCTAACTGAAAATTAGTTGGCAATACAGTGTGCCCTAGGCTTCAATGCAGGCCTTTCAGAAGCCTTTCAGCTTCCCAGTTGTATTGTTAGTGATTCCTTGCTGTTTGGAAGCACATCATTATCCATCAGGGCACGTTTCACCTTTGAACAAGGGGCAAAAATGTGAGAAAATCGGGTCTGTCTTCTGTTAGCGACAAGTTAGCATGCAAACTGTGACGAGAGGTGTACATTATCCACTATCAGCTGTCTACATAGTCAATGTTTTACATTTAACAAGCAAATATGCCTATATGCTAATTGGTCTTAAGCAGGGTTGTCCAATCTTCAGGTTTTCGTTCCAATCTAGCAGGAGCCACACCTCATTCCAATTGTTTGATCTGCTGATCTTGGCTTTCAATAGACTAAAGTGAGGCTTCTGCTTGGTTAGTATGAAAACCTTCAGCCACACTGGCTCATTCTGGATAAGACTGGACAACCCTGATCTAAAGTAAGTGCCACTTTGTGAGTTCTGAATCGGTCATGTTGACTTGACGTCACTCGATGAACAGGGAAGGCACTGCTAGTTGAGAAGACTTCTCATTGTTGACGAATGGCAATTTCAAGTCGAGGGTGCGTTTTCGTTGTATGTTCCTGCTTGGAGGTGGGGAATTACAAGTTGCAACCTCGAGTCAAACGCATCCTTACCCTTGTCTTCTTGATCAAGGAAAGAGTCAGGCTTCCACAGTCAGTGGAAAAGCAGAGATTCCCTGTTATTTTGCAAGCAGCTGTTATCTGCCTTGCTACAAAAGCACAATGGAAGGGAAACCGCTCCCAGCCTTTTCGCAGCGGAGACCTCTTGCTGATAGGTGAACTTGGTGACCAGTACTTTACAGGAAAATTTCCAGTCAAGTTGAGAGTCTTATGGCAAATAAAGAACAGTCAAGTTGAGAGTCTTACTGGCAAATAAAGAGACAGGCTTCCACGTTCTGTGGAAAACCAGAGATTTCCTTTCATTTTGTATCTTATCTGCTTTGTATAAAACTTCAGCCACACTGGCTATTCTGTCTCTTAGTTTTTGTAGAATTTGCTTTGGATCTGTTATTTGCAAGCAGTGTTATTATTAAGCACAATTCAAAAACCGCTCCCAGCCTTTTTCGAGCGGAGACCTCTTGCTGATAGGTGAACTTGGTGACCAGTACTTTACAGGAAAATTTCCAGTCAAGTTGAGAGTCTTACTGAGCAAATAAAGAGACAGGCTTCCAAGTTCTGTGGAAAACCAGAGATTCCCTTTCATTTTGTATCTTATCTGCTTTGCTACAAAAGCAGGAATTCTGCTCTGCTCAAGGTCTCGCTTTCGGGCTGTTCATTGAGGATCTGATCCTATAGTGATGATAATCGGTCAGTTATTAAAGCAATAATTCCAAATTGGCAGCTTGTTTCTGCCCGGTCTCGAACCAGGGACCTTTTGCGTGTTAGGCAAACTTGATAACCACTACACTACAGAAACCACTCAAGCCTTTTATTTTGGCTGTTGACTATGGTCTGCTGATGAGAAATGCACATTCTTAAACTTTTGCACACCACGATGGGATTTCCCATCATGACGTTGGTGCTATAGTGGTGGGCATTGGTGGTATAGTGGTGAGCATAGCTACCTTCCAAGCAGTTGACCTGGGTTCGATTCCCGGCCAATGCACAGTGTAAATTCAGCCTTTAAGCGCTACTTTATGGTACTTGGAACAAAAAAGGAAGGACCTAACTGAAAATTAGTTGGCAATACAGTGTGCCATAGGCTTCAATGCAGGCCTTTCAGAAGCCTTTCAGCTTCCCAGTTGGATTGTTAGTGATTCTTTCCTGTTTGGAAGCACATCATTATCCATCAGGGCACGTTTCACCTTGGAACAAGGGGCAAAAATGGGAAAAAATCGGGTCTGTCTTCTGTTAGCGACAAGTTAGCATGCAAACTGTGACAAGAGGTGTACATTATCCGCTATCCGCTGTCTACATAGTCAATGTTTTATATTTAACAAGCAAATATGCCTATATGCTAATTGGTCTTAAGCAGGGTTGTCCAATCTTCAGGTTTTCGTTCCAATCTAGCAGGAGCCACACCTCATTCCAATTGTTTGATCTGCTGATCTTGGCTTTCAATAGACTAAAGTGTGGCTTCTGCTTGGTTAGTATGAAAACCTTCAGCCACACTGGCTCATTCTGGATAAGACTGGACAACCCTGATCTAAAGTAAGTGCCACTTTGTGAGTTCTGAATCGGTCATGTTGACTTGACGTCACTCGATGAACAGGGAAGGCACTGCTAGTTGAGAAGACTTCTCATTGTTGACGAATGGCAATTTCAAGTCGAGGGTGCGTGTGTTTGTATGTTCCTGCTTGGAGGTGGGGAATTACAAGTTGCAACCTCGAGTCAAACGCATCCTTACCCTTGTCTTCTTGATCAAGGAAAGAGTCAGGCTTCCACAGTCAGTGGAAAAGCAGAGATTCCCTGTTATTTTGCAAGCAGCTGTTATCTGCCTTGCTACAAAAGCACAATGGAAGGGAAACCGCTCCCAGCCTTTTTCGAGCGGAGACCTCTTGCTGATAGGTGAACTTGGTGACCAGTACTTTACAGGAAAATTTCCAGTCAAGTTGAGAGTCTTACTGAGCAAATAAAGAGACAGGCTTCCAAGTTCTGTGGAAAACCAGAGATTCCCTTTCATTTTGTATCTTATCTGCTTTGCTACAAAAGCAGGAATTCTGCTCTGCTCAAGGTCTCGCTTTCGGGCTGTTCATTGAGGATCTGATCCTATAGTGATGACAACCGGTCAGTTATTAAAGCAAAATTCCAAATTGGCAGCTTGTTTCGTCCCGGTCTCGAACCAGGGACCTTTTGCGTGTTAGGCAAACGTGATAACCACTACACTACAGAAACCACACGCCGCTTCACTTTGGCTGTTGACTATGGTCTGCTGATGAGAAATGCACATTCTTAAACTTTTGCACACCACAATGGGATTTCCCATCATGGCATTGGTGCTATAGCGGTGGGCATTGGTGGTATAGTGGTGAGCATAGCTGCCTTCCAAGCAGTTGACCCGGGTTCGATTCCCGGCCAATGCACAGTGTAAATTCAGCCTTTAAGTGCTACATTATGGTACTTGGAACAAAAGGAAGGACCTAACTGAAAATTATTTGGCAATACAGTGTGCCCTAGGCTTCAATGCAGGCCTTTCAGAAGCCTTTCAGCTTCCCAGTTGTATTGTTAGTGATTCCTTGCTGTTTGGAAGCACATCATTATCCATCAGGGCACGTTTCACCTTTGAACAAGGGGCAAAAATGTGAGAAAATCGGGTCTGTCTTCTGTTAGCGACAAGTTAGCATGCAAACTGTGACGAGAGGTGTACATTATCCACTATCAGCTGTCTACATAGTCAATGTTTTACATTTAACAAGCAAATATGCCTATATGCTAATTGGTCTTAAGCAGGGTTGTCCAATCTTCAGGTTTTCGTTCCAATCTAGCAGGAGCCACACCTCATTCCAATTGTTTGATCTGCTGATCTTGGCTTTCAATAGACTAAAGTGTGGCTTCTGCTTGGTTAGTATGAAAACCTTCAGCCACACTGGCTCATTCTGGATAAGACTGGACAACCCTGATCTAAAGTAAGTGCCACTTTGTGAGTTCTGAATCGGTCATGTTGACTTGACGTCACTCGATGAACAGGGAAGGCACTGCTAGTTGAGAAGACTTCTCATTGTTGACGAATGGCAATTTCAAGTCGAGGGTGCGTTGCGTTTGTATTTTCCTGCTTGGAGGTGGGGAATTACAAGTTGCAACCTCGAGTCAAACGCATCCTTACCCTTGTCTTCTTGATCAAGGAAAGAGTCAGGCTTCCACAGTCAGTGGAAAAGCAGAGATTCCCTGTTATTTTGCAAGCAGCTGTTATCTGCCTTGCTACAAAAGCACAATGGAAGGGAAACCGCTCCCAGCCTTTTTCGAGCGGAGACCTCTTGCTGATAGGTGAACTTGGTGACCAGTACTTTACAGGAAAATTTCCAGTCAAGTTGAGAGTCTTACTGAGCAAATAAAGAGACAGGTTCCACGTTCTGTGGAAAACCAGAGACCCTTTCATTTTGTATTTATCTGCTTTGTACAAAAGCAGATTTGCTCTGTCAGGTGTTCGGCTGTTATTGGTTATAGTGTGAAGTATTTAAATCACGCTCCCAGCCTTTTTCGAGCGGAGACCTCTTGCTGATAGGTGAACTTGGTGACCAGTACTTTACAGGAAAATTTCCAGTCAAGTTGAGAGTCTTACTGAGCAAATAAAGAGACAGGCTTCCAAGTTCTGTGGAAAACCAGAGATTCCCTTTCATTTTGTATCTTATCTGCTTTGCTACAAAAGCAGGAATTCTGCTCTGCTCAAGGTCTCGCTTTCGGGCTGTTCATTGAGGATCTGATCCTATAGTGATGACAACCGGTCAGTTATTAAAGCAAAATTCCAAATTGGCAGCTTGTTTCTGCCCGGTCTCGAACCAGGGACCTTTTGCGTGTTAGGCAAACGTGATAACCACTACACTACAGAAACCACACAAGCTTCTTACTTTGGCTGTTGACTATGGTCTGCTGATGAGAAATGCACATTCTTAAACTTTTGCACACCACAATGGGATTTCCCATCATGGCATTGGTGCTATAGCGGTGGGCATTGGTGGTATAGTGGTGAGCATAGCTGCCTTCCAAGCAGTTGACCCGGGTTCGATTCCCGGCCAATGCACAGTGTAAATTCAGCCTTTAAGTGCTACTTTATGGTACTTGGAACAAAAGGAAGGAAGGACCTAACTGAAAATTAGTTGGCAATACAGTGTGCCCTAGGCTTCAATGCAGGCCTTTCAGAAGCCTTTCAGCTTCCCAGTTGTATTGTTAGTGATTCTTTGCTGTTTGGAAGCACATCATTATCCATCAGGGCACGTTTCACCTTTGAACAAGGGGCAAAAATGTGAGAAAATCGGGTCTGTCTTCTGTTAGCGACAAGTTAGCATGCAAACTGTGACGAGAGGTGTACATTATCCGCTATCAGCTGTCTACATAGTCAATGTTTTATATTTAACAAGCAAATATGCCTATATGCTAATTGGTCTTAAGCAGGGTTGTCCAATCTTCAGGTTTTCGTTCCAATCTAGCAGGAGCCACACCTCATTCCAATTGTTTGATCTGCTGATCTTGGCTTTCAATAGACTAAAGTGTGGCTTCTGCTTGGTTAGTATGAAAACCTTCAGCCACACTGGCTCATTCTGGATAAGACTGGACAACCCTGATCTAAAGTAAGTGCCACTTTGTGAGTTCTGAATCGGTCATGTTGACTTGACGTCACTCGATGAACAGGGAAGGCACTGCTAGTTGAGAAGACTTCTCATTGTTGACGAATGGCAATTTCAAGTCGAGGGTGCGTTTTCGTTGTATTTTCCTGCTTGGAGGTGGGGAATTACAAGTTGCAACCTCGAGTCAAACGCATCCTTACCCTTGTCTTCTTGATCAAGGAAAGAGTCAGGCTTCCACAGTCAGTGGAAAAGCAGAGATTCCCTGTTATTTTGCAAGCAGCTGTTATCTGCCTTGCTACAAAAGCACAATGGAAGGGAAACCGCTCCCAGCCTTTTTCGAGCGGAGACCTCTTGCTGATAGGTGAACTTGGTGACCAGTACTTTACAGGAAAATTTCCAGTCAAGTTGAGAGTCTTACTGAGCAAATAAAGAGACAGTCAAGTTGAGAGTCTTACTGAGCAAATAAAGAGACAGGCTTCCAAGTTCTGTGAAAACCAGAGATTCCCTTTCATTTTGTATCTTATCTTCTTATTCTTGCATTTCCAGTCAAGTTGAGAGTCTTACTGAGCAAATAAAGAGACAGGCTTTCCAAGTTCTGTGGAAAACCAGAGATTCCCTTTCATTTTGTATCTTATCTGCTTTTACAAAAGCAGGAATTCTGCTCTGCTCAAGGTCTCGCTTTTGGGCTGTTCATTGAGGATCTGATCCTATAGTGATGACAACCGGTCAGTTATTAAAGCAAAATTCCAAATTGGCAGCTTGTTTCTGCCCGGTCTCGAACCAGGGACCTTTTGCGTGTTAGGCAAACGTGATAACCACTACACTACAGAAACCACACACAAGCGTTTCACTTTGGCTGTTGACTATGGTCTGCTGATGAGAAATGCACATTCTTAAACTTTTGCACACCACAATGGGATTTCCCATATGCGGCATTGGTGCTATAACGGTGGGCATTGGTGGTATAGTGGTGAGCATAGCGCTCCTTCCAAGCAGTTGACCCGGGTTCGATTCCCGCCAATGCACAGTGTAAATTCAGCCTTTAAGTGCTACTTTATGGTACTTGGAACAAGAAGGAAGGACCTAACTGAAAATTAGTTGGCAATACAGTGTGCCCTAGGCTTCAATGCAGGCCTTTCGCAGCGCCTTTCAACTTCCATGTTTGTTAGTGATTCCTTGCTTTTTGGAAGCACATCATTATCCATCAGGGCACGTTTCACCTTTGAACAAGGGGCAAAAATGTGAGAAAATCGGGTCTGTCTTCTGTTAGCGACAAGTTAGCATGCAAACTGTGACGAGAGGTGTACATTATCCGCTATCAGCGCGTCTACATAGTCAATGTTTTATATTTAACAAGCAAATATGCCTATATGCTAATTGGTCTTAAGCAGGGTTGTCCAATCTTCAGGTTTTCGTTCCAATCTAGCAGGAGCCACACCTCATTCCAATTGTTTGATCTGCTGATCTTGGCTTTCAATAGACTAAAGTGTGGCTTCTGCTTGGTTAGTATGAAAACCTTCAGCCACACTGGCTCATTCTGGATAAGACTGGACAACCCTGATCTAAAGTAAGTGCCACTTTGTGAGTTCTGAATCGGTCATGTTGACTTGACGTCACTCGATGAACAGGGAAGGCACTGCTAGTTGAGAAGACTTCTCATTGTTGACGAATGGCAATTTCAAGTCGAGGGTGCGTTGTGTATTTTCCTGCTTGGAGGTGGGGAATTACAAGTTGCAACCTCGAGTCAAACGCATCCTTACCCTTGTCTTCTTGATCAAGGAAAGAGTCAGGCTTCCACAGTCAGTGGAAAGCAGCAGATTCCCTGTTATTTTGCAAGCAGCTGTTATCTGCCTTGCTACAAAAGCACAATGGAAGGGAAACCGCTCCCAGCCTTTTTCGAGCGGAGACCTCTTGCTGATAGGTGAACTTGGTGACCAGTACTTTACAGGAAAATTTCCAGTCAAGTTGAGAGTCTTACTGAGCAAATAAAGAGACAGGCTTCCAAGTTCTGTGGAAAACCAGAGATTCTCTTTCATTTTGTATCTTATCTGCTTTGCTACAAAAGCAGGAATTCTGCTCTGCTCAAGGTCTCGCTTTCGGGCTGTTCATTGAGGATCTGATCCTATAGTGATGACAACCGGTCAGTTATTAAAGCAAAATTCCAAATTGGCAGCTTGTTTCTGCCCGGTCTCGAACCAGGGACCTTTTGCATGTTAGGCAAACGTGATAACCACTACACTACAGAAACCACACAAGCTTCTTACTTTGGCTGTTGACTATGGTCTGCTGATGAGAAATGCACATTCTGAAACTTTTGCACACCACAATGGGATTTCCCATCATGGCATTGGTGCTAGAATGGATGGCATTGGTGGTATAGTGGTGAGCATAGCTGCCTTCCAAGCAGTTGACCCGGGTTCGATTCCCGGCCAATGCACAGTGTAAATTCAGCCTTTAAGTGCTACTTTATGGTACTTGGAACAAAAGGAAGGAAGGACCTAACTGAAAATTAGTTGGCAATACAGTGTGCCATAGGCTTCAATGCAGCCCTTTCAGAAGCCTTTCAGCTTCCCAGTTGTATTGTTAGTGATTCCTTGCTGTTTGGAAGCACATCATTATCCATCAGGGCACGTTTCACCTTTGAACAAGGGGCAAAAATGTGAGAAAATCGGGTCTGTCTTCTGTTAGCGACAAGTTAGCATGCAAACTGTGACAAGAGGTGTACATTATCCGCTATCCGCTGTCTACATAGTCAATGTTTTATATTTAACAAGCAAATATGCCTATATGCTAATTGGTCTTAAGCAGGGTTGTCCAATCTTCAGGTTTTCGTTCCAATCTAGCAGGAGCCACACCTCATTCCAATTGTTTGATCTGCTGATCTTGGCTTTCAATAGACTAAAGTGTGGCTTCTGCTTGGTTAGTATGAAAACCTTCAGCCACACTGGCTCATTCTGGATAAGACTGGACAACCCTGATCTAAAGTAAGTGCCACTTTGTGAGTTCTGAATCGGTCATGTTGACTTGACGTCACTCGATGAACAGGGAAGGCACTGCTAGTTGAGAAGACTTCTCATTGTTGACGAATGGCAATTTCAAGTCGAGGGTGCGTTTTCGTTGTATTTTCCTGCTTGGAGGTGGGGAATTACAAGTTGCAACCTCGAGTCAAACGCATCCTTACCCTTGTCTTCTTGATCAAGGAAAGAGTCAGGCTTCCACAGTCAGTGGAAAAGCAGAGATTCCCTGTTATTTTGCAAGCAGCTGTTATCTGCCTTGCTACAAAAGCACAATGGAAGGGAAACCGCTCCCAGCCTTTTTCGAGCGGAGACCTCTTGCTGATAGGTGAACTTGGTGACCAGTACTTTACAGGAAAATTTCCAGTCAAGTTGAGAGTCTTACTGAGCAAATAAAGAGACAGGCTTCCACGTTCTGTGGAAAACCAGAGATTCCCTTTCATTTTGTATCTTATCTGCTTTGCTACAAAAGCAGGAATTCTGCTCTGCTCAAGGTCTCGCTTTCGGGCTGTTCATTGAGGATCTGATCCTATAGTGATGACAACCGGTCAGTTATTAAAGCAAAATTCCAAACCGCTCCCAGCCTTTTTCGAGCGGAGACCTCTTGCTGATAGGTGAACTTGGTGACCAGTACTTTACAGGAAAATTTCCAGTCAAGTTGAGAGTCTTACTGAGCAAATAAAGAGACAGGCTTCCAAGTTCTGTGGAAAACCAGAGATTCCCTTTCATTTTGTATCTTATCTGCTTTGCTACAAAAGCAGGAATTCTGCTCTGCTCAAGGTCTCGCTTCGGGCTGTTCATTGAGGATCTGATCCTATAGTGATGACAACCGGTCAGTTATTAAAGCAAAATTCCAAATTGGCAGCTTGTTTCTGCCCGGTCTCGAAACCAGGGACCTTTGCGTGCTTAGGCAAACGTGATAACCACTACACTACGAAAACCACACAAGCGTCTTCACTTTGGCTGTTGACTATGGTCTGCTGATGAGAAATGCACATTCTTAAACTTTTGCACACCACAATGGGATTTCCCATCATGGCATTGGTGCTATAACGGTGGCGTATTGGTGGTATAGTGGTAGCAGCATAGTGCTCTTCAAGCAGTTGACCCGGGTTCGATTCCCGGCCAATGCACAGTGTAAATTCAGCCTTTAAGTGCTACTTTATGGTACTTGGAACAAAAGGAAGGAAGGACCTAACTGAAAATTAGTTGGCAATACAGTGTGCCCTAGGCTTCAATGCAGGCCTTTCAGAAGCCTTTCAGCTTCCCAGTTGTATTGTTAGTGATTCCTTGCTGTTTGGAAGCACATCATTATCCATCAGGACACGTTTCACATTTGAACTAGGGGCAAAAATGTGAGAAAATCGGGTCTGTCTTCTGTTAGCGACAAGTTAGCATGCAAACTGTGACAAGAGGTGTACATTATCCGCTATCCGCTGTCTACATAGTCAATGTTTTATATTTAACAAGCAAATATGCCTATATGCTAATTGGTCTTAAGCAGGGTTGTCCAATCTTCAGGTTTTCGTTCCAATCTAGCAGGAGCCACACCTCATTCCAATTGTTTGATCTGCTGATCTTGGCTTTCAATAGACTAAAGTGTGGCTTCTGTTGACTATGGTCTGCTGATGAGAAATGCACATTCTGAAACTTTTGCACACCACAATGGGATTTCCTATACTCATGGCAATGTGTAAGTAGCGGTGCAGTATTGGTGGAATAGTAGTAGTATAGTTGCCTTCCAAGCAGTTGACCGGGTTCCATTCCCCGCACAATGCACAGTGTGAATTCAGCCTTTTGTGCTACTTTATGGTACTTGGAACAAAAGGAAGGAAGGACCTAACTGAAAATTAGTTGGCAATACAGTGTGCCATAGGCTTCAATGCAGCCCTTTCATGAAGCCTTTCAGCTTCCCTAGTTGTATTGTTAGTGATTCTTGCTGTTTGGAAGCACATCATTATCCATCAGGACACGCTTTCACATTTGAACTAGGGGCAAAATGTGACGAAAATCGGGTCTGTCTTCTGTTAGCGAATAAGTTAGCATGACAAAATGTGACAAGAGGTGTACATTTATCCGCTATCCGCTGTCTACATAGTCAATGTTTTATATTTAACAAGCAGGAATATGCCTATATGCTAATTGGTCTTAAGCAGGGTTGTCCAATCTTCAGGTTTGTCTAATCTAGCAGTAGTTCACACTCTTCCAATTGTTTGATCTGCTGATCTTGGCTTTCAATAGACTAAAGTGTGGCTTCTGTTGACTATGGTCTGCTGATGAGAAATGCACATTCTGAAACTTTTGCACACCACAATGGGATTTCCCATCATGGCATTGGTGCTATAGTGGTGGGCATTGGTGGTATAGTGGTGAGCATAGCTGCCTTCCAAGCAGTTGACCCGGGTTCGATTCCCGGCCAATGCACAGTGTAAATTCAGCCTTTAAGTGCTACTTTATGGTACTTGGAACAAAAGGAAGGAAGGACCTAACTGAAAATTAGTTGGCAATACAGTGTGCCATAATCTTCAATGCAGGCCTTTTAGAAGCCTTTCAGCTTCCCAGTTGTATTGTTAGTGATTCTTTGCTGTTTGGAAGCGCATCATTATCCATCAGGGCACGTTTCACCTGTGAACAAGTGGCAAAAATGTGAGAAAATCGGGTCTGTCTTCTGTTAGAGACAAGTTAGCATGCAAACTGTGATGAGAGGTGTACATTATCCGCTATCAGCTGTCTACATAGTCAATGTTTTATATTTAACAAGCAAATATGCCTATATGCTGATTGGTCTTAAGCAGGGTTGTCCAATCTTCAGGTTTTCGTTCCAATCTAGCAGGAGCCACACCTCATTCCAATTGTTTGATCTGCTGATCTTGGCTTTCAATAGACTAAAGTGTGGCTTCTGCTTGGTCTGCTATGAGAACATGCACATATCTGAAACTGCACACCACACTGGCATTCTGCCCATAATGGCACTTTTAAAGCTATAGTGGCACTTTGTGAGTTCTGAATCGGTCATGTTGAGTTGACGCTTCCAAGAACAGGGAAGACACTGCTAGTTGAGAAGACTTCCCATTGTTGACGAATGGCAATTTCAAGTCGAGGTGCGTTGCGTTGTATGTTCCTGCTTGGAGGTGGGGAATTACAAGTTGCAACCTCGAGTCAAACGCATCCTTACCCTTGTCTTCTTGATCAAGGAAAGAGTCAGGCTTCCACAGTCAGTGGAAAAGCAGAGATTCCCTGTTATTTTGCAAGCAGCTGTTATCTGCCTTGCTACAAAAGCACAATGGAAGGGAAACCGCTCCCAGCCTTTTTCGAGCGGAGACCTCTTGCTGATAGGTGAACTTGGTGACCAGTACTTTACAGGAAAATTTCCAGTCAAGTTGAGAGTCTTACTGAGCAAATAAAGAGACAGGCTTCCAAGTTCTGTGGAAAACCAGAGATTCCCTTTCATTTTGTATCTTATCCGCTTTGCTACAAAAGCAGGAATTGTGCTCTGCTCAAGGTCTCGCTTTCGGGCTGTTCATTGAGGATCTGATCCTATAGTGATGATAATCGGTCAGTTATTAAAGCAATAATTCCAAATTGCCAGCTTGTTTCTGCCCGGTCTCGAACCAGGGACCTTTTGCGTGTTAGGCAAACTTGATAACCACTACACTACAGAAACCACACAAGCCTTTTATTTTGGCTGTTGACTATGGTCTGCTGATGAGAAATGCACATTCTTAAACTTTTGCACACCACGATGGGATTTCCCATCATGACATTGGTGCTATAATGGTGGGCATTGGTGGTATAGTGGTGATCATAGCTACCTTCCAAGCAGTTGACCCGGGTTCGATTCCCGGCCAATGCACAGTGTAAATTCTGCCTTTAAGTGCTACTTTATGGTACTTGGAACAAAAGGAAGGAAGGACCTAACTGAAAATTAGTTGGCAATACAGTGTGCCATAGGCTTCAATGCAGGCCTTTTAGAAGCCTTTCAGCTTCCCAGTTGTATTGTTAGTGATTCTTTGCTGTTTGGAAGCACATCATTATCCATCAGGGCACGTTTCACCTTTGAACAAGGGGCAAAAATGTGAGAAAATCGGGTCTGTCTTCTGTTAGCGACAAGTTAGCATGCAAACTGTGACGAGAGGTGTACATTATCCGCTATCAGCTGTCTACATAGTCAATGTTTTATATTTAACAAGCAAATATGCCTATATGCTGATTGGTCTTAAGCAGGGTTGTCCAATCTTCAGGTTTTCGTTCCAATCTAGCAGGAGCCACACCTCATTCCAATTGTTTGATCTGCTGATCTTGGCTTTCAATAGACTAAAGTGTGGCTTCTGCTTGGTTAGGATGAAAACCTTCAGCCACACTGGCTCATTCTGGATAAGACTGGACAACCCTGATCTAAAGTAAGTGCCACTTTGTGAGTTCTGAATCGGTCATGTTGACTTGACGTCACTCGATGAACAGGGAAGGCACTGCTAGTTGAGAAGACTTCCCATTGTTGACGAATGGCAATTTCAAGTCGAGGGTGCGTTTTCGTTGTATGTTCCTGCTTGGAGGTGGGGAATTACAAGTTGCAACCTCGAGTCAAACGCATCCTTACCCTTGTCTTCTTGATCAAGGAAAGAGTCAGGCTTCCACAGTCAGTGGAAAAGCAGAGATTCCCTGTTATTTTGCAAGCAGCTGTTATCTGCCTTGCAACAAAAGCACAATGGAAGGGAAACCGCTCCCAGCCTTTTTCGAGCGGAGACCTCTTGCTGATAGGTGAACTTGGTGACCAGTACTTTACAGGAAAATTTCCAGTCAAGTTGAGAGTCTTACTGAGCAAATAAAGAGACAGGCTTCCAAGTTCTGTGGAAAACCAGAGATTCCCTTTCATTTTGTATCTTATCTGCTTTGCTACAAAAGCAGGAATTGTGCTCTGCTCAAGGTCTCGCTTTCGGGCTGTTCATTGAGGATCTGATCCTATAGTGATGACAACCGGTCAGTTATTAAAGCAAAATTCCAAACCGCTCCCAGCCTTTTTCGAGCGGAGACCTCTTGCTGATAGGTGAACTTGGTGACCAGTACTTTACAGGAAAATTTCCAGTCAAGTTGAGAGTCTTACTGAGCAAATAAAGAGACAGGCTTCCAAGTTCTGTGGAAAACCAGAGATTCCCTTTCATTTTGTATCTTATCTGCTTTGCTACAAAAGCAGGCATTCTGCTCTGCTCAAGGTCTCGCTTTCGGGCTGTTCATTGAGGATCTGATCCTATAGTGATGACAACCGGTCAGTTATTAAAGCAAAATTCCAAATTGGCAGCTTGTTTCCGCCCGGTCTCGAACCAGGGACCTTTTGCGTGTTAGGCAAACGTGATAACCACTACACTACAGAAACCACACAAGCTTCTTGCTTTGGCTGTTGACTATGGTCTGCTGATGAGAAATGCACATTCTTAAACTTTTGCACACCACAATGGGATTTCCCATCATGGCATTGGTGCTATAACGGTGGGCATTGGTGGTATAGTGGTGAGCATAGCTGCCTTCCAAGCAGTTGACCCGGGTTCGATTCCCGGCCAATGCACAGTGTAAATTCTGCCTTTAAGTGCTACTTTATGGTACTTGGAACAAAAGGAAGGAAGGACCTAACTGAAAATTAGTTGGCAATACAGTGTGCCATAGGCTTCAATGCAGGCCTTTTAGAAGCCTTTCAGCTTCCCAGTTGTATTGTTAGTGATTCTTTGCTGTTTGGAAGCACATCATTATCCATCAGGGCACGTTTCACCTTTGAACAAGGGGCAAAAATGTGAGAAAATCGGGTCTGTCTTCTGTTAGCGACAAGTTAGCATGCAAACTGTGACGAGAGGTGTACATTATCCGCTATCAGCTGTCTACATAGTCAATGTTTTATATTTAACAAGCAAATATGCCTATATGCTGATTGGTCTTAAGCAGGGTTGTCCAATATTCAGGTTTTCGTTCCAATCTAGCAGGAGCCACACCTCATTCCAATTGTTTGATCTTCTGATCTTGGCTTTCAATAGACTAAAGTGTGGCTTCTGCTTGGTTAGTATGAAAACCTTCAGCCACACTGGCTCATTCTGGATAAGACTGGACAACCCTGATCTAAAGTAAGTGCCACTTTGTGAGTTCTGAATCGGTCATGTTGACTTGACGTTACTCGATGAACAGGGAAGGCACTGCTAGTTGAGAAGACTTCCCATTGTTGACGAATGGCAATTTCAAGTCGAGGGTGCGTTTTCGTTGTATGTTCCTGCTTGGAGGTGGGGAATTACAAGTTGCAACCTCGAGTCAAACGCATCCTTACCCTTGTCTTCTTGATCAAGGAAAGAGTCAGGCTTCCACAGTCAGTGGAAAAGCAGAGATGCCCTATTATTTTGCAAGCAGCTGTTATCTGCCTTGCTACAAAAGCACAATGGAAGGGAACCGCTCCCAGTCTTTTTCGAGCGGAGACCTCTTGCTGATAGGTGAACTTGGGGACCAGTACTTTACAGAAAAATTTCCAGGCAAATTGAGAGTCTTACTGAGCAAATAAAGAGACAGGCTTCCAAGTTCTGTGGAAAACCAGTGATTCCCTTTCATTTTGTATCTTATCTGCTTTGCTACAAAAGCAGGAATTCTGCTCTGCTCAAGGTCTCGCTTTCGGGCTGTTCATTGAGGATCTGATCCTATAGTGATGTCAGTTATTAAAGCAAAAATCCAAATCTGTAGCTTGTTTCTGCCTGGTCTCAAACCAGGGACATTTTGCATGTGAGGCAAACGTGATAACCACTACACCACAGAAACCACACAAGCTCATTTCTTTGGCTTTTGCCCATGGTCTGCTGATGAGAAATGCACATTCTTAAACTTTTGCACACCACAATGGGATTTCCCATCATGGCATTGGTCCTATAGCGGTGGGCATTGGTGGTATAGTGGTGAGCATAGCTGCCTTCCAAGCAGTTGACCCGTGTTCGATTCCCGGCCAATGCACAGGTTGAAGATGGATGGGATTCGCACCGATGTTTTTACGTTAGGTTCGTCCGACCCACCTGCCGAATTTTTCATCGCTTTCTGTTGGCTAGTCAGGGTTCTACACCGTGCGATTGGCCCCCGCGTGTGAGGCGGACGTGCTAACCACTAAGCTACCGTACGCCCATATCCAATTATACTGATTTAGTATTTTTATTTTATTTTATTTTTAAGAATTCTCCCACGTTTGGTGCCATTCGTGACTAGTTGAATGAGACTATCTGATTTGATACAGACACTAAACCACACGACATAAAAGCAGTGCATCCCAATCATGATTCAATCATCTCAATCCATTTTGGCCACACGGAAACCTCAGCAATGCCTGGCTGCAGTCCCATTGGTAGTGCGTGCGCGCCTTCGGTGCGTCACGTGCGCGCGCGCGCTCCGTGTGTGCGTGCGCGTGGGAGTGTGCCTGCGTGCGCGTTCCTGTGTGGGCATTCAGTCGCCTACGCACTGAGTTGCAGATACATCAGTGAATTCACACGAGTTTTTAAGATACCTCTCTTTCTCACACACACACACACACACACACACACAGACACACACACACTCATACTCGAGATGTCTGACATGGAGCCTAAATCAGCCCAGGATTTAACCGTGGTGGTGAGTAATTGTTTTATTATTATTACTCCCTGCATTTATAAGTAGCTGTAATGTTAACGTTGGCGTTAGCGTTAACGCAGCTAACTAAGACAGCTAGCTTCCAGGTTTCCTACCGACGTCACTAAATATCACATATTACAAGAGTTCGAGTTAATATGTGGGTTTGGAGAATTTCTTAGCAAACCAGTTTTTTGTCGCTTTTATTTTGTGCTTCGGTATCTATCGTTGATGTTTTAGCAGGTAGCGTTTCCTTGGACACGAAAAAGGGTTGCCAGATTGGATTTATCTAAACGCTATAATGTTTAGCCAATAACATTTAAACTAAAGTAACATTTTATCCCAATGTTTTTTTCCCATTCAAGACACGATTTAGCAGCCATATGGAGTGTTACGAGTTGCTAACTCTATAAAAGTATGATTGTTTCGTGTTAAAGGTTATAAAGATACTTAAAGGTTTGTGGTGTTTAAAAAAAGTCTACAGATTATGCTGTTTTTAATTTCTTCGTTTCTTAATATTTGTCTTGTTATTGTTATTTATTCTTTCTTTGTATCTTTCTTTTTTTATGCATTTATTCTTTAATTATCCAGTGTAGTTCGATTGTCGTTTTGGAATGACATGGCAACCCGTGCCAGTGAGTAACGCTTAGTTTTTAATTAGCTTTGAATTCAATTTCAGTTTGAATTGCCCTCGTGTTGTTCGCTTGTTGCCATGGCTACAGCTCATGCGCGTGGGCGTGGAGATTAGTTTCCTGGCAGGAGACTTGGTGACCCCAAGCTCCCACTCACACACACTCACACTCTCACACACACACAGTCACACACCATTGAGAGATTTTTATTTTTTTTTTCTCCCTGTCTCTGTGAGTATTTGAGTAAAAAAAAAATGTTCTGTCCATTTTATCCTTCCTGCTTTTCAGGTGCAGAGTTTACTGCAGCAGATGCAGGACAAGTTCCAGACCATGTCCGACCAGATTATCGGAAGAAATATCCTACATTCAGCAGTGTTCCGGGGGTTTTTTTAGGGGTGGTGTTTGTGTAGATGCTCCTGAACGTTCCATGACCTTAAGAGTAACTATAAATAGATTAAAAAAAAAAAAAAGTCTGAAGGTTGGATATCCAGCAACGTTTGGACTCGTGGCTGATTATTTTCCAATAACCGCACGGCATGATGGTGCGGTGCGTCCTGATGATGAAGCCGAGTAACTTTTACCACCCTGAAGTGTTTTTATTCCTCTTATACAACAGCAATCTGTCAACGATTACCATGTTTATTTATTGAACAGCGACACGTCGTACTTTTGTCCAATTATAGTTACGTTTCAATGCTGTGGAAGGTCCAAGAAACTAGTTATATTATAGCAGCTGCAAACTCGTTCTCTGACCAGCCGCAAATTTTTCTCTCTGTTGTAGATTGATTAATAAATAAATAAATTAATAAATACGCAGTTGAACCAGCAGTCCAGGGGGCTGAGTGTGTTTCAAGCTGGATAAATGTGTTTAACGTGTGTGGGTTAGGGTTATAGGGGAATCAGATCCAGCTCCACTCCCTGGACTTTAGGTTATACAGCAAAATACTATGTTCGTTCTCTCTCTCTCTCTCTCTCTCTCTCTGAAAACTAATAAGACAAAAAGTGTAAAATTCTCTGTCTCGAAGATGTCAGAGCTGCTGTTATTGGAAACTAATTGACCCCTTCTGACCAAACAGAGACGTACAAACGCTTTTAGGGATTCTCCTTAATCAGAACACTCGATGACATGAGCACCCGCATCGACGACCTGGAGGAGACCCTCCCCCCCCCACGGGGGATAGGGGACAACCAAAAAAAAAAAAAGCCAACCCCCCCACAACCACAAACAAAAAACCCAACAAAAATTTTTTTTTTTTTTTAAAAAAAAAAAAAAAAAAAAAAAAAAAAAAAAAATTTTTACGTAAAAAGAAAAAAGCTTTTACACACACAGTCTGACTGGATTCCTCTCACTGCCATCCTTCCTGTACAGCAATAAAGAGATGAGACAGGGTTTAAAATCATCCACTCCGTGCTCAGATATCTCTCAGTGAACTAGCTATGCAAATTAATTCATTCATCTTCTGTTCATTAACCCTCTTACCCCGTATGGCCGAAAAACCGGCTTGCCCGCCCAAACTCTCCTGATTCAGACCCTGATCCGTCTTCATCTTCAGCATCAACCAGTGCGACTGACACTGCAGGGGTTTGGAGTCATAACGTGAACATCTCTGTGCACTCATGAGAACACTACCTGCTGCTCTGATTATCACCAGAAACTTGACTTTTGGCGCTAAAATTCATTTATTTATTTATTTATTTACTTGAATTTATTCAAAGGCATTGACGCTGATGCTCATATGGTACTTCTAAATGAGTAGAAGGATTTTAGCAAGCACTTTTTGTAATTTCTCTAGTTAAGAATTGTGCTCTAAATTTAGTAAAAACACTGAATTGCTTCATTTTCAAAGTAATATTACACAAATACATTATTATAAGTTGTTTCAAGGCCTAAAAATGCTGAAATTAAAATTTGGGGGCCAATTTTGGTCCAGGAACTCAGGGTTGGCGTGCTGTTTCTATGGGGAATATAGGGTTGTGGGACATAATACTGTGGGAACTTAGGGGTAAGAGGGTTAAAGCTGTTGTATCTGATTGATCTGAGTCAGGTACAGAAGATGAAGCCGGATTGGATCCATCTTCTCCCATGTTGCTTGCTTGCTTATTTATTTATTTAATTGTTTGGCTCCGCCCAGTTTTCGGTTTGCAGACAAGTTAAAGTGAGTGAACATTAAAACAAAATATTTAGTTTAGTGGCAGCACGGCAGTACCATTGGTTGTTTTGATTTTACAAACTACAAAAACTAAATGGGAGAAATAAAAAGGAACCTGTAAAATGTAAAAAAATAAAATAAATAGATATAGATTTTTTAGAGATGAAATAATAAAACAGCAAAGCAACTGTTTCCATTCAGTTCCAATTAGTTTGCAATTATTAAAAACATTTAAAAAGAAAACAATATCACACTACCAGCGATGTATCAGAAAATTGTATCCTAGTTTAATTGTATCATATTGTAGTTTATCACGATCTCGATATTATATCGTCATATCGCCCAGGCCCAAATCACAGATACGTCATGCGACGTGACACTTTAAGTCAAATCTCACAACCCGCTCAAATTCTCTCTAATTTCCTGCCTCCAAAGCTACAACGATCTTTCTTTGCACACCTTAATGATGATATCTACTTTTATGATAGCTACTTGCGACATGTAAAAAATGATTAATGAAACCCTTTTTAGCACTTACGGACGGAGGAGCAGAAAATGAGGATGAAACTTTTCACTGAGATTCGACCAATGACAGTGACATGTGGGAGGAGTTAATGCAGGTCTGACCTCACCTCATGGGCCGCTGACCCCACCCTCTGGACTTGAGACCCCAAGATATGTTTGTATTAGGAGAATGTTAATAATGGAAATGCAGCTTTTAAAATCTTAGTTTAGTTAGTGAGTGTGTGTGTGTGTGTGTGTGTGTGTGTGTTTTAAGTATATGTAAATGCTACATAATTTAACAAATTTATTGTTTAGTTTCTTGTAGCATGTGCGGTTTGCATTTTTATTCGTTTTTTTTTATTATTATTTATTTTTATTATAAAAATGTCACATCCATTAATGGCACTCAACTAGTAACTATCCAAACTTCTTATTTATTTATCTATTTATTTATTTTTTATCACTTCTCACTGTTCCAGCGTACACAGTTTTGGTAACGGAAGAATCCTCGTACGTTTTCGGGAGCGTCCTGCAATCTGTAGCCTGTGGTTAAATGAGACTGTGATGTGTGACGTCATGGATGTTCCTCTCTAGTTCCCCCACTCCCCCCACGCCAATCAAAATAACCTTTCAGTATTTGTGGTGGTGATTTATTGATTTGTTCCTGTGTCTTGAGAAAACCCACGCTGCATAAATCCTACGTGCTGAACCTAAGCGAAACAGAAGAACATCTTATTAAACGCCTGACGTACTGTGAACATACACTCAGATTTCCAGCAAACTTATTGGTGCTGTTCATGAGGTTTTCTGTAAAGACCACCAGAGATTTGATTGCTCTAATGCCCAGTGTGTTGACTGTATCTCAAATAAAAGCATGTTTTCATACTACCAAAAAAAAAGCCTGAGGTAAGACATTTATATCGGTTATAACAGAGTCCACATCTTATTAAAATATGACTTGATGTTTAGTTGTTTCTGGTTGCAGAAGTTATATTCTAAGTACTTCAAATTTTATAGAGTCACTTAAAGGAATTAGCATGAGCTTTACCATACACGCAACAGTATAGAAACTGCTCTTAATATTTTCATATTTTTGTTTTAAAGCCACAGAAATCCGGAACTCATATTCACTCTCATGCTACACATGGAACATCCTTTTGTTTGTTTTTTTGTTTGTGTTTTTAAATAGTGTTTTTTAAATGCTCTACGTATGAGGATTATTACTATTCAAGATATCGATGAGATTATTAATCATATCTCAATGGAACTATGTATATCTATAGCCGAAGTGTTTATGTACAGTACTGTGCAAAAGTTCAAAGATGCCTTCAAAATAATGAAATGAAATGCTTCTACGTTTAAAAAAAAAAAAGTGTTTTTAAAGAGCAGTAAACAGTAATAAATGAAAGTCAATATTTGGTATGACGATCCTTTTGCTTTAAAGAAATGAATAGTCTGAGCTAATGAATAGAAATGAGCTGTAAGTTTTACTGAGCATCTTACAGTACCAGATACGGTTCTTCTGGAGACTTTGACTCTTGCACTCACTCCTTATTTTTTGCACCGAAACCCAGCAGCCTTCATGATTACATTATTTTTATTTATTTATTTATTTATTTATTTATTTTATTTTTTTTTTTCTTATGTAATATGTTGCTTTCTTTACTGACATGCAACCATTTTCAACATCTGTAACATTTCATTGTGTGCCGTAAAACTGATGTTTGGAAATCTAAAATGTTTTTGTACTGACTCGATAATGTAGAAGTCATAAAATAAAAATCTGTAACAAAGTTTGTACTTAAATAAATAAATAAATAGGGTGCCTAAGACGTTTACACAGTACTGTATATCCCTAACCTTCATATTAAAACATTACTGAAAAATATTGATGTGTGCATTTTATGTTTTAAGTACATACGTTAATAAATTTGGGCATGTAATGACCCGCTAAACATTAGAGAATATGTTATACTATTAGATAATGTAGACTTATTTTATGGAACTCTTGATTGTCTGTCAAGCCCCTAAACAACTCTTGGACAATTTTTTTTTAAAAGTATACTTTTTTTTCTTGTGAAGAACTAGAAGGAAAAAAACAGAAAATGTTGGTGCTCTGTTATAAAAATAAAAAAAAGAATGTCTTTTGTAGGAAAATGTACCATTTTCTGCTAGTGTTTAATTTGTATGTCAGTGCTGGATTTATTTATTTATTAGTAGTGTGTGTGTATTTTTTTTTTCTTCTTTTTAACAAGGGTGTCAGAACACATCGAAGAAACAGTTTTATCCTTAAACAAAATGCCTCTATGTCTACAAAAAAAAATGATTAAAGCCATACATTTTAAGGAAATCTTTCTGAAAAATTTAAATCAGTGAAATATTCTTTTTTTTCTCAGAGACACAGACCTTCTAAATGAATTGTATTAGACTATATTACTGCTAAATGTTGCTTTATAAGTACAGGGTGTCCCATAAGGCTAGCATCATGTGAGGACTAAACAAAAGAACTCTTGTCAATATGGCCACCATTTTGTCAATACACAACTTTAAATGTAATATCAAGTCACTAAACACACAGTTGATGATGTCAGGAGTATAATGTTACACACCTCTATATTGCGCTAATGCAAATTTGCAACATTCCACATTTGCAATTTTCTCTGTGCATGTGTAGAAATATCAAATAAAACTATTCATTAACCCTATGCATGATTCTGGACACCATACGATCTGTAATACGTATGAATATACTGATAAGTGCTAAATATTCATAAGTACTCGACACCAAAAATGGTGCTCTAATCTATAGCTAATGCATGCATTAATGATGAATTGGTTTATTACAGTGCTATACAGCTCAGTTAGCTAGCTGAAGGAAACATACTTCTGTAATTTACTATTAAATGAGAATAAAAATGTAATTGTGTTTTTTTTTATAGTGAATTAACAAAAGGGCACACAAAGTAGCAAAGGATTCAAGAATTTAAAATTTTTTGAAGACTTGTGGGTGTTTCTCAGGCAAATTTTAATCATATATATATATATATATATATATATATATATATATATATATATATATATATATATATATATAAAATCAAAAGGGTGTGGAATTGACTCTGAAACACCTCGAAATATATATTTAAATAATTAGATACCTCCGAGTCTGCTCTATGCTTTTTGACATTGTTTAGCTGGATTTTTGCTCAGGATATTGTTAAGTACAACCTTACGGACGTAAACGTTTTCTCTACACACCATCCAGAATTGTATTTTCATTTCTATTTATCTTTAATAATAGTGCTTTAACGAATGAACTAACTTTGCTGCCCACGATCCACGTCGGCTCAGGGAGATTTTTCGCGTTCGTTCCCAGACCTTTAAAATCTAAGTAAATGGACCCAATTAAAAAAAAAAAAAAATCAGTTAATGGATTAACTATGACACCTATAATTATACTGGGCATGTTTAAATGGTAATTGATTGTGTTGTGAAATGCTGGAGTTATAACAGTACTGTTCTTTTCAACACAGGTGCTACTTACTATTCGTTATTTACGTATTTTTTGTGGGTTGCAAATCAAGGATGACTTTATGCATAAATTACCTCCATAGTATATTGTTATATCCATGTATCTTTGAGATATACTGATTGTTGTACTCAATTTACTTGAATCAGTTTACTTAGTAAATAAATAAATGTGCTATTTCTTTGCACCTTACATCTGGAATCACATTTTTCCAGTTAAAAGTGCTGTATTTGGTGCCATCAAGTCGTTTCTGGATTCATATTTTAAAATAATACTTTATTTGTATTGTTTTTACCTTACTGTATGTACTCTGTGTTGTATAACGTGCGTTTGCATGATGGTATTCAGCCTGCTACCATGTTAGAGACAGAGAATGTGCGAATGTAACTTGCCGTTTAAACCGTTTAAATGATTAATAAAGGAAAGACTTCGTCATTTCCCCGTTACCTTAAATCATGTTTGTGGGGTCATTTTACGTTGTATATATCTAAAGTTCCCTCCACTAATATTGGCACCCTTGGTAAATATGAGCAAAGAAGGTTGTGAAAAAATTGCCTTTGTTGTTTAAGCTAAATTTGTTCTAAATTGTTTAACATGTCTAGATGTAAATATGAGGAAATGAAAGCTGAAATTTGGATCTATCGTCTCATATTCATCCACCTCAAACCCAAACGTCTTCAGTGTATAGCAAATACAAAAGAATCCATTACTTTGGATGGCGTGGATATTGCAGAGCACAACAAGTCCATATACACTGCCATTCAAGCATTCTTTCACACCCTGTATTAACAATTTTGGTTAAACGTCATGAAATTGGCCGCTCTATAATGACAATATAATAATTAGTGGTATAAGTGCAATAAAACGCCAAAATGTGCTTTTATAGAAAAATAATCAGCTTAAGTGTAGTAATAGTAATTCTGCCTCGTTACACCATCTAATCATTAATTATTTCCTTATAACTTCACACCACTGTTTTACTCCTGTGGTCCTTAAAGCACATGTAAAACAACAGAATCTAACCAAAGTTTGGTGCAGAGTTAAGAACGTTTCATTCTGAATTTTTGCAATTCAGGGGTTCCTGTGACCTCTTCTCCCCTTTTGTTTTAATCAGTTACAGTGGCAAGAAAAAGTATGTGAACCCTATGGAATTTCATGGTTTTCTGAATAAATTTGTCATAAAATGTGATCTGATCTTCATCTAAGTCAGGGGCATTGACAAATATAATGTGTCTAAAATAATAACACAAAATAAATTCTGATCTTTCATGTCTTTATTGAACACATTCATTCAACATACAAAATGGCAGTTGAAAAAGTAAGTGAACCCTTAGAATTAATAACTGGTTGACCAACCACCCCGGCAGCAATAACTTCAACCAGGAGCTTCCTGTAGCTGTGGAACAGACCTGCACATCGTTCAGGAGGAATTTTAGCCCATTATTCCTGCAGAACTGGTTTAGCTTGGTCTTATTCTTTGGACGTTTCATGTGTATGTCTTTCTTCAAGTCATTCCATTGCATCTCTATTTGGTTGAGGTCTGGGCTCTGACTCGGACACTCCAAAAGGCGGATTTTGTTTTTCTGAAGCCGTTCTGTTGTGGACTTGCTCCGGTGTTTTGGGTCATTGTTCTGTTGCATCATCCAACTTCTACACAGTTTCAGCAGACGTACAGACATTCTCACAGTATCCTGAAGAATTGTCTGATACACTTGGGAATTCATCTTCCCCTCAGGGATTGCAAGCTGGCCAGGCCCAAAGCAGGCCCAAATCAGCAAAGCAGGCCTAAATCATGCCGTTTCCTCCACCATACTTTACGGTTGGGATGATGTTTTCATGATGATATGCCGTGCCCTTTCTACCCCAGATGTAGTGCTGTGTGGTTTTTCCAAATAGTTCAATCTTAGTTTCATCAGTCCACGAAACATTTTGCCCATACCGCTGTGGAGTGTCAATGTGCCCTTTTACAAACTTCAGGTGTGCAGCAATGTTCTTTTTAGGAAGCAGTGGCTTCCTTCGTGGTGTCCTGCCGTAGATACCCTGCTTGTTCAATGTTTTACGTATTGTAGACTCATGAACAGAGATGTTAGACAGTTCCAATGATGCCTTCAAATCTTTGGCTGTCATTTGGGGTTGTTTCTTTACCTCATTGATGAGTCTTTGGTGCGCTCTTGGTGTCATTTTGACTAGGCGCCCACTTCTTGGTAGAGTAGCAACAGTCCCAAAGTGTCTCCATTTATAGAACTTTTGCCAAACTGTAGACTGGTGAATTTCTAAAGTCTTTGAAATCACTTTGTGACCCTTGCCAGCTTTATGTAAATCAACTATTCTTGATCGTAGATCCTCTGAAAGCTCTTTTTGGCGAGGCATGGGCTCATATAAGCATGTGCTTCTTGTGCAGAGCAAACTCCAAAAGTTTGAGGGGTTTTTATCAGTCAAAGTAGCTGTAGTCCGGACCTCCAAACTCATTTTCTTAACGAGACTCCGGGTGTGATTTAAGTCAAGGGTTCACATACTTTTTCCACAAGCACTATCAGGTTTTTTTGGTTGTTCTCAATAAAGACATGAAAGATCAGAATTTTTTTTGTGTTATTATTTTAGACACATTATATTTGTCAATACCCCTGACTTAGATGAAGATCAGATCACATTTTATGACAAATTTATTCAGAAAACCATGAAATTCCAAAGGGTTCATATACTTTTTCTTTCCACTGTATATTACAAATTAATATTGGATTTAGTGTGCTAATATTTTGACATGTAACTGTGAGTCACATTCAGACAAGCCACGATTAAATGAATAATGTAATGTCTTTAATCGTTTCACTCTCTTAACATGCCTCAGATTGACAAATTTCCCCGACCATCTAGCTCCACTAAACACACTAGTGCATTTTAAAAACCTCTCATGTAGCCTTCCAAAAGGTCTGCTTTGCATACCAGTCTTATGGATTTTCTAGATTAGTCTATACTTTTGAATGTGAGGTCGGAGTTTTCAATGTAAGATTCAGCTCATGACGACAATCAAGACAACAGCGGAACGTTTTCACAGAGGCAGGAGTCGTCAGAAATTTTGACGTTGCTGTGAATAAAATCGCAAAAAATTTTACTTTTTGACTTGGAAACCTGACGGACAGGGATGTGCCGGTTTTAAATCTTCCAGATGGTATGGTGTGGCTTAATGGTTAGCACGTTCGCCTCACACTGCCAGGGCTGGGGGTTCAATTCCTGCCGCAGTCCTGTGTGTGCGGCGTTTGCATGTTCTTCCTGTCCTGTGGGTTTTACCCCTGGGTACTCCAGTTTCCTCCCCCAGTCCTAAGACACGCACGGTTGACTGTCATGTCCAAAGTGTCCGTAATGAGTCCCCGCGACCTTGAAGGATAAGAGGTATAGAAGCAGGATGGATGGACTTCCCACTACACTCATAAATCAATGCAAGAAATATTCCTTTGGTTTTTTTAGTCACACATAAGCTATGTTTACGTCTTTTCCTGACATACCAAAATGTTCAAATGTTACCCTAGTCCTATATTATCAATCAGGAATGTACAAAAAAAAGTAGGGTCATGGATTGGGGTCGCAGAAATCTCATGATGTCGATTGGGAATCATTGTAATGGGTATAAAAGTTTCTTGGTAAGTGTAAAAAAAAAAAAAAAAACCCTGACAAATCTGTGTAAAAAAAATTATTTCTAAATATCAGTCCACAAAATCCCTAATGCACAATAATCCATACGTTCATTTAAATTTAGAACTTTTGTGTGCTATAATTGATAATGGTTAGGAAGAGTGGATCTGGCAACCCATAGGGTGGCTAGCACGTTCTCCTCAAAGCTCCAGGGCCCGGGGTTCGAGTTCCACCGGGGCCCTGTGTGTGTGTTCTCCCCGTGCTGCGGGGGTTTCATCCCCCAGTCCAAAGACATGCTGATTGGCGTGTCTAAAGTGTCCGTAGTGTATGAATGGGTGTACTATACCCTGTGATAGACTGGCACACTGTCCAGGGTGTACCCCGCCTTGTGCCCCATGCTCCCTGGGATAGGCTCCAGGTTCCCCGCGACCCTGAGAAGGATAAGCAGTATAGAATACGGATGTATGTATGGATCTGGCAACCCGTTTTAAAAGGCCTGTGGTTTGTTTTTCCGGAACTACTTTCGTGTTCCTCCGAGTACGGGGTAGTAGTTCTCAACCGGCTCGTTTAGCGCCTCTTTTAAATACGATTTCGCCAACTAAGTTCACAATGTTTCATTTCAGAACGCACAACTCGGTGTTCGGAGCGCTCCGTTTCCCGTTCCGCGCGGAGAGAACGCGCAGTACGCCACCGTGTTCCCCGCCGCTGTGACGCGCGGCCCTTCCTCTCCCCCACGCGCGGCCGCCATCTTGGATTCTAATGTTGATTTATTCTACTGGAGAGAACTTACACACATGTTTCATCAGTAAGGGGGTTTCAAGGGATTTGAACTAGATCGCGGTGAAAGATTCGGGTCTGATTCGCCGGGGCGGCCGATGACTACGTGAGTGTTCCGTTTCTAACCGCTCCAAACAGAACAAGTTAGCCTGCTAGCCTAGGAAGCTAATCAGGAAGCTAAGCCTGCTAACACGCTCGGAATGCCTGGCGACATAACCGCGCTGTTTACGTTCACTAGTGTATTTATCTTCACTTACACATCTGATCCATGACGAGGATCTCTACCAGACATTTCATTCCGGAATAAAGTGAACTAGCCGGTCTGGTCTAGCCGGTGCCAAGCTAGGCTAGGCTAGGCTAACCGGTTTGCTAGCTCACTTTCACCTGCTTGAGGAAACATCAGGTGTTTAAAGCACAAATTCCGCCAAGTTCAAGATGAAATCGTAATTAGTAGATAACAGGTTAGAATTGTTATTATCTTTAAACAACCACATCTCTATTTGTTTTGGCTAAATCAACTGTTGACACGACTAGCATGCTAAACCTGACTAGCTTCAAAGCTAGTCGAGGAATCACTTTTGTTTCCTGACTAGTTGACCTTATATAATATGTTCTGTTATTTAATTATTTTTATATATATATATATAATATATATATTACATACACAACTAGCTTATTGTTTAGCTGATAAATGTAAATGTCATTAGTCCTGTGCGTGTTGATGAGATTTCAAACATATTGTGAAAAGGGTGGAGTTTATTTTCAGTATTAGTGTATTTTTTAGTATATATTATACTTTTTTTATCGTGTAAAAGTCATTTTAGACCATTTTAGAATGTATTTTTGTTGGTATTAAAAATAACCCAGGGAACACCTGTAGCCTAAACGGAAATGGCTGTGGATTTGAATATTCACCAATATGCAAATTAGGATACGCCCACGAAATGCCCGCATAACATAAGGGAATATCATTAATATTAGGTTACTCGCTGGTGATTCATTTATATTGGCCGGTTTATTTAACGTAATGTCACCACAACAACCGAGACTATTTTGACGCGTGCTAATTTCAGCCTAGACGCATCGCACTTTTTGTCCGTTTGTAGTTACGTGTACGTTTCGCCACAGTGACCCACGGCTGTCGTCTCGTCTTCGTCTCTTCCTCAGCACAGAGACTCGATGCTACTAACGCGGGCGTTCTGCGGGTATGAAGTGGATGGGAGAACCCAAGAAGAACATGGTGGTAAATGGCAGACGACATGGCAGCAGGTTCGGCGAAAGCCGCGCACAGCATCTGCGTCACGGCAGGAGCTCGCTCGGCAGCCGGAGGTGCAGCCGCCGTGAGTCATTTTATTCACCGTACGCTGGGGGAAAACTCCACGTCTCGTGTAGGAGTGAAAATCCGAACGATACGGTGCATAGAATTCAGCAACATCGAACAGCATTTACACGTATAAATACAATAGTTATTATATGCATTATTCTACTTATTGGACATAATTGAATGACATTTAGTCCAAAACTCAGTAACACAAAAATGATGACAATTTTAGTCAAATAAAATAAATACCCATATAAAGAAATAGTTCATTAAAGGATTAAAAAAAAAAAAAAGTTTAGTGTACGTGTACACGTACTTATTATTATTATTATTATGATTATTATTTTGGTATGACGTATATTCTGAAATATTGACCATATCACACGCTTGTCATGTTATTCTTTGTTCCACAATAATAACAAAAAACCCCACTCTTCAGCATAAAGCATCTACTGAATAGGAATGAATGAATAACTGATTTTTCTGTAATCTTTTAATTAAAAAAAATAAGTTTTTTTTTGTTCGTCCAGGTTTCAATGGTGGTCCGATGGAGGCGGAAAGACGCCACGTCCCGTCGTCAGGAATGACCGCCAAGGAACTGTGTGAGAACGACGACCTGACCACGAGCCTCATCCTCGATCCTTACCTCGGCTTTCAAACCCATAAGATGAACACCAGGTCGCTAATCACTAGTCATTTTCATTCCGATTGTTTATTTCTCAAGTGCTTAATTAACCCTTTCAGATGAAATTCAACATCCAAATACTTTAGGAGGGTTTTTATTACTTAAAAAAATCGTGTCTCGTAACATTTTTTAAAATATCACTCGGAAGTAAATGTTGTCTGTCTGTAGCGGTACCTCGAGTTAAAACAACTAAATATTCAATGGCAAAGTTTACATTTAAAAAAAAAAAGTTGACCAAAACAAGAGAAAATAAAATGTCTGAACAAAATTGAGCAAATAGCTGATTTCAGCAGTAAGAAAAAATATCTTTAATAAATTTAGTTTTAGAAAAAGATCATGTTTAATTACGGTAACCATCAAAGGATTTTGCAGATGATTCACTTCTAAAAACAGTCCTAAATTCTACAAATAGATTCGTAAGCTTTTTAAGAAGCAAAAAATGTATGCCTTTTTTTTTTTTTTTTTTTTTTATAAATCTAATTGATTTTATTTATATAGTGCTGCTTAATTATTTTAGGCAGAAATGCTGTAAAACACATCCGCATTCTTTAGAAGGGTTTTTACTTTTTTTGAAAGTTACATCTAATTTTAAAATATCACTTATAAGTAAAAGTAAACAGATTGTCCATGTGTACGAATAAAAACAAAATCCACGTCTACTCTTTAAAATAAATAAATTACTCACACTGAGGTTGAAAGTATTGTATAAGTATATTGATTGTTGATCAAATTTGTTTATCTTTATTATTTAGCGATACTGTATATACAGAAATAAGAAAGTAGCTGATTTCAGACATTTAAAAAAAACTTAAATAAAACTGTTTAAAAAGAAAAAGCTACGGCATTCATTAGAGTTTGGCATAAAAAAAACCCAACTATATTTTAATTTGGGATTTATTTTAAATTGGGAAAGTTTCTCAAGAGATGTGAATGTTACATTTTTATAAAGATAAAATAGGAACTGTGGAAGTGATTTGGAATGTTTTATATTTTCCTAAGAACAGCCCTAATTCTTCCTCAGCGTATGAAACGCCTGACGATTACCGTGCTCTGATTTATTTATTTTTTTCCCGATTAGATTTCGGCCTGTTAAAGGAAGACAAGACGAGCTGAAGGACATCATAGAGAGTTTTAAAAAACACAACGACCTCGAGAAAGCTTTTGAAGCTTTAACATGTGGAGATTCCTCCAGGAATCATCTTCTTTCCAAGACTAAGGCTCAGGAGAAACTTTTCAAACAACACGTAGGTCTTTTTAAAGTGTGCTTTTTCCACATGTGATGAGGATGTAGAATACGCACGTTTAACCTGTGGTGTTTTATTCCCTTCATATTTCATTAGGTATTTGTTTATCTGCGCATGTTTGCGAGCGACAGCGGGTTCGAGATTTTGCCTTGCAACCGTTATTCATCTGAACAAAACGGAGCCAAAATAGTCGCAACAAAGGAATGGTACGAGAACAAATAAGCCTTGACGACGTTGTGTATGGACTCGTATGAGGTGTCTAAGCGTATTATTTTACGTCCATACAGGAAGAGGAATGATAAGATCGAGCACCTGGTGGGTTGCATTGCGGAGCTGTCAGCCAGCGAGGAGAACATGTTATTACGCCACGGGCAGAACGACTTCAGCGTCATGTACTCCACTCGCAAAAACTGCGCTCAGCTCTGGCTCGGGCCCGCCGCTTTCATCAACCACGGTATTAACCACTTAATTACGGCTCGGGGAACATCGCAAAACCCAAACTTTTCTTGCAGACGTTTGGATGTGAATACGTTCGGTTAAACTTTTCATTTCTCGTTTCAGATTGTCGGCCGAACTGCAAGGTAACTGTGGGTTTTTTTTTTTTTTTTTTTTTTAATCATAAAGCATGACGCACGCTCCGAGGGAAAGCTGAACAACGCCACTGAATATGTATGTTTCTTTTCTGTTTTTTATTTATTTCTTTAATTAGTTTGTGTCAACGGGGCGCGACACGGCTTGCGTCAAAGTTCTCCGAGATATCGAACCGGGCGAAGAGATCTCCTGTTACTACGGCGACGGCTTCTTCGGAGAAAACAATGAATTTTGCGAATGCTACACGTGCGAAAGGTAACTCTAAATAACTTTTATTTTCTTTTAAACATGTCTTGAGAATTTGTGCTGAAATGCGACTAACGTGTGACTTGTTTTTAGGCGTGGCACCGGTGCTTTCAAATCAAAAATGGGACTTCCCGTGGCAGTTCCTGTTATCAATAGCAAATATGGCTTGAGGGAGACTGACCGGCGAATCAATAGGCTGAAGAAGCTGGAAGAAGCGAGCCAGAACTCGGACGTCCGTTCCGTTGGCTCTCACACCGACGCAGACACTCAGGATTCACCAAAAACACACTCATGTAAGATCAGTCGGCAAATCTGTGCCTTCTCATTTTCAGCTGACCTTTGGGTCATACTTCGAATTCCCTGCATGTCCACTAGGGGCCAGAGTATTAAATGAGAATATACAGTAAGCCCTGCCCACTGAAAACCATTTCCAAAATAGTGTTAATTCAATTCAATTCAATTCATGCGCTTTTAATGGCCATCTTCGTAAAGCTGCGTCGCAGAAACCCAGATGTGGATTTACCTCTCTTATAAACATGACAAGAAAAAAAAAATCTCCCCGAGACGGTGTGAGGAAGAAGCGTTAGCTCAGAATCGAGCCTGCCTTATTCCACATGAGCTCATCATCTTTATGTTCTTAGTACTATTAATAATTCTGCTAGCAAGGTCACAACACTTTGTAAAATTGCCGTTAAAGATCCTTCTGGTAAAATTTGCATCCCTTCTTCCTTTTCATCTCCAACTGATGAGCATTCACATTTTACATCAATCCAAAAAAAAAACGTATAGTTATTATTACCGTGTCCGCTAACTCTACTGTAGTAACCGGCTTGGGCTAGAAAGATATCACGATATCTGAGAAAAGTATGGAAGTCCAGAAAGACCTTAAATTTTTTGTGTGTGTTGTACCGAATCACTAAGGTGGGAGATCCTTCATCATGTATTCTTCTGTTCCTCTACAAAGCTTCTGCTGATGCTTTGATCCATGATGACTTGGCAGTGAAGATGCACTCACAGCTGCTGTTAGTCCTGCGCACCTGTCCGTGTGTTTTCCGTAACTGAGCTTCGTGGTGGATAAAATTTTTTTTTTTAGAAGGGTCTTTGTATACAGACAGCTTTGTTTAACAGTCGCTCTTAATTTATATCCAGGGTTCGTACAACAGCTTTCTTTCAAATGCATCAATGTTCAGTACGCACTTAACATTTAAAATGGGATTCATTTTGTATAATTTAAAAACTCAATAAGGACACAAAAACAACACCAAAAAAAGCTGTCCAAGATGTTTGCATTGATAGCCCACATTTATTAAACTTTTCATTAAAATATTTGCCGAACCGAACGTGCTCGCGTGAGTACGGTAGGCCGATCACCCTTAAAGTGTAACGCATATTCCTGCAGCTCATTTGCATTTAGTAACACCCACAAAACTCCATAAAAGGTAAAGCACGGTATATACGCAAAATAGAAGAATGAAAATATAATAATAATGATAAACGAGTGCTTAATCTTCCATCAGCTGAGGCGTTTGTTTACGTCTCAGCGCAGACAGGCGGACCGACCAGTCCTCCGTTCATACACCGCCATTTCTTTTGTCACAATTGAATGATTAATTTTATTTGTCTTAATTCATGGCCTTGTGTTGGCTTGCTTTCTTTCTTTTTTAAATCTTCTTTAATTAATGCTAATAATGTAAAAAAAAAAAAAAAAAGACTGGTTTTAACAGAAATTACTTGACGGTTCTCTTGGTCCCGGGCCGAGTGAACTAGCATGAGGATGTTTTTGTTCGAGACTTCAATGCTCTTCTATAAGTCGCTCTGAATTAGGGCGTCGGCTAAACGCTGTAAACGTGATAAAAATAAACCATTTAATTTCAGTAATCTGTGTGAATTATATGATTTGAAGTAGAGGTTTACATTAGTTAGTCTTAAGGCCTGTTAATCCCGGATGGTTTTTTTGCAGCGCGTTTTTCAATGCGTTTTTTTGGTGTTCATACCCTGGCATTAAATGCAAGCGGCGCGCTGAATAAAATTCAAATCCTGACAGTAGATGGCGCTTATTGAAAAGCAGATATACCTCGGTACACACACAAGGTGGCGCTGCACGACTTTCCATTTCTGACACCCACTCATCACTGAGAAGAGCCAGTATTTACATCTTTCTCACACTTTTTTCTGACTGAGAATGGATTTTTCAGGTAGCAGTACAATATAATCTTTTTAAATAAGCAATGATTTTAATTATATCAAAGTCGCAGAAATAGCATTCACATACGTATGAGAAGACCCAAATTATAATTTTTTTAATAGATATTTTTCTCTAGCTTGTCACGTTACTGAGAAACCACAAAGTAGCGTAAGCTCCTCCGTCATGACTATGTCGGAAATTTTAAAGTTACAGCTTTACCTCTGACACTGGAGACTCCTTCCATACATGTTAAACAAACGTTTCCTTACGCGGAATCCCTGTGAACGAGCTGTTACCATGGATACGATAACATCAGAACGATCACCTTAACCTATATGAACCTGCGAATTCAAAATTGCTGTGGTGTGAAAGATGTGCGTGAAGGAAAAATGTTTCTAATCAAAGCCTTTTTCCTTTTCAGCGTCTAGGAAAAGAACGCCGGCTAGTGCAAGGGTAAGTAAAACCAGGAGTCATGATGGACGGTCTCTCTCAAGAGCTTACACATCTACCTCACCTTCCAAACAAAGTCAAGCTAATAACAGGGTACCAAAGAGACTAAAATCAAAGCCCTCCAGGCCTTCGCTCACGAGCGTAAGGTTACGGAGCCAGAGCCGAGGGTCGGACGCGAAGACCTCCGCCAAGGAGCCGAAAGCCGCGCTCTGCAGAGAAGTCCGTGTTAAAAAGGAGAAGGACTCGCTTAGAACTTTTAACTCTGTGGGTTCCAGAGGCTGCTTAACACAGCACATCGCGAAGGAAAACTATCAGCCGTCTTTAAAGTGTTCTGCGGTATCGGAGAGCTGCACTTACAGGACTCGAAGGTCAGCGAGGACTTTGCATAAGGCGCAGGAAGCTGACCGCGTCGACGGTGAACAAAGCACTTTTGAAAGCCAAAACCCGGTCATTAAAACGGAGCCGGCTGACATGGAGGAGTACCTCTCTCACAGCTTGACGCTGAAGGAGAAGGCACCAGAAGACTCGTACGTCGGGAGAGTTTCTAATTCACAGCATCTCCAGTTCCCTCAGCTCCAGCTGGACAGGAGGATAAAAAGTGAGGACGAACGCAGTGAGCCTTTCACGCCAAGGTTTACACAAAGTCCTAGTGTCAAGGACGTGCTCCTGGGGTTTCCCAAAAGGCCTCGGCGTTCCGGTTCTTCCAAGAAGGACAAGTCTAAAGGAAGCAGGCGGAGGTTGGGAAGAGGGAAGAAGAAGCACAGAATTCCACACTACGACGCAGTGATTCTGGATAGCAGCACGGGTATTCCTAAGCTGACCTTGCGTAGACGTAGGGACAGCGGCGAGACCAGACAGGCTCACACGAACTCCTCAAAGATCGGCTTCAAGCTCGGTAAAGAGCGCGACGAGGGAAGCTCTTACGGAGCCAGGTTCAGCAACAACGGCTTCAGTTCCACGTCGAGAAAGAGTTCTGGAAATCTGAAGATCCAGATGAAACGCGAGGACAGCGAGCGTCTGGTCGCGCAGACGTGTCTCAACGGCAGTCACCGAAGCAACCATGTGGATCAGCAGCCTTCATCGGAGGAGGACGACGACGATGATGATGACGATGATTACGAGGACGATTTTCCGCTTCCGACAGCAAAACGTCTCCGGCTTATTCTCGGCAAAGATTCCATAGACATCGATATCTCCTCTAGGAGGAGAGAGGATCAGTCGTTGAGGCTCAGTGCATAAGCTCACCTCCAGACTCACATGTACATAAACTTCAGGTTAACTCTGATTATGTCACTGAAAAGAAAGACATCATTTAAGGAATAACTTGAGTTTTTTTTTTCTTTTTTCCCCCCAGTCTAATCTCTCTCCATTGTATATGTAGCATATGTGTGATTACTGTTGATAACAATTTAAAAATAGCAAACGTATAATGGAGGTCTATGGGCAGATGTAAAGTTTTTTTTAATGATTATTTAAATCAGCAGAAGTTTAGATGGAAACACTAAAGGTGCGAGGATGAGATCGATGCGAGGCGTTTTTACAGTGTTGCTGTAGCATTTTTATCATTTTTAACGTGAATAAAATTTGCCCACCAGAAAAGCCAGTTCACCGAAGGGGAAAGGACGGATACAGGACGTGAATGAGGGTCTTGGGGTAGAATGTGCTGTTTATCGCCTTCCAGTTAACTGAAGGGACTCGCTGAGGGCATTTGTGGTAAATTAAGAATATATATATATATATATATTAGTATATAGAAAGCAGTTCTCTAATAAAGACAGACCTGTATCATTTATGCAGATTATGGTTCTCAAATACTTTTTTTCTTTTTTTTTTTTACTTAAACCATTTAGTATTCAATTGTTAATTAGTTTTTTTTTTAATTAATGTGAAATGTATGCTAGCATCGCACAAGCAAACGTTTACATTCGTACTGTATAAATAATGGGAAGTGAAAACAAGCTGCTTAGACGACGAAATCCAAACACTGGGCTTTTTTGATGGCAGCGAACTGGAAAAATCGTCGTTAGCCGAGTTCTGGTCGTGTTGTGGTCGTGAGGGTCGTTTCGGGAACGTTGCAAAGGAATTGAGTTAGCTGATTAGAGTTAAAACATGGCATCATAAACATTTTAAATGGTCATTTTTGCGTAAATATGACACAATTGTCGTATTTGATCTGTACAATTCATCTTGACATCGCTTACACAATTTTATTCGCTTTATTGACAACACTGGAAAAGCGTTCATCCTAATGTTGAGTTTTTGAGAGTTCGAATCCCGACGATGCTCCACGGCTATTATCGATGTGAGTGGGAGGGGCATACCCTGACGCCCCTGTCAATCACAGAGCCACATTAGCCAATCCTGGGCTTCTGTGAGGTGATGTATGCGGAAGAGGGCGTATAGTGCTCGCATCTGTAAAGCATCATTAGCAGCAGCCTCCGACAAAACGATTCACAATTGGCTTTCTCTGAAAATACGTTCACGTAAATGTTCAGTGCCGAAATCCAACATCTGCCCTTAGCCTTTATATAAATATTTTTCTTTTTTTTCTTTTTTTTTTTCCCCTGCAAGAGATTGTAGAAATTCTTGTCTTGTAATCACACACAGTATAGATACAGTGATCGAGAGAGAGAACGGCTTTTGAGTATTTCCTTAATTAACATTTGTATATTGTTAAAATGCACTTAAAATGGACGTCGCTCTTGTAAATATTTTGTAAAGTATCGATACTTGCGTGACATCATCCTGATGTTGTTTTTAAACCGTGTGCTCGCTCTGCTGGAACCAGTCGAAGAAACCAACCTGATGAGTCATGTAGCACTATGGGACTTTTTTTTTTTCTTTCTTTCTTTCTTTCTTTCTTTTTTTTTCCCCCTTTTCACACGTGGACACGCTTTCGTACGATGTCGTATTGTATTGTAAGCGCATCTACAGAGCACAGAACTGAGGTTGGTTTTTTTTTGTTTGTTTGTTTGTTTTTGTTTTTTTCCTTCTGAAATGTAATTGGTGCTGATTCTCCACGCCGTCTCTGTCCGAGCCAACAGTTCATGGCGAGAAACGATTTTGCCTGTCACTTATACGGTGTAGGAGTTGTGTAAATGGCAGACATCCATGCCATAGGTGCTCATACTTTGGGACTTCTGTGAATTTCTCATGACCAGGTTAACATTCCGCGCATTATTTAAACGATTTAACGACATTTCAGCTCCTCATTATACTCCGCTGGATATTCCGTTCTCGAATGCACCTCGGAGTACGCTATAAACCGAACGTGTAATAATCACGTATGGCATTATTCCAAGCATGATTTGCGAGCTCTAATGATCATGTTCTCATTCAATACCTCTTCCCTGTAAATGTTAAATCTAATCATAGCACTAATCATTGCCCAGTCATGGTTTTTTAAAAAAATAAAATAAATACGATCAAAGGAAAATAGTTAACTGAAGACGACTATAGAAAATGTGCGCAAGTTACACTTTCAGTCGTCTATAACTTCTTAAAATGGTGCGGTTGTAGGAAAATAATCAAAGTTGAGGTGATCCCATAAAAAAGTGGGTTATTTTCCTATAGCATCACCTCCCGAAGTGTTTTCTTCCTCTTTTGCCACACCATTATGTCAATGATTTATGTTTATTTCTTAAAGACGACACTTTTTATTCGTTTATATTTACATTGAATGCAAAACAAACTCATTTCCTGTTCTCACTTACGTTATAGCAGCTGTAAATCAGTCCGTACAGGATTTCGCAGAGGTTTTTTCTTTTTGCGTGATTATTGGGGCACAAATTGCTTGTTTTTTGTGGGAAAACTACTCAAATCGGCGTAAATCGCAACTGCACGAAATTGTTCTGCGTGCTCTCTCGCAATGATTGTTGGTAAGTGAGGCCTTTTGGCTGTACTCGTGTTCGACGCACATGTACGGAAGAGGGCGTTGGCTGAAAGCACATTGTGTTGACGTCACACAACGCGTCGGTGCAGAGTTGCGGTAAATTTTAAAGTGCAAGCTCATCCGAACATTGCGGTGTTGCCTTGATTTTCCCGCTCATTTCTGCGATCGTGAAATCCTGGAGGGACTGAGAAATGGTCGTTCCCTCACCAGCTTCTTGGGTTTTTAATTTTTTTTTTTCTTCTTGAAGTTAACGTAGCTTGTCACGTTACTCACAGATCAACGATTACGCGTTCTACAAGTCCCTGTGAATGAGATTTGCAGCTGCGATACTGTCAGTGCTACAGTCATAGAAAACCAGTCAACATCTTCCGACCAATCAGAATTGAACAGCACTGTGGTTTAAGAAAGATGGGAAGAAAACACATTCCTCTGATAGCACAAGGTGCCTTGCATCGGGGCCCCTGACATCTCCGGTCGTTCTGCTCTGGTAGTCGATGCTGTATTACATATCACTTGACGCTTTGAGATAAACGTTAAATCTTCGTATCACCAGCAGCTGTGAACTGGACTTCATCCCGTCTTCCCACTTAAGGATTTCCCCCTCACCTCGCCCCCAGTCCTCTGTTTCTGCACCGTTTATTATCTCTGTACAGTTCCCTGTTAAGTTTCCAGCTCTGACTCTAAGTGTGTATAGTTGTTTATAAGGGTATGGGGTACAATTTAAGTAGAAAAGCAAATGTGCAAAAGTTGCCCACTATTTAAATCTCCTTTTTATTTAACAGGTTTGAATACTTGAATTGAAGATAAAGTCCCGTTGGGGGAAAGTAAGACCAGTTCTGTGTCGTGCTGTGAGTTTGGGTCAGTGTGCGAGTTCTGTTTAAACACGCGGAGTCGGGTTCATAACGACTCCTGAAGCTCTGGTTTTCATTCTGAAATAAGTGCTAAAGGATATTTATTTTTGTCTGAATGATTCACAAAGAATTTAAACGCTAAATGTGTTAATTCAGGCAACGTTTAATGCACAGGAATTCACAAAATCACTGAAAAGTACAAACAATCCTCATCACCTGATGCTGGACATTACGTTATGTTATATACGGTGTGGGGAGGGGTATTGGACGCATCAACATTTCTTTCAGTAAATATATTTCCTATGAGGTTATTCAAATGAAATTTTTAAAAGACGTCAGTATTAACTCAAGAAATCCACAAATATAAAGAATTCACAACATTAAAGTCCATAAACAAAGTTGTGTGTAGTAAAGGGGAATCTTCATTATAGAATCTCCTTTAAAAATGGACTTTTATTGGTAATTAGGAGAGTCTTTGTAGTAGGATGAGATTCTCCGAATCCTGTCACGGAAAGCTTTGTGATAAAAAAAAATCTGTATTCTTATATTTTTTTTATATCTCTATCTATCTATCTATCTATCTATCTATCTATCTATCTATCTATCTATCTATCTCTCTCTCTCTCACATCACCCCTCCCATTCTTGTAAATATTTGATATCTTTTCATGTGACAACACTGAAGAAATGACACTTTGCTACTATGTAAAGTAGTGAGTGTACAGCTTGTGTAACAGTGTCAATTTGCTGTCCCCTCAAAATAACTCAACACACAGACGTTAATGTCTAAACCGCTGGCAAAAAAAGTGAGTACACCCCTAAATGGGCCCAATTAGCCATTTTCCCTCCCCAGTGTCATGTGACTTGTTAGTGTTACAAGGTCTCAGGTGTGAATGGGGAGCAGGTGTGTTAAATTTGGTTTCATCGCTCTCACACCCTCGTACTGGTCACTGGAAGTTCAACATGGCATCTCATGGCTAAGAACTCTGAAAAAAGAATTGTTGGTCTACATAAAGATGACCTGGGCTATAAGAAGATTGCCAAGACCCTGACACTGAGCTGCAGCATGGTAGCCAAGACCATACAGCGGTTTAACAGGACAGGTTCCACTCAGAACCACCCACATTTCCATATATAGTTCAAAGACACACCCACATTTCCATCCATATATAGTTTAAAGAAACTACAATTTAAAGACACGCCCCCATTTCCATTTATAGTCTTAGACACATCCTGCATCAAATTGCTGCAGAGGTTGAAAGGTGGGGGGTCAGCCTGTCAGTGCTCAGACCATACGCCGCACACTGCATCAAATTGGTCTGCATGGCTGTCATCCCAGAAGGAAGCCTCTTCTAAAGATGATGCATAAGAAAGCCCGCAAACAGTTTGCTGAAGACAAGCAGACTAAGGACATGGATTACTGGAACCATGTCCTGTGGTCTGATGAAACCAAGATAATCTTATTTGGTTCAGATGGTGTCAAGCATGTGTGGCAGCAACCAGGTGAGGAATACAAAGACAGGTGTGTCTTGCCTACAGTCAAGCATGGTGGTGGGAGTGTCATGGTCTGGGGCTGCACGACTGCTGCCGGCACTGGGGAGCTACAGCTCATTGAGGGAACCATGAATGTCAACATGTACTGTGACATACTGAAGCAGAGCATGATCCGTATGCAGTATTCCAGCATGATAACGACCCCAAACACCTCGAAGACGACCACTGCCTTGCCAAAGAAGCTGAGGGTGAAGGTTTGCTTGTATATTATTCTCATTTGTAAGTCGCTTTGGATAAAAGCGTCTGCTAAGTGAATAAATGTAAATGTAGGTGATGGACTGGCCAAGCATGTCTCCAGACCTAAACCCTATTGAGCATCTGTGGGGCATCCTCAAACGGAAGGTGGAGGAGCACAAAGTCTCTCAACATCCACCGGCTCCGTCATGGAGGAGTGGAAGAGGACTCCGGTGGCAACCTGTGAAGCTCTGGTGAACTCCATGCCCAAGAGGGTTAAGGCAGTGCTGGAAAATAATGGTCCCCACACAAAATATTGATGCGTTGGGCCCAATTTGGACATTTTCACTTAGGGGTGTACTCACTTTTGTTGCCAGTGGTTTAGACATTAATGGCTCTCACTGCTTTACATTGTAGCAAAGTGTCATTTCTTCAGATGATTATTTAGGACTTTTTGTGAAACTGAGTGCAACAGGACCATCAGCATTCGTACGAAAAGCCCAGAGCGATATGAGGCGAGGCTGTGGCTTTAACTGTAACGAGGTCAGTACTGTAGGTTCTCACAAAAGAAAGGATGAAAGAAAAAGAATAGGAAATCATTTTAATAGTAAGTGAACAGAAAGAAAACACTAAAGTATAGAAATGTTAATAAGAAAGAACTGAAAGAAGAAGGAAAATTGTAAAAGAAAACTAATAACAAAGTTAGTACTGTCTGAAGGAATGGATGGATGGAAAAGAAAGAATAATAAAGAAATAATGAATGAAAATAAGAAAGAAGGAAAACACCAAAGGTAAGAAAGAAAATACAAATAAAAACACAAGAAAAAAGAATGTAGAGGAAAACACTAAGGCAACGAATGAAAGAAAATAATATGAAAGAAAGAATAAATAAAGGAAGGATGGGAAAAAAGAAAGCAAATAAGAAATAGAAAGAAAACATTTTTTTTTAATTTGAAGGAAAAAAATAGAATGAAATTACTGAGGAACAAAAGAAAGGATGGAAAAAAACAAAAGGATTAAACATTCTAAAATGTAAGAAAAAGAAAAATCTATCTATGAGGATCAGGCAAATTAAAACCTTGTTTATTTATTTGTTTTTGTTCAAATCAGGTGTAACATGGAAGCAGCAATCGAGAAACTTTTACTTCTGCAGCTCCACCAACTCACGGTTTCTCTCATTTATCTCACACTTTTAAAGCTTTGCGTTTGACTCACCCTCTTATTTAACATCTAAGCATGTACATGATTTCTGCTTTGGAATTTTATTCATTTTTCAAATCATGAGGCGTAAAGAATTTCCCTCTAAGAATGTGGTTATCACAGAGATCCACGTGGTGGTGCTGTTTTCTCTCTCTAACCCTCCAGTGAAGGGAAATGAACGTGCAGCAGTGCTTTGGGATTTGCTTTTCTAATATTCTACATTTTATTTTGTTGTCCTTGCTATGAAATCGACTCCGAAGCTCATCACATCATATTTGTCTGCTGGGGGATTTCTTTTAGTCGGTCTGCTCTTCCCCGAGGCTTTAACACGCTTCCTAAACCGTGACTGAATCCTGCTCTTCTCTTCTCCCCAAGTCTCTCAGCTCTCTGATGGGTTGATGATGAGGCAGGAGACGTTCTCTACTCTCTGAAGAGCGCAGGGTTTATTTTTCTCCTCTCTACTGAAAGTGAACAGGAACTCACTTTAGCTCTCGACTTGTGCCGTAGGAAGTCTTTTGCAGTATTTAGTATTTTTAAATATTGCATTTTTTTTTTCAATTTAATGCATTTAAGTCTTTATTTAAATAGCAGAACAGCAGATTGACGTTGCGTTGTAACACGTTTTACTGTTAAAAGTAAAACCATCTAGCTAGCATCTAGAGTAAGAAGTATTAGGCTAACGTGAGTTAAGTTAAATGGTAAATGTGCACTTATATAGTGCTTTTATCCGAAGCGCTGTACACTGTGTCTCATTCACCCATCCTCACACACACTCACACACCAATGGTAGCAGAGCTGCCATGCAAGGCGCTAACTTGCCATAGGGCGCAACTTGGGGTTCAGTGTCAAGGACGCTTCGGTATGTGGAGTCATCCGGGCCAGGAATCGGACCTCCAACCCTACGATTAGTGAACAACCCGCTCTACCACATGCGCCACAGCTGCAAGTTGCTATCCCGTTAAAACGTTTCACCAAGTTAATGGTCCTGTATGTTTATTTTCAGACACTTAAAGGAAAGGTGTTGTGAGTGTGGCTCCAGGCTGTTCAGAAGCGGCCCGGGGAATAAGCCTACCTATTGGAAGGTCATGGGTTCAAATCCCGGAGCCACCGCTCAGCTGTATCCTGTGTTAAATTATTTTTTTTATTGGAAAAAGGTTTCACATAGTTAACTGTGAGTCGCGTAGGATCGTCTGATGAGCTCTTAAATGTAGGTGTCCTGGTGTTCCTGTGAGCCTCGGTTCCAGGTGTTCATCATGTTTTTTAGTTGCTCTGGGTTCTCAAGCCAAGTCACATTTCTATATTAGTTTGTCCAAATGTCCATGCCTTAAAATGGCATTTGGTGACCAGTGGTCACCAACCCGGTTCCTGGATATCTACCTTCCTGAAAGGTTAATCTCTAAACATAATGGTGCCATCTGATCAAGAAGTTCTTGATCAACTAAAACAGCTGTCTTTAGATTGTTTGGAGATGAGATGCAGGAAGGTGGATCTCCAGGAAGAGGGGTTGGGGAGCACTCTTACGCCTCTGTAGGCTAGATCAGTGGTCCCCAACCCCCGGGCCGTGGACCGGTACTGGTCCGTGGGTCATTTGGTACCGGGCCGCACAGAAAGAATAAATAACTTACATTATTTCCGTTTTATTTATTATCGGAGTCTGAACGATGTTTTATTTTGGGAAAAAAAAAAGACCGGATTCTCTCCGTTACATCCGTCTATGACTCACTCTAGACGCATGTCAAGACGCTTGTCTCGGTCACGTGGTACGTTAAGCTTTAGGGGGCAGAGCGGATGTCACTCATGTTATGTTGTTGGCGTGATGTTACTAGGACACTGCTAATAAAGTTGCGATTTCACATTGGATTCACGTTTATTATTATATATATTTTTTTAAATGAATAAAAACCCAGTTTTTATGTCGGTCGTATCATTTTATTTTGTTGTATTTATCCGCCACACCTTAAAGGCCGGTCCGTGAAAATATTGTCTGATATTAAACCGGTCCGTGGCGCAAAAAAGGTTGGGGACCGCTGGGCTAGATCATGAAATACATCGGCGTTGTAACAGTACAGTCCCTACAGGATCGTGCGGAATCTTTTTATGATCGTTGCGGCCAAAACGTTTGATTTTGCTGTGACCTTTTGTCAAAATGTAAAAAAAAAAAAATTGTGCTTTATTTCTTTGCAGAAGACTACTCAAATCGGCGAAATCGCGATCGCACAAATTTGTTTTGCGCGCTCTTTCACAGTGATTTTTGTTGGTAAATAAGACCTTTTAGCTGTTCTCATGTTTGTGCGTCGTGATGACCTCACATGCTGCGTCTCGGCTTGAATCTGCAGTAATTTAGAAAAATTGCACGCTCCTCCGAATTTTGTAGAGTTTCCTTGATTGTGCGTTCCTCTCAAAATCGTGAAATCCTGGAGGGACTGACAACCAGAGGTAAAGGCTGGCGAGGGGATGACTGTTTATAGCTGCTGCAACGTGTAAGACAACAACAACAACAACAACAAAAAATGCAGCTTGTCATGTTTACAGAGAAAAATCTTAAAAAGAAGAGTAAACTCCTCTGTCCTGAAGATGTCGGAAAAGTTACTTCTTTATTACTGGCGCTGGAGACTCCTTCCATACATCAAAGTCTCCTGAGCATATCATTTATCAATTATTCGCCGTGAATGAGGTGTTGCTATAGAAACGATAACGTTCTGAACACCTTCTGACCAATCAGAATCCAGCATTCTGTGGTATAAATCAGAAAGAATCCCTAACGATGTTAGCTTCGAATCCTGCTTTTCTTTCCGTCAGGAGCTCCTACTCTTGAAACTATTTTTTCGAGTTAAATCTTGATCTTGTTAGCGGTAGTGACGGAAACATCGACCCACTGCTCCTGTGATGGTGATGATGATGATCTCACCTTCTCGGTGAGTTTGTTTGTTTTTCTTCGGCTGAGCCTGTAAATTGTGGTAGTTCCAGTCTCCTGCTGAGTGTGGCAGACCCCCTTTTCATCCCACCTGCCCACCGCTGCACCATGGGAGCCTGTTGCCATGGAGATGTTCCCAGTTCCTTATCATTCGAAAGCTCCGTGTTATGAAATTGCACAGTGGAAAATGGGAGAATCACAGCAAGAACACGAGCTGAGCAAGAAATACAGGGAGTTCTTTGACATGACTTAGAATTGCACGTGTCTTTATTTATTTATTTATTTATTTATTTGGAGTTGTGTGTTCTTTATTTATTTTTTCCCCATTTGTCTAAGCACTATCCTGTATTCCCCCCCCCCTTCATTAATGCTTTAGTCTGCTCTTTCATTGACCTTTTCCCAGCTTCCCAACGTGTTTCAGAGCCGATTGAAACACGTTCCATGATTAAGGTTCTACGCCGAGAACCTCTGTTGAGGAATCTCTCCTGTTGACTGCCATTTACTCAGATCTCATCATTTAGCTGTTCTCAACAATTATCCTTCCTTCTTACAGTTACTTCTGACCACCTTGTGTCACGCCGTCACTCCAGAATTATTGGCACATTTTTATATATAATTATTTAAAACGTCGAGAGCACTGGAGAACCTACTCAACTGATTCCCAAAGGAAATGGTCTTTACCACGTTCTATGAAAGCTTTATGCTTAATGAACCTGTTATAATGCACTAATAAGGCATTATACACATTGCTCTATTCGTAGACGCCAAGGTATTAGAAATTTTAAGACTTTCTCATATGAACAATGATTTACAACATGCTATAATGCGTTCATAAGGCATTACACACACCTTTATAATTATTTATTCGATTTATCTTCATCACTATAATTAGTAATGTAGAATGATGCATTATATGTAGTCCTTGTAACACAATGTATCTCCGTGATATCTTCTCAAAGTGTGGCTTGGTGATATAATGCGTCATAAACACTGCTTACTGTACTGTATAATGCTCCATGTTACTGATCCATAATGCATCATAAGGAGCGTTATGAAGTGTAATGCATTTTCATCAATAATTCTAACCATGTCTAATGATTTATGAATGCATTATAACATGATACGAATGTGTTTGTAGTATATATATATATATATATATATATATATATATATATATATAAAAATAAAAACTACAAACACATTCGTATCATGTTATAACGTTATAATATATATGGTTGCTGTATGACCGTCATGGGTAACTAAATATAGAGATTATTGAGACATACGTACACTATACTCTAGATCTAAACAATGGTAAATGTGCACTTATATAGCGCTTTTATCCAAAACGCTTTACACTGTGTCTCATTCACACACTCACACACTCACACACCAATGGTAGCAGAGCTGCCATGCAAGGCGCTAGCTTGCCATCAGGAGCAACTTGGGGTTCAGTGTCTTGCCCAAGGACACTTGGAGTCACCCGGGCCGGGAATCGAACCGCCAACCCACTCTAACAACTGCGCCACAGCCGCCCATTACATTTACCATTTATCTAAAAAAAAAAAAAATACCAACATCCAACATGTTCTGGGAGATTATTCTAGTTTTGAGCTTCATAAAAGCTCAATTCTGCTTCACCATGTTTACTGTGGTTCAGTTTACTAGCACCTGACCTGCACATTTCACCAGCTCTTCCATCGGCATGTCCGAGGTGTATTCAGGCCCCAGATTGTTCCTGTGATTTATCGACCAGAACGAACACTTTTTTTTTTATAATCGATTCTGTAACTTAACAGGAAGCCAGTATGAAGATTTGAGAACTTTGGTGATGTGCTCACTTCTCCGGGTTTCGGTTCGAACTCTTGCAGCGGCATTTCGAATGAATTGCAGCAGTTTAACGGTCTGTTTAAAATGCGTAACGGCATTCGTGAATGTTTAATTGTTGCCTAGTAACGCTAACCGTCCATTAATGCATAATAAACATTGCTACAAAGTGTTATGTATTTTCATAACTTATTATAAGATGTTTAACTTATTATAATGCCTCAGGAATGCATTATAAGAATGCATTCCAAATAGGGGGAAATGGGGGGGGGGGATTGCCCTTTAACCGTGGCTTGTTTCCATGTGTTATAAATATCACGAAAAGTCAAATGCGTCTGGCTACGCGTGCAGGATTTTCCCATGAGAGATTCTGCAGTTTCACTGATTAGTCTGATTAGGTTGCAATTTCTGTTCCTCACAAGCGCTCATCTCATGATCAAACAATTAATGAATCTTCAGTAAACGCTTCATCCTGTTCGGTGTGTGGCTGAGAATCCAGAGCCTATCCCGGATATATTGGGCGTGAACTGGGAATTCATCCTGGATGTGACGACAGAATACACACGTTCGCATAATTCAGAGTCTGTTCTACCTACCAGCATGTTTTTGGACAGTAGGAGTAAACCGGAAAACCCCGATGAAACCCACACGGACACGGCGAGAACACGTGAACCTCCATCCTGGAGCTTTTTTGTTCTTCAATTTTTTTTTTTGCTGCTTTTTGAGCACTCTAAGTACACACTCACGTACGTCTGATTTTCTTTTTGGTTTTGCTTGAATCCTCATCCGAGACGGCATGCGTGTTTCATAAGCCGTCTAATATCCCTGCATGACCTCTCGCAGCTCTCAGGACATCTCACCGTGATGATGATCTCCGAGCAATTATTATTAAACGTACTTAAGCCGCACAGAGGCTTTATGATTATGAGTGCAATTATTCAGAACCATGTTGCACGTCCATGTTGTTTAGGCGTACGAGAGGTTGAGAGAGTGAATTCATTTGGACATACGATAACGTTGCATTTCTGCCATATTCTCCCCAACATCTCGAGCCGTTCTTGGTCGAAGCAGTGGAAAGATGTTGCTTCTTAAAGGTCAACAATCTGATGTAAATGCACATTATGAATACACGACCTTGGATTTCAGTCCTACAGGACTTTGCGCCTGTTTAATCAATGTTATTAACAGTAACTTGTCACGTGAGCGATATTTTTGGGCCAGAAGCTTTTAAGCAACATATTTAGATCAAACAGGCTTATCTAAAATGTCAATGGATCCCCTGGGTCTGGGACAACTTCCCATGTTGTTCACTCAGTAACAGCAGGGATATTTATGACTATAAGGACATAAAGAGACAGTCGTCCGCTTTTTAAACAAACTTTATGCGGCATTCCCAATTATTTGTTCTTTCGCGCTCTTGGGATTAAGATCTACTTATATTTTGGGGTTGTACGGTGTATATTTTTCTGATAGAAACCCGTTCTCCTTTTCAAAGATCATTATGCAGGCCATCTGAAAAGTCAGGAAGCAACGGGAATATATCGAGTCCGAATGAAAAAAACAAACGTGAGCAAATGTGTAGAGAATAACTCCGGGCATGTAGATCATATTCTGTAAATAAGGAAATGTAGTACATGTAGTTTCACTCTTATCGGTTCCTGAATTTTCGGACACGTCGCACATAAGTTCTTCATAAAGATCTGATCAAAATCCATGAGGTCGAAATTAGATTCAAGGCCACACACCCTCACTACACATTTTCCCTACATGACACATTCGATATGTTTTTACGCACCGGCTGAAATTTTTCACCGGCATCCATTTTGAAAGAAAAAAAAAAAACTCCTTGTGTAGCAAAATATCGATTGCTGGGATACATCCTGTAATGTTTTATTCCTCTTAACCACAGCAATTTATTACAGAGCGACACCTGCTTTAAAAAAAAAATCTGTTTATGGTCGCATTTAATACTGTGGAACGTCTCCGAAACAAGTTACTTCCTGTTCTCACCTGCGTTATAGCAGCTGTGAACCGTCATTCCCTCCCCCGGCATTCCTTTCCCCGGCATTCCCATCCCCGGCCGCTCGTTTTCTCTCTCTCTTGAATGAACTAAGATGTTCATGTTTCTGAGAAAAAACCTCCTTTAAAGTCCTAAACAAATCTCCTCTGTCCTGAAGACTCGCTGACACTGGAGACTCCTTCCATAAACATCTCCTTACACAAAACGTTGCCATATCTATATATACTCGTTTTTGTAATCCGATTATTATTATAGTTAGATCACGTGAAGGGTCCACTGAGGGTGTAAATAATGGAACATTATACAAGATTTCATCGTTGTCACACGGAGCCTCTGTTCCGTACCTCCTACTGTAAGACTAAGTTTACAGAACTTCTCTGCTCCTCGGGTATTTGTTTGTTATTGTTGTGTAAGATGTACGAGATTGGGGATGAGTTAAGAGGATTACATCATAGGACTATCCTCTTAATCATATCTGATCTTGATAAATCCTATCATCTGACTTGTAGCATGTGTGCCCATAACTGATATCACACCGATATCACACAATCTCCTGCAGGATTTAAATGTTTTTATTGCCGTCATCTTGTACAATCTGATACACAATAAACCTATAAGATAGGTGTAGTGTAATGCTGCCGTTAAAATTCCTGGTATTCCTTAAACAGGCCAAAATCAATGACACACCCTGGCAAGTCTGTAACCGAATGAAGTCAAGCTGACAGTGGTTTGTAACCGGTCTTTTGAAATCTAATCACACACCGACTCTTCCTGAGCTGTAGGTGGTTATCTAATAGAACATGTTCCAGGCTTTCATGAAACTGACTCGAGCCTCCCACTCAAAATGAAGCTTGGAATCTTTTATTTACCCGGTACAAGATGTACAATACATATACCCCCCCACCCCCACCCCCACCCCCCAGTGTAGGTGTTACTACTGTAAACTGGATAAGGTATGCAGATATGAAGAAAAACTGTGAAGTGTGTTGTGTGTGTGTGTGTATGTGTGTGTGTATGAGAGAGAGAGAGTACAAAACAGGAATTAATATAAAATATATACTGAATATAAAATAAATAAATAAAAAACACACAGCCTTTAAAAAGAAAGATAACGTTGTGCATCGTGGCTGTGTGCTTTGGGCTGACTCCAGAACAGACAAGTTTGCTTATTATTTTTGGTTATTTATATGCAGCTAGTTCTGTAAAGGGTTCTATTATTTAAAGAGCACTCTGGGTGTTGTGTTACACTGAAGTCTTGCTGTAATAACCTTGTAATCTAGCCTTTGTGTATATATCCTAAAGCCTGTTCGGCCATTTTAATAAAACATCTCTGAACATCTCTTCAGTTCTTCAATCTTCAATCTTTAGCCCTGGATTTATCGTGCGTATACACTTTTTTAGCATTCCGAGTGGCGTCAGATTGATGATTTGTGCTTATGTGAACGCAACAAATGAACTCTAAAATGGCACACGAGTGAACTGGTCTTGGCACGCTTCGTTTGAGGTTGATTTTGTAGTCCACGTCAGAGATCTTGTCTTGTGAAAACAACGTGGTCCACATTCTGCTTTGTTTGTTTTCATTCCTAAATAGCTTGCAGTCCATACGTCGCTGGAGTTTTCTGTCGCATCGCATATATAAACCAACTGGGGGAATACTCTAATAGCTGCTCATGGGGTCATGTGTTAAATTACAGGTTTGGTACAGCTGAGAGCCGCTGCACTCACAGACGCCGCTGGACGCTTGTGGTGTTTCACGGCAGGTCTCTTTTTCAGCCATTTTGAGAGATATTATCCATAATTCAGTGTTACACAGCTGGGCTCTGAGTTCTGAAGATGTTATGGTGTGATTGACAAGTGTTCTGAGAGCTCATCAACTGGTAAAATGTCCAGAAAGAGAATTGAGCTCCCTTTTGATTCTGCTTGTATTGTGAACACTAAAAGCACAGAGGTCGACCTTAAGAGGACTAAGCATGCTTCATTTAGGCTGTTTATAGTCTATACAGTTTATAGCCTGCCCATCATGGTGCAACCTAACCCTGCTTACTTTGTAGTGCCACCACGATCAGTCGTTAGAGTATCTTATATTTGTGAGAGGACAGAAAACTCTTTTAATCGAGTGTACCGCAAAATGAACCACAAACGAACCATAGTGAGACCATCTCTGAGGACCGTTTGCTTGGGGAACATTTTAGAGGAATCATTTGCTGTGTCAAGTTCATTGATCTGAGACCACTCGGACTGTTATATGTGTGGGAGGAAAACCCCCTAAATGAATGGTTTGCTATCTATTTGGCTAATCAGTGAAGTGACAAACTATATGTCCAAAAGTATGTTCCTAATGATCGAGTTCAGGTGTTTCAGCTACACTCATTGCTAACAGGTGCGTAAAATCAAGCACATAGCCATAGCAATCTCCAGAAACAAAAACAAGCAGTGGAATGGATCGTACCGAAGAGCTCAGTGACTTTAAACGAGGCACTGTCACATGATACCACCTTTGCAACAAGTCAGCTTGTGACATTTCTGCTCTCCAAGATCTGCCCTGGCCAACTGTAAGTTGAACAGAAGCTTTGAGGAGCAACAACATCTCGCAGAGCGGGGCTGTCAAGTGCTCAAGCACGTAGCTCGTAAAAATCGGTTGCATCAGTCACTACAGAGTTCCAAACCGCCTCTGGAAGCTACATCAGCACATGAACTGTGCATCGGGATCTTCGTGAAATGGGTTTTCATGGCCGAACAGCTGCACACAAGCCTAAGATCACTATGAGTAATGCCACGTGTCAGCTGGAGTGGTGTAAAACGTTGTGTTCTCTGGAGTGATGAATCACGCTTCACTATCTGGCAGTCTGATGGATGAATATGGGTTTGGTGAATGGTAGAAGAACACTACTAATGGGAATGCAGAGTGCTAGCAGTATTTTGGTGGAGGAGGGATAATGGTCTGGGGATGTTCTTCAGTGTTTGGGCCCTTTAGACGCAAAAACAGTCAAAAAATCGTACGCTTCAGGAACCTTTCCCGTTCCGGTATGACTACACCCCATGAATGAACTCCAGTGGTCTGCACACTCCAGAGTCCTGACCTCTACCCTACTTAACACCTTTGGGCTGAACTGGAATGCTGAGTATGAGCCAGGTCTTTTCGTCCAACATCAGTGCCTGACCTCACAAATGCTCTTTTGACTCAATGGGCACAAACTCCTTCAGACACACTCCTAAATCTTGTAGAAAGCCTTCCTAGAAGAGTAGAGGCAACTCCATATTAATACCAAGTGGGCTGACTTCAGAACAGAGAAGTTTGCTCTTACTATTTTATTTGTTTATTTATTATTTATAGACAGTTTGGATTAAATGGAAGGGTTCTATTATTTAAAGAGCACTCTCGGTGTTGTAGTACACTGAAGTTTTGATATAAGTAATAAAAAACCTTGTAATCTAGGTAATTCATTCTTTTAATTCTACCTCTAGCCCTAGATTATTTTTTTTTTTTCACGCGTCGGTTTTTCACTAGAGACATTACATTGCTGTGAGATCACAGACATTGCTGTGCGTATGATGTAAACTGAGGTTGTTTAGCATCCCGTGTCCTCAGATTGATCATTTGTGCTAATGTGAACACAACAAAGGACCTCAGATTCCTCTAAAAATGGCCCACAAGTGAACCGTCCTCAGAGACGCTTCATCTGGGGTTCATTTTGTGGTCCACTTGGGATCGTGTCTCGTGAAAACAAAGTTCTGCGTTTGTTTGTTTTTATTTCTAAATAGCTTGCTTCCCAAGTGATCGAGACATTGTGAAGAGTGGAGGCAACTAACGTGGTTATGGAATAGGATACAAACAAAATAAAATGAAACCCAAACATTTTAAACCACCAGGAGAATTTCTAAGCGTTTCCACTACATATACCATTACAAACCACCAGCTGTTAACCATTAAAACCATTGACATTACTGGCCACAGGGCCCAATACAGTTTCCATTAAAACCAATACAGTTCTCATTATTACCATTAAAACCATTTTTTATTTATATACATATGTTGTTTTTATTTTTTTCAGGATGTCTGACACACTTATAAAGTTGTGATGGTTAGGTGTCGGGATGTTTTTGATCATAAAGTGTACATAAATAAAGGAAGGCTGGACGTTGAGGTGATGAGGTCACGACCCACAAGCTAATCGTGTAACAGCTCGCTTTACGGTTTTATTTCAGTGTTTTTTTTTTTGTTTTTTTCAGCGTTGAACACACGTTCTGCGGTTTGGAACGGGTTTGACTTTCTGATAGGTGAAGGGGAAAAAAAAACACTGGAATTGACTTAAAAACAAATGAAGCTGAAAGGTTTTTTTTTATGTTGAATTTTTATTGAACATTTCTGCTGAACATTTCTACAGCACATTTATTCTCTTTTTTTTTTTTTTACGTTTCATTTTTATTGAATATTTTTGCTGAACTTCTGATGAACCATTTCTGCTAACATTTCTGTTGAACATGTCTGTTAATCCTATCTAAATCGCCTGTTCTGTCCTGCCCACCCTTTCCCAAAAATAAAAACAAATTGAGCAACAGCAGTAATGAAGCTGAAAGTTTAAAAAAAAAAAAAAAAAAAAAGGCACGTGTATTGTAGATATTACGGTTACCGTTGAGAGCGGACGCCATTTTGGCTCCCCTTCTACAGTGGGCATTACGGTAACCGTTGCGCTCGTGCTGGATTGTCGTTTGCCAAATTGTGGCGCTGCGATGTGAAAGATTTCCTCATAAATAAACCGGGAAGCGTGTTTTCTTCTCTTCTCTCTGGCCCCAGACTACAAAGGTAAGTGTTTTGTTTTGTCATGTTGCTGTTGCGCTTCTCACTGGGATATCATTCTGCCCTCTGGTCCCTGGAAATGTTTTTTGTTTTTGGGTTGTTGTTTTTTTTTAAAGGAGAAAAGTGGTAACAAATCGTACTTGTTTTTGTTTTTGTTTGTTTGTTTTCCAGCATGTTCTTGTCCACGTCGAATTGTTTCAGTATGAGAGACTAAACTTGCCCTGAGTTACACTGAACAGCTTTACACAACTTAACAAGCAGCCATGTGAAGGTCCTGGAGCTTCTTAAACAACACTTCCTTACTGGGTTTATTTTTTTTGAAAAAGCTAATTAATTAATTAATCAATTAAGTAATCAATCAATCAACCAATCAGTTAATTAACACATGAATAAACTGGCATTGTATCATGATCCAGTTGAATCAGCAGAGGTCTTTTTAGGATCTAAACATATGTTAGTGAAGGTCCTGGACATTCATTTGTCTTCACTTCATTTGTTTAAGATCTTGACTCTAATTAGATATACTTACAATATCAAGAAATGATTGTATTTGTGTGTGTGTGTGTGTTTTTTTTTTTTATGTAGTTCCCAATATGTTTTTTTTTTTTTGGGTGGGGTGGGGGATTAGTACAGGAACAGAATAGGCTACTTGTTATGCATCCATCCATCCATCCATCCATCCATCCAATCTCATTCATTTTATTCCATATAATATTCCAAATATAATCTCCACATTCATCCAGAGCTCAGGCTTTCGGTCAGTAACCGATGGAGATCGAGTCCACGCAGTAACTGAGCTGACTCTTCTCCGGCTCATCGTTTGTGTCTGATGTTCTCGTGAGATCGGAATCGACTCGGTGACCCACGTTTTACGGTACAGAAAAACAGCGTTCGATCAAATCTGAAACCCGTTCGACATCAGATCTTCAGTATGCGATGTCCTTCGGGCATCGTGAGGAGTATTCGGACGGGATTCGTTTTCCTGTAAATGTGTGTCTTGTTCGATGATGTGCGTGTGTAGTGACTATCATCAGACGACGGCGTGTCTACGCGATGCTAAAAATTCCATGCATACTACACACCGCTCATTTGAATGCAAAATTGACTGTTTCGGCCTTTTGTCTGCTTTTTTTTAATGTTGTTGTTTTTTTTGTAAGGGGTGCGGCCATGTGAGGTCACATGACCTTGACATGTATTTAGGCTGTACCTGTGCTCGGAACTCAAGCGCACACTTAAAACCCCTGGAAATATCACTTCTCTGGAATGTGCTACTATATTTTATCGTTCGTGTGATTTCTACCGTACAAATCGATCATAATTCCTACAGACGTCGGTGATTAGTCCTTATGATTCCTTCGGGATATCATATAGAGGGGTCGTATTTATATGACCTGGTGTTTATTACAGCTCATTTATCGAAGGTAAAAAGAAATAATAATAATAATAAAAAAATGTCCTCGTGTTACAGGGTCAGGCGGGACTAAAATATGGCTTTAGAAGTAGTGACTTTTTACTTTGTGAACTATAATAATACTTCGGAGATCTTCTCCTGGGATTCATTTACGTATCCAGGGTGAGAATATTTTACATTTACTTCATTGACGGTGAAGCCTGTGGGATGATTTCACATCGAGTAGTCCGTGTGTTCAATCCGAATCGGAGCAAAATTGATTCGATTGGTCAGTTTTGGTTTCACACTGTATATAATCAGACGTGTGTGTGTGTGTGTGATAAATATATAAAATGCTGGTTGAGGGGCTGAAAATGTCCTCGTAAAACTCTTTCAATGATCGCACAGGAGTACAGTGATGGATAAAGTTAAGCACATCCTTTTAATAAGCGTTTAAAATATAAATATAAAACATTTTGTGGATCAGATCCAGCGTTCACTTTCTCTTTTTATTCATCGGTTCAAACCTCCAGAACGTGAAAGTTCCACAGCGCTCCACGTTTAGCAGCTAGTAATAAATCGAGATGGGGGGGGAGGGAGGGGGACAAATCAATTCACAACATGTTTTGATTCACTTCCCGCAGTCGAGTCGACTCCGAGTTGAGTCGTGGTTCTCACTGGAGTTCACTTGAAAGTGGAGAGAGAACTCCTCGCTCAGAAGCTCTCGAGAGCGTACCCTGCCTAAAGAACCGCAGCGAGGCGGAGAACACCCCAGGGTTCCGTTCAAACCTCCTAAACACTATGTGCATATGTGAAAGAACCTTCTGTGGTTTGACGGTCACAGCGATAGCGGCTTAGCTGCAGGAATTTGGCAACGTTCTTCAGGTCTCTGTGAATTATTTACTTCCTGAAACGAGGGCAGGTTTGTGTTTGGACCGGCTGAATGAGAGAGAGGTCGTGACCTTGTCCAAGCTTTTCAATCGCCTCGATTTCTGACAATCATCACGCCCTTGGACATCGTTTCAGAGTAAACGTTCTCTTCTCAAGACTTCTCAAGTGTACTTTTTTTTTAAAAAAAACATTTCAGACGGAGTCATTTCAGGTGGCGCAATTGCTGTTTCTATGGTAGCCATTATTTTTCAATTAACTTTGTGACCATGAGTGGAAAATGGAGGCTCTTGGTTCTGCTGTAGCTCATCGGTTGGGGGGTTGTGGGGGTGTAGTAGTGAGTTTCTGCAGAAAGGAAACAAAGAAACTACACACTTTTCAGTGTACTGTGGTTTGGTTCGTTGCCTCGGAGGAGCACAAGGCCACTGATTGTGTGCGGGTCAGGTTTATTTCCTGCGCTCACAATGGCTGGAAATGGGCCTGTAACACAGCAGTTATTATGTAGTTATATTTAAAGTGACCTTGGCTTGATTTGAATCGAAATCCGTCCGTCGTCTGCACGGAACAGCCGCGGGAAGTAAATCACAGGGCTTCGTGTCGGTCAGACAGCCAGAGAGCTCGACACGGAAAGCCTCCACTCCGAGTTGGCCAGGTTCTGGAGCAAAGCAACAAAACAACAAGTTCAAAATGAATGAATGAATGACTGTCCTGTGTGTGTGTGTGTGTGTGTGTGTGTGTGTGTGTGTGTGTGTGTGTGTGTTTTTTGTCTCATAACATCAGTATCTTTTACACTCCGAGCATGACAGTTTGCCTCGTATGCCGTTTGAGTCATTCCCCTGAAATGTCGACGGTGACGAGTGTTAGCATGAGGGTTCATCAGAGCCAACGAATCGCTCCCTTGACGTGTAGGCTAGCTGTGAAAATCACAGGAAATCAAATCTACTTATCCCCCCACATTTATTTATTTTTTCTCCTTAAAGAACGTGACGCTCTGATGAGAAGACATTTCCTGCAGATAAACAAGCCCTGTCATGTCCTGTCTCTCCATATGGTCAGTTCTGGTTTAGGGAAAGATGGTACACAGTGATGCACAACACATCGAGTGGTTTTACCGGACGGTGCGGTATCCTGGGACGAACTGGAACATACGCGACCACTAAGGGGCAGGTGGAGGGGGGGAAAAAATCTCAATGGTTCAATCGACAATCGCGCGTTTTAACTTTTACGTTGGCCGTGAATTTCCTTCACAATTCGACACCTGCTGAAGCTGTCAAGTATTCAAAGGTGAAACGACTCATTTCGGACGCTACACAAACAAACAGAAACACAAATTTATATCCCAAAACGCTGTATAATTCTGGATTCTGATTGGTTGAAAATAGTCGATTAGCAGCTCTGACAGTAGCACAGTTACTGAGTATTACAAATATAAACTTCAGATTAAAACTTTACACAACCGTTTGTCCAATTATTTGAAGAGAACCCAACACACACACACCAGAATATATTATTCATTTACGACTGTAGTTTTATTCCATGCTTTTTTGCATCCCTAAAAAAATAACGCATATTTTGTATATAAAATAAAGTAAGTAGATAAACAGTAAACTGAAGAAAGGTATTGTCTGTGACTGGGTATCTGCTAAAGCTAGCTGCATCGCATTACATGTGTATGACGTTATGCGCCGTCGATTAGGAAGCAGCTTACACTTCCGGTTAGATGATATTACCTTTCTAGAATCCATACACTAGACGGTAGAGTACGCAGTGCATAGTGTAAGTGTATAGAATGTCATTTGGGACACCGCTCTAGTATTTACTCTCCGAGGCGTGTTTTCGGAACAGGTAACGTAGCGAGTAAACGCACCCCACGGTGCACACGATTTTCATAATTGATTCCCTACTTAAAATATATAAATATGGCAGCCAACCAGACCAAAACATTTTGCCCCCCCTCCACACACACACACACACACACACACACACACACAGCCAGCCCTGTTTAAAGCTACCTCTGGCTCTGGTGTTGTGTTGAATAATTAATTTATTTTTGTCGGAAACTCCGAGGAGCGAGCGTGTTGTGCTGCATGAAGGGGAACATTAACAGCCTGCAGGTTAATGAGCCCTGACTCCTCCGGATGTTTGGAGCACCAGAGGATACCTGTGCGAGACGGGAGATTTCGGAGCCTGGGTTGGCTTGTTTGTTTGTTTATTTATTTATTTATTTCGAAGCCAGGTTATGTAAGCACTTGCAGAAAAATCAGCCAGAGGCAACAATCCTTTGAGACTTTTACCGCTTGTTGTCTGTTTATTGAAGTCAGCGTTTTTATTGTCGCATGAAGCCTATGGTTTCCTCTGTAAAACACAGTTAGGAATTTGCATGATGGCTGGGTTTCTTTCTTTCTTTAGCTTTACTCCTCATGAACCATATCGCAACATGAATCCATGTCATGCAAGGAAATAAACACTTAGGGGTGTGCTGTTCTAGGACCATAATCCACGAAGAGGTGATGTGATGAAACGGAGTTACTGTTACTGCCCCCAAGGCACATCGTGAAGTGCTTTATTCCACTTCCACCACAGCGGTTTAATAAAAGATATATTTGTTTTTTAATGACGCGTTGTACTTTTTATCCGTTTCTAGCTACGTTTATTATTGTGGGACGTCTGAGAAACGAGTCCCTGTTTGCGCTTGCGTTTATAGCAGCTATAAAATGCACCTTTTTAATACGTTACCGAGAAAGTCCCGAAGATGCCGGAAAAGTGGCGGCTTTCGCATTGACCGTTACAAAGCGCTCACACTGGAGACTCCTTCCTTCAATGTCGATTACGCCTTCCGACCAATCAAAACGCACAATTCAGCAGAGCTGTGGGATAAACCTGGCGAAATCTGAGCGATTTATTTAGCGGACACAACGTCGGAATTTCCATGTTTCCGTTTTTTTTTCTTTTTCGTTATCTTTGCCAGAGATGATTAGAGAGAGGTTTTTTTTTTTTTTTTTTAAATCTGTGTGACTCAGCCGGGAAACTCTGCTTGCTTTCTTCTCGAATACATTAGAAGGAAGGAGTTGAGTATTCGGGTCGATACTGTCTGCTCGCCGAAGCCGCGTCTGTATTAACCAGCCACGGAGTGCATTAAATCCTCACAAATTTCATTTTAATTGAAAAGAGACGCAGCAATTACACAAGGTCCACTTTATCAAAAGTTCTAACGTAGCGTTTCTAAGAAAAGCGAATGAACTGTACGTTCTCCGAGCGGCTAAACGGATCCCGTTTCTATTTTGTTGCTCGTTCGCGACGAACCCGTTTAAATGGGTTAAAAGCAAAGTGCAGGACGGCCATGCCCTTTACATCTAAATTAAACTGATTTCCACTGACATGCGGTCAGGGAAAGTGGATTCTCTGCCCTTCCTCGGTCAGACAGATAGATGTGCAAGAGGAGTTCTCAGACTCGAGTCTAATTAGCCCTATGGATCCTTCTCGGACACCGACTGTCGAGAAAAGGCAGCTCGATAAGTGAACCGGTCCAGTGGAGCGGAAACCGGCCATCGCTGTTACCGTCATCGTGTAGAGACCGATTTAGTTCCTGGATTTATAAATGTGTAACAAAAATATTTTTTGAGATAATATCAGTAGAGTTCTCGACAGGGTTCTTGTGCAGTCAGGAAATCTTTGTCCCTCCTACCTAATTATAATATTTAAATATCTGTTAATGAGAGTTAACGATGGATTATTGGTGGAGGAGAAGATATCTTTAATGCTGTGGAGGCCATGTGGTGGTGATTGTGTGTGATGTGTGTAATCGAGTGAAATTATACACACAGTAAACGCTTGAGCTCGATTCGGCTCAGGTGTCGGTAAAGATATTTGCATTTATATTTTTTAACCCAGTGAATGAAATGACTGAAGAGCAGCAGCTGCTCTAAAATGAGCGGTGTAGTGGAGCACTTGATTTGCTGAACACAGATTTGTGTCACAGTGTAAATCTACAAATCTATTGGACCTGACTGATGTTATTTGTGGTTTAAGACTTTTTAAAGGAATGTTCTTGGAACCGTATCGTCTACCACACCGACATGGACTCGACGTGACCGTGGATGTGCTTCCTTGTTGAGGAGTTCCTTTGTGAGTCTGGTTCCTCTCAAGGTTTCTTGCATGTGCTGTCTCGGGGAGCCTTTTTTTTTCACTGTTAAAAGTGCTATGTAAATCAAATGAAACTGAACTGAATTTTATTCTGAACATCCTGCTTCATGCTTCGTTTCTGACCGTCTGCCTCCATCTGCACCTGAATTACACTGCCCTCTCTCACCTCCAACTGAGTACAACCCTCCTCCATGAGAGTACAACCCTCCACCATGAGAGTACAACCCTCCTCCATGAGAGTACAACCCTCCTCCATGAGAGTACAACCCTCCTCCATGAGAGTACAACCCTCCTCCATGAGAGTACAACCCTCCTCCATGAGAGTACAACCCTCCTCCAACAGACTAAAACCCTCCTCCAATAGAGAACAACCCTCCTCCATGAGAGTATAACCCTCCTCCATGAGAGTATAACCCTCCTCCATGAGAGTACAACCCTCCTCCATGAGAGTACAACCCTCCTCCATGAGAGTACAACCCTCCTCCATGAGAGTACAACCCTCCTCCATGAGAGTACAACCCTCCTCCATGAGAGTACAACCCTCCTCCATGAGAGTACAACCCTCCTCCATGAGAGTACAACCCTCCTCCAACAGACTAAAACCCTCCTCCAATAGAGAACAACCCTCCTCCATGAGAGTATAACCCTCCTCCATGAGAGTAAAACCCTCTTCCATGAGAGTAAAACCCTCCCTCTCACATCTCTATGATAATAAATTCTTATTTATAAACTTGTAAAAGTAATTCAGGAAAAAAAAGTATGGATGTAATGCCTTAATATAGCAGTAACATAAACTCCAACACGCTGGCAGTGTAAACGTGGATTAGTCCTTTCCTTGCTGCACTAACTCAGCTTCCCCACTGCCCCTTTCTCAACGTGTGGAGGAGTGTGTGTGTGTGTGTGTGTGTGTGTGTGTGTGTGTGTATAGAGTTGAATTGAACTAATGGAACCCTGTGTGAGTCAGGTAAAAGCCAAACCCGCTGTTCCTCTGATTCAGCTCATTAAATTCAGACGAGTAATATAGCGAGGGGCAGACCAAGGCCACCGGATTCATCACGAGTTCATATGCTGCGCTTCACTCGAGTCTGCGACGTTTGTTTATCTTGCAAGGACAATTCCCTCTACTCCAGTGAGCAATAGGTTGAGACTATTACAAATACTCCTACTTGAAAACCGGATTAAACGGATTACACACACGACCCTTTTCCTGAATAATAATAATAATAATAATAATAATTTCATTATAATAAATGGCTTAAGGTTGTTTTGATTTTATTTATTCTTAAGGGCCCATTTTGTGTTTGGTTTTCGCGTACAGCTGAATGATGTTAGATCATATTTCTGGAGAAAGACTCTGCGTGATGTTAATGATCCGTTCCGAAGAAACCGGCTGTTTGGAATTGGATTCGGAAAAGGATTTCGCCCTAACCTGTCCTGTTTTAGGTGCGGTCGAATCGGGCAGGAATTAAAGGTGCAGTAATTGTTTTATTTTTGATTTTATTCCTTACATGGTAAAAAAACAAAAACAAAGAAACCCTGGAAGATACGCATGTAGAACATGATTAAATAAACAGCTTTACGCCGTGCTCTCGATAAAGTCTATTAAGTAGCTACGAAAACGTGTTTGGAAAACTGACTTCTTGTACGTGTTTGGATTAGGGGGGGAAAAAAACTATTTACATGACGCACCTTTTAAAGAACACAGAATATACCATATATGGAAATAAAGAGGCAGTTGGAATGCTTCATATTGGTATGAACTGATTTCTTTCAAACTCGCTTACATGAAACCAAATCTTCTGCCGTCGTCTTATCACTTGGCTTGCGAGTACTTGGATTCCTCGCACGGCTCGCCTCACTCTTCCTCGCACGGCTCGCCTCCCTCTTCCTCGCACGGCTCGCCTCCCTCTTCCTCGCACGGCTCGCCTCGCTCGCTTTGCTCTTCCTCGCACGGCTCGCCTCGCTCGCTTTGCTCTTCCTCGCACGGCTCGCCTCGCTTGGCTTGCCTCGCTCTTCCGCCTCGCTCGGCTCGCTCTTCCTCGCTCGGCTCGCTCTTCCTCGCTCGGCTCGCTCTTCCTCGCTCGCCTCGCATTTCCTCGCTCAGCTCGCCTCGCTCTTCCTGACTCGCTTCGCTCTTCCTCGCACGGCTCGCTCGGATTAAGTTTTATCCAGGACGATTAGAATTTTTATTTCAGATTGAAAATCATGGGTACATTCAAGCACTTTATCTGCCATTTTCCCCCCGGTTTTGAATATATATATATATATATATAATAATATCCCGCTTATCCGCGAGGCGGCGGAGTGTGAAATGTGTTTTTAATAGATGCGGTGAAAGCCGCGTGAGTGATGTATGCCTACACACTGCTGCATCAAGCCCTGACGATGTACCAGCGTTCCATTCTGCTGATGAATCACAGCTGAGGCTGGCATATGGAAATGATGGTCACAGCAGACATGCCCTCCATCACACTCCATTTCCATTGAGATGTCTCGGAGCAGCTCTGAGATTAAAGCTCGGGTGTTAAATGAAGCTCAGACCTTCAGGACCTGGAGGAGTTCTGTGCGCTTACAGATCAGGAGATTTCTTCTTATTATCTGCACTAGCGCTGTGTAGGGCTAATAATAATAATAATAATAATAATAATAATAATATTGTAATAATTTGAGGGGGAAAAAATCAGATGTAGATGTAATGTAAAATATATTGCCAAAAGTTTGTGCACCCGTGGCCAACACACCCATATGTATTTGTTGAACGTCCCGTTTAAGATTTATTCCCCCTTTTGCTGTTCGAACGCGCTCCACTCTTCTCTTCTGAGAAGGCTTTCCACTAGGTTTGGGGGTGTGGCTCTCTTATTGCCTGTGATGGGAATCTGTAATGCCACAGCGTACGAAGACTTTCTATGCAATTGTGTTCTTCCAGCATTGTGGGAAGAACCACACATGGGTGTCCGCATACTTTTGGCCATATAGCGTATTATGATTTTCCTCTTGTAATATCATGACTTTATACTAGAAATCCTGGCTCTAGAACGCCAAGAAGAGCTCCTTTTTTCTTTTTTTTTCTTTTTCCAAGCATCGTAACCCTTTAGCAAAAATAACCTCTATTCCGTATAAAACGTTTATTATTAGCACACAGGTGTGTCCTCCCAGTGTCAAAAAGAAATCTGCGAAATGAACACTTGAGCGTCTATTGTTCAGCCGAGACGGACTCGCTGGCGCTTGTTACGTGATAAATGTGCTTTGAGTAATGAGTCACTGTTTGTTTAGTTATTCAGTACACAGCCCAATATTCAACATTGTAAACATTCGTTCAGGGTCATTTAAAATAAATAAATAAATAAATTCACTCGCACGTTGTTTCTCCAGTTTTTCCTTCTTCATATATATATATATATATATATATATATATATATATATATATATATAAATTAGTGTGTGTGTGTATATATAATATGTATGTATAATATCTACAGCGCCCTCCATTAATATTGGCACCCTTGTTAAATATGAGCAAAGAAATCTGTGAAAAATTGTTTAATCTTTTGTTTAAAACATTCACAGAAATACTCTGCTCTCATGGATATCAAACAATTGCAAGCACAACACCGGTTTATCCAAAATAAAATCATTGATAAATATAGGTGTGCAACAATTATTGGCACCCTTTTAGTCAATATTTTGTCCTGCTGGAAGATCCGACCACGGCCCATTTGAAGCTTTCTGGCAGAGGCAGTCAGGTTTTCATTTAATATCTGTTGATATTTGAGAGAGAGTCCATGATGACATGTGTCCTAACAAAATGTCCAGGTCCTCTGGCAGAAGAACAGTCCCAAAACATTAAAGATCCACCTCCATATTTATCCGTGGGTATGAGGTACTTTTCCATATGGCTACCTCTCTGTGTACCAAAACTACCTCTGGTGTTTATTCCCAAAAATCTCTATTTTGGTTTCATCTGACCATAGAACCCGATCCCATGTGAAGGTCCAGTCGTGTCTGGCACACTGAAGACGCTCAAGATTGTTTTTGGATGAGAGTAGAGGCTTTTTTCTTGAAACCCTTCCAAACAGCTTGTGGTGATGTAGGAGACTTCAGATTGTAATTTTGGAGACTTTCTGACCCCAAGACACAACTAACTTCTGCAGTTCTCCAGCTGTGATCCTTGGAGATTTTTTTTCATCCTCTCGAACCGTCCTCTTCTTTGTGTTGAGACGCTATATACACACGTCCAATTCCAGGTCGATTCAGAACATCTCCAGTCGACTGGAACGTCTTAATTATTCCCCTGATGGTGGAAATGGGCATTTTCAATGCTTGTGTTATATTCTTATAGCCACGCCCCATTTTGTGAAGTTCAACAACCTTTTGCCGCACATCACAGCTGTATGCTCTTACTCATATCCTCGCTCTTACTCATTGTTATGAATGACTAAGGGAATTTGTGTTACCTCATTTAAAATGTTTTTAGTATGGGTATAAATATATCAATGGGAATATTCTTCAAATATATATATTTTTTGATATAAGTTCATAGAGGTGCCAATAAATGTTGCATACCTAGGTTTATTAAAAAAAAAGCTTTGTTAAATATGTGTTTTGTTTGCGATAGAGTATTTTTGTGAATCTTTTTAGAAAGAGATCAAAAGGTTAAACAAAGACAATTTTTCACAGCCGCCTTTGCTCGTATTTAACAAGGGTGCCGATATTAATGGGGGTGGCGGGCGCTGTAAACTTTGACGTGTTTTCATGCTGGATATTTTACAGATGGCTGCCATGTCTCCTCTGAGACTCGAAGCAAACTCCGATTTCCTGATTCACGCCGCACTGCTTAACCTATCCCATCGTGTACCATGCATGCACAGATTCCATCCACATCTGCCTTGACCTTTTTTTTTTTGTCCCTTCCCCTAGCCAGAGACTTTGTTGCCATGGCGAAGGGAATGCAAGTGAGGGTGCAAAAAAAAAAACAACCTTGATGCTGGATGTGGCACAAATCAGGATGCTAATCAGATCTCCGCTATCACCTTCACTCGACAGTCGTGTCCTCCTTAAACAGGAGGATTTTAATCTCTGGACGACGGTTTGTTTAAGATAAACTGGTTTTAAGCAGTAACCCGAGCGACGAGATAAAAAAAACCAAAAAAAAAAACCACACACACACGCAAACCAAACCCAGGAGATGGATGGCTCTGTCAGAAGTGGGCAGGATGTGTTCGCTGGATGTTGGCTATTTTAATGCGCTCTTTGACGTGCAGTAGGTGTGAAGCCTGTGTTCGAGGAACACGTGGTGGTGAGAACCTGTTTATAACGACGTGCTGAGGCACTTCCACTGGAACATAAACCATTCTGCTAACACAAACCCTCAGACTTGCGTCCCTGGGTTCTGTCAGAGCTGGTCAGTAAATCTGCTCCGTTTTCTAAAGTTTACAGTTCTCTAGATAAACAGCTGAAGCGGCGTGTTGACCGATTAATCCTGCGCTGTTTGACCCAGCGTTTGTTTACGTCTCGTACAGACGAGGATCTGTGTATCCTGTTAATATTTAATATCTCTCTCTCTCTCTCTCTCTCTCTCTCTCTCACTCACTCTCTACCATTGTATATATTTCTACATTTTGACTCTCGATAGCTTGGTAACTTGCTCGTAGGACTGTTTACTGACCCCCACGTTTATGTCACGTTACACTACAGCGCTGTCGGATCCTCGATTCTGATCGGCCAGAAGCCGCCGAGTCGTTCTAATACGTCATCGTTTCTATAGCGACAGCTTGTACTTGTACGACGGACGCCCCACTAATCACGGATCTTCACATAAACGGATGTATTTGTGGAAGGAGTCTCCAGTGTCAGCGCTTTGTAGCAGTCAGAGGTAACGCTGTAGCGTTCAGTCTTCCCGCGTTTTCAGGACCGAAGACTTTACGCTTTTTTTTAATTTTGTTTGTTCGTCCCCCCCCCCCGGTAACAAAATCTGGCCAGTCTGTGTTTTTGTTTTTGTTTGTTTGTGTTTGTTTTATTACGACTGTAATGGATCGCCGAACAGAACGAGATTGAATGTTTATAGCTGCCGTAACGTAAGCGAGAACAGGAGCTAACTTGTTCCACAGCGTTTTATGTGATGATGAAATGTAGCTAGAAACAGATAAAAAGTACTACGTGTTATTTAATGGTTAAAGAAAAAAAAAAAATCAATAAACGGAATCGTTTAACTGCCGAAGAGGAGAATGATCAGCTTGGTGGTGGTGGTGGTGGTGGAAGTAACTACTTCAACGCTTCATCGCGCCACCCTGTCGTTGATTCTTTTCCGATAAGAGCACAGCACGCAGTGTGTTCTTCTTCACTCGTGCGCCGGTTTAAACCTGTGTCTGGCCCTGTGTACGGTTACTTCCCTCTCAGAAGTAAATGGGTACGCTTCCAAAATGAACGATCGAATGATTCGAATGATACTCGAGGCCTCGGTATCGTTATCGTGCCGTCTCTACTCCTCGTTGGATCAGGTCATCACAGTGCCAGCGATGGTGTGGATTTTTACACCCACTCCAAACGCGTCGGTGTGTGAAAGTCGAGGAGAAACGGAAAGCTCAGCACTTCAGTGAAGAGAGAAGGAAAGAAGCGAATGACGGGTGATAATTAGAGGTTGATTATCAGGGAAACATCAGCCGCAAGCATGTGTTTATGATCTCATGAAAAGCACAAAGTTCACGCCGTTCAGTGTTGCCAAGCAACTACATCTTAAAACATTTTCCATCTGCATAATGAGAGATGAAGGAATAACTGGATGAGCTGTCATGTTAGAACGATGATGGTGATGATATTAGTATTAATAATAATATATAAGTGAGTGAGTGTTTGTTGGAGAGAGCGTTCGCGAGGGAGAAGCGGGACGGCGGTCACTCGAGCGGCTTCGGACCTCAATCAGAATGAGCGACGGGTGTGAAATCGACAGGTGCCGGTGTTCACGACCAGGTGGACTTCTCGCTTTGGCCGGAGACAGCACGGCGTCTGTGTACGCCAAAGAAACGTTCATCATATCATCATCTGGTACAGTGTTGCTGGAACACGGTGATGGCGTTAATAATTCCTCTGAAATGAAGGCGAATTTCTGAATCGGTGAATAAGAGTGGCTTCCAGACCAAACAGCACTTTTTATTTTTGTTCGTTTAATCTGCAGATTAACTCAGCAGGGTGACGTTTTGTGATGAAGGAAATGATGAAATGGTGCCATGGAAATTCCAAGCATTAAAGAAGAGAAGGGGGAAAAATTCCTGCCCGGGGCCCTGTGTTAGGGGAAAAAAATCCCCCTGCCAAAAACAAAACAGCAACAACCCAGTAGTTATTTTATTAAATACATTAAAAAATGATTAATAAAAAATCCAGTAGTGCTCCATTTATATATGAAATAAAATAATTTCAGTATTCAATAAATAAAAACTAAAATGCATTAATTACTAAAACCTGAACAAAAAAGTAACACTGACAAGCAGGAGAAATAACAAATAAATGAATAAATAAATGTGTAAAAAATGGAATTTTAAGATTTTCTTTTCTTTTTTAAAAAAATTTGAACAATTTGAAAGATTCAATACAAATTTTTAACACCAAAGTTTGTATTGTTGATAAAAATGTTTTCTCAGAAAACTGTATCCTGTTACAACATATCACAATATTAGTGCTGTGGTTTTATTATTATTATTATTTATTATTATTATTATTATTATTATTATTTCTTTTCTTTTTTACATTTCTGGAAAGATTGTAAAGGCTGATTCGATGACCCTGTTCCTCAGGTTCTGTTCTTGGCTGACAGAAGTGGAACCTGATGCGGTTTTCTGCTGTTGTAGCTCATCCACCGCAGGGTTTAAGATGTTCTCAGATGCTCTTCTGCTCACCACGAGTGTAACGAGTGCGTATTCGAGTTACTGTAGCCTTCCTGTCTGCTTGAAGCCGGTCAGTCAGTCTGCTGACCTCTGACCTCTTTCTTTAACAAGGCGTTTTTTTGTTTTTTCACGCCGTTCTGTATAAACTCTTGAGACGTGTGTGTGTGTGTGTGTGTGTGTGAATGAATCCCCGAGGATTCTGAAGCCGTTTCTGAAATCCTTGAACTGGCACCACCAACCACGCGACAGTCACCTTTTGTGAGCTCACGTTTCTCACTTGCGTGCTCACGTGTTTGATGTGAACTAGCTCTGTGCGATTTATAGTGTTATCATCATCATCCTCCTTACACGCTGTTGCGTTCCCGTGTTTATCGCAGAGTAGGCGACATCACCAGACCTGACGACTGTCACCAGTGTTTTGCGTCGGAGCTGTGCAAAAACATTTACGTGCACTTTTACAGAATGAAATTGACCGGCACTTCTCGGAAGCCCCGCCCCCTTCCCCACCATCGCGCATGCGCTTGGCTGGACTCGCAGAGTGTCCTCGCTGTCTGTCTTGGGTAAATGGTGAATATTTTGAGTTTATTAACGTAAATGAAATGTCATCCGTCCTGAGAGTAAACAAGCGGAAATACACTGTTACATTTTTACTGAATGACTTAAAAACCCACCGTCCAGCTCACAGGTCCCGACTGCACACATAATAATAATAATAATAATGATGATGATAATAATAATAATAACGCCTCACCTGCTCTCATTAAAACTGAAATGGTGGAGGATTAAATCGTTTATTGTTTATATTTTATAATAGAACAGGTTGATCAGGACGAGAAGATCAATATCACACAAGTGAACGTTAACTGTCACCTGTACCTGCGCGATTTTTGTTATGCAAATGTGGTGCTGCTGCTGCCACGTGATTGGCTGATTGGATAATCGCATGAATGAGCTGGTGTACAGGTGTTCCTAACAAAGTGGACTGTGTGTGTGTGTGTGTGTGAGAGAGAGATTATTTGACAGGGAATATCTCCTCAGCTGTTGCGTAGTTGAAACCATTTGAGAAATGTTGAAGAAAACCATTTTAGTTTGTTTTTACGTCATGCCGCTGCTTTTACTGGAGTTCCAGGTCTATGAACGGGACCTTTTTTGGTTTGGATTTAGTTCTGCCTTTGTTTGGCTGAAACCTTTTTTTTTTTTTCTTTTCTATTATATTCCATCAGCTTCTGCGAGCCCATTGTGCGTGAACATTGAGCCGTTGTGTTTCTAGTGAATGCCCCGACACATCCGTCTCGTACTCCGAGAGCTGTCTGAGAGCGAGCGCGTCAATGCCCTGATACATTACAACCAGATCTTCCTGTTATAAACGCCGAGCATCACAATGGCCTCTCTTTCATTCTGCTGCTATCCGTTTTTTTTTTAATTCTCATATTTCAGCTGTTTTGCATGAGTGTGTGTGTGTGTGTGTATAGAAAGGCTTCTCTATGGAAATAAAGCCTTATTAGCTGCATAACTGGACGTCTGTATGTTGGGTGGCAGATCTGTTATCATAGTTGGCCATCTCGAGCTCTGAAACTTTTCTTCTTCTAGAGAGTAATTTATTTTAATGATCGTCCTCCTACACGGGAGATTTGCAGATCACAACATTCTTTCAGAGCAACATTTCCCTCTTAGGACTTTCTGGAGAAACATCCAACGTTAACGTAACCGTTGGTGATTTAATCTGCGGCTAAAATAAGACAACTTAAAGTCATTTTTAAAAAGTTTTTATTTTTTATTTTGTGGTGCTTCATGGACTCTGAACAAAAGTTGTCTGTGACCGTTAAGATGGGTTGATCGATCCGGTCCATTCCCACATGTTTTGTTTGGAGCAGCTGCTGGTCTGATAGGGTTCTAAGTATATATTGTAGTGTGTATATACACTGTATTTCTAGCTAATTAGTTCTTTTATATGAAGGAGGAACAGCTGTGTCGTAGCAAGAACAGCTCCTACACACTCTGCTAGCTTTGTTTTGTTTTTTTGGTTTGTATTTGTGAGTATGAGTCCCGGGCCAATCGCACGCCGGCATTTCTTTCCTCACGTGCACATGGATAGGAAATGAGTGCAAAGCTCAAGTCCGGATGTTTGCGTGAATGATTTTTTTTTTTCCTTGCCGTGCTCGCGAGCCAGCCGTTGTTCGCTATCTGACAGGAAGTTTTGAAACGCTACTACACACAATGCTTCTGCATTCGCAAACACAGAAGTGTGATAAAGGTCCAGCCTGGATTAAAATTATATATATATATATATATATATATATATATAATTATTTCCAACTTTTCAGCTTGGTCGGATCTGTCAGTCTGAGTGCGTTGATGTGGATCAGAAAGATAAACAGTCTCTCTCCCGGCTTCTCTCTCTCTCCGTTACACCCGGGACGTAAGAGCCGAACGCCACGTGGGATCGCGGTATCACGGAGCTGAGCGCTGCTCATTAACACTCAGCCGGTGATTCACTTTAAACGAGCTCCGAGCAGTGAGAACAGAGTGTCTGCAAATATTTATAGAATATAATGATGCAGAATAACGAGGGCGAGTTGAGGACAAGTGGGAGCGACGTGGTCCGGTAATTCGCACTACACGCGTCCGATAAATGATTTACTTTTGCATTGAGAGATTCTGCTTGTTTCTCGTTTCCTCTGTGATTTTTCTTCTTCCAGTCAATTACATTTGGCTTTCATGCGAACTTAAACGAAGTCAAATGACGTTATTTCAGTTCCTTGTTTATTGTATAAGGAATAAAACACTAAACAACAACAACAGGCGCGGTGTGACGAAGCGGCTTTTTATCTTCTTTATACCACAGCGGTTTGTAGACGATTATAATTTATATTCCTCCTGTTAAAGAACATCTCAACCCCCCCCCCTTTTTATTACATTTATTGTTTTGTATAATGTTGTTGAATGTCTACAAAAGTCGTTATTTCCTGTTCTCAGTTACATTATAGCAGCTATAATTGGTCCTTCCCTCCACCCCCTCTTCCCCCCTTTTTTTCTTGGAGTTAAAAAAGCGACACAAAAAACCACAGCTGAGGAACCGCGATGCGTAAACTCCTTCCTGATGATGTCGTAAAACATAATTAAAGCTTCATCTCTGACACTGGAGACTCCTTCTATAAATGTAACATTCAGCACAAGTCGCTGTGAATGAGCTGTTACTATGGAAACGATAACGTATTAGATTAAGCGTGTTCATATAAACCTGTGTTGTTGCAGTTAGAGAAGATTTATCGACACCTGACCAATCAGAATGCAGAATTCAGCCGGAAGAACTGGAAGTTCGAAAGAGTAGCACTGATGGTCCTTTCTTTGTCTCTTTCTCATGGCAGTAAAGCTGAGCGAAGCGTCTACCTCTTCCTCTCCACCATGGCCTCCAAACATCACCCTCCGCTCATGAAGAAGCACAGTCAGACCGATTTAGTGAGCCGCCTCAAGACTCGGAAAATCCTGGGTGTCGGAGGAGAAGACGATGACGGAGAAGTTCACAGATCAAAGGTAAAAAGAAGAAGCCGGGTACGTGTTTGTTTATCCTGCACCAAACAAGCGGACGTAAACCTCACGGTTCGATGCTCCACCGCTGGAAGCGAGATCTTTTATCACAGACACAGTTTAGGTCGAGCTCACAACGTTCAGCCAGACTTTAAAGACGTGATAAAAAAAAAAATATATATATATATATATATATATATATATGTATATGTATGTGTATATGTATATATGTGTGTGTGTATATATATATATATATATATATATATATTACACAGTGAGGGGAAAAAAAGTATTTGATCCCCTGCTGATTTTGTACGTTTGCCCACTGAGAAAGAAATGATCAGTCTATAATTTTAATGGTAGGTTTATTTGAACAGTGAGAGACAGAATAACAGCAAAAACATCCGCAAAAACGCACGTCACAAATGTTATAAACTGATTTGCATTGTAATGAGGGAAATAAGTATTTGACCCCCTCTGCAAAACATGACTTAGTACTTGGTAATGACTTGGTAATTACTTTTAATTTTCAATGCCCTGGCTGAGGGAAGGAGGTTCTCACCCAAGATTTGACGGTACATGTCCCCGTCCATCGTCCCTTTGATGCGGTGAAGTTGTCCTGTCCCCTTAGCAGAAAAACACTCCCCAAAGCATAATGTTTCAACCTCCATGTTTGACGGTGTTGATGGTGTTCTTGGGGTCATGGGCAGCATTCCTCCTCCTCCAGACACGGCGAGTTGAGTTGATGCCAAAAAGCTCCATTTTGGTCTCATCTGACCACCAGAGGACAACTGGGTGAAAGTGTTGTGGTCAGATGAGACCAAAATGGAACTCTTTGGCATCAACTCAACTTGCCGTTTCCCTACTGTATACACACACACACACACACACACACACACACACACACACACACAGAGAGAGAGAGAGAGAGAGAGAGAGAGAGAGAGAGAGAGAGAGGGAGGTTCTGGTGAAAATGCAAACAACATGGAGGATTATGGGTAATTCACACTGCTGGAAAAGCGCTAATAGTCTAAGGTACTGTATTATACGGTGTGTATCTACAAAAAAAGAAAGTTTTCTAATTTAATTAAATGTCATGACAGAAAAACGTGAATAAATTATTAGATGCTGTCAGTATGTCTGTCTCTCAGTCTCTGGCCGGTGAGAGACCCTGTGACTGGCGTGGCAGGAAGGTCAACATGAAACAACACGAAAAAGTATTCAGAAGCAGCCGCTCTCCAATCTTTGTGTTGTGCGTGATTGTCCTCGGGGCTCCGGGCTGCTCGAATCAAAGAGAGCAGCCATTAAAGCTCCTCTCGCTCATCTCCTTCCTATTGAACAGGGACGAGGACCCCGTGTCCGTGTATAAATACAGCTTCAGATAGCATTCACTACTTTTAATAATAATATGAAGGCAATAGAGTTCTAGATTGATCTATCTATCTATCTATCTATCTATCTATCTATCTTCTATCTATCTCTTTATCTATCTTTATATCTTCTATTTCTTCTATCTATCTATCTATCTATCTATCTATCTATCTATCTATCTATCTGTCTGTGTATACATGCATGCATCTATCTATCTATCTATCTATCTATCTATCTATCTATCTATCTATCTATCTATCTATCTATCTATCTATCTATCTATCTATCTATCTATCTATCTATCTATCTATCTATCTATCTATCTATCTATCTATCTATCTATCTCTCTCTATCTCTCTCTCTGTGTGTGTGAATTATTCATTGTGTACTACAGGAAATGAGTTGCAACCACAGCAGAAAATTTATGTGGTTTGTGTCACATTTTTCTAGTTTTTTTTTTGAGTACTTCCTGTCAATCTCGCCGCTTTTTCGTCATCTGCTGAGACTGTGCTTACACTGCGTGTGTAATCACGACTTGGTTATATACTCTCGCCGCGCAGTGCCGAGCCTAGATCCTAGAGCCTAAATCCAATTACGCCGTCGGATGATGCCGTAATGATCAGGATGTCAGATGTTCATAAAACAACGGACGTCACTCAGGTATGTATGTTCGTTATTGCAGGAAAAAATATATCCAGGAGGTGGCGCCAAATTAGCCACGCAGCAAATACCATGGATGTAGTTTTAACATTTTTCTTTTTGTCATTGCACAAAGCGAGAGTCCGTATCACAAGTTCAAAAAAATAATAAGGCAAGACAATTCCACGTTAACTGTTGCTACGGTTACGCCTGTCATATACGCTACTCCGTCGTTTTTGACCCATGAAAACGGAGACTTTTGGAAACTCCGGGCTAGCGTTTCAGTGTAAACAGACCAAATCGAAGACTTTTGAAAACAAAGGCGTGGCTTTGCCCACATTCTCCCCCTGAATGGGTCTTCTGGATCGTCGCTTATCATTCCCTGATTCGTCAAGCCCTTACCATATGACCGTGACGCTTCCTCGATCGTATACACATCACGGAGACTAAACCGCAAGCTTTGCTGGCTTTGTCGTCATTCTTAGCCGCCATCTTGCGGTTCAATTCTGTATGTTATAACACTGCAGCTGCAACAAGCGCAAGAGGCGAGCTACGATTAGATCGACCGCCAACGAATCTCATTTCGAGCGGCGTAAACCCTACACGGTTTGGACTCGGAACCAACTTCCCTGTTTACAATCGTATGCACATGAACAGTCATGTTATTCCGAGTGGGAGGGGCATACTTGGTCTCCCCTCTCATTCACAGCAACACTAGCCAATCATAGGCATCTGTGAGCTCATGTGTGCGGAAGAGGGCAGATAGCGCTTTCTTAGTGTGTTATGTTGCCCTGTGATGCAGCGTGAGCAGCAGTCGTAGCTGTGTAACAAAGGCAGATTAAAAAATAAGTGTTGTAGGTGTTCGGGTTCGATATTTTTTTTGATGTTTTGCTTTTTTTTTTTTTTTTAAAGAAATCATACATTCGATATTTTATTCGACAATTAAAAACACGATTAATCGCTCAGCTCGAGCGTTTCTACCGTCAAGCCCGTTTTCTTTTCTTTTAAATGAAAAGCTTCTTACTGTTGTCTATAGCTTCTGTTGGGAATGAAAGCAGTGAAAGATCGGGAATTAAAGCGGCGATAGAAGAATGAGATAATTATATTCTGACATCGTCTGGGACGTTTTTGCATCGTGGGAATGCAGATGTAACTCATTAAACCAGCTGGGAACAGCGAGGGCGCACAAACTTAACAGTCTTATCTTTATTTTCATTGCTTAGCGTGAGCGCAGTGGCCCTGAAACATCATGTTGATATGCAGCGGTTTTTAAGCCCGACGCATTTTTAGCTCGCATTGCAGAAGTGATTGCATTTCGGCATTCCAGCAGCACCGGCGATCCTCAGACAATCAGACGTCCTGATCAGCCGAAACACTGGTGCTTTTCTAGCAACTATAAGTGGCTCTGATTTATGTTTACGGTCATGCACTTCTTCGCGTCATAAACGTCCATATGTGTTGCTAGATTATTGCGGCGGTTTCCCTGGAAGTGACGATTTTGTTCTCTGGAGCACGCGCGATGGAGATTTAAATTCACACCTGGGATGGAATCGCAGCTAATGACACCGACGCGGTCGGTCTCCTGTCCGTTCCGTCCTCAAAATGGCCGCCGTCATACAGCGTGATGTGAAGACCGCACATGTACGCTGTTTATGAAGTGGTATATATATATATATATATATATATATATAAATGTCACCTGCTGAGTAAATGGGGAGATTGGGAAGAATGCTGTGCGGCGTTGCCGTGATACGACTCCAACAGCAAGCCGTCTCTAATTTTAACTTTTTCTGTAAAGCTCCATCAACACTCGCACCCACGGGTGGAGCGCCAGGGAACGCTCACTCTCCATGTCCCAAAATATCCCTCCGCAACACCCATTTCTAGGTGAAGAAGGGATCCTTTATTTCATTCCATCATAAATTGCCTGACTCTCAGTTGAGTAACGCAGCAGTGTGTTTTTCCAGGCCACTTATTTTCTCGTAATATTTGAGCAGACTCAGAATTTCCTTGCTGTGGCTCCTCTAAAACCCCTTCAATCCTCGTGTAATTCCTCCACTCCTCCAATCACACCTTCTTAATTTGTCCACTTCTGCCACAATGATCTTTACGTAAGAGCGTTTCATCCAGCACTTCAAAATTGGTTTTGTTGTTCTCGTACTTTCACTCTGTCCTCTCTCTCTCTCTCTCTCTCTCTCTCTCGCTCTCTCACTCGCTCTCTCGCACAGGCTGAAGCTTTTATCCGAGCTTGATGGAGCGAAACGCAAACCCGATCCTTCACTCTTCTCGCTCTTGGAGAAACGCCGAGTCCGCCACGTTTAATAAGTCGCCGAAATAATTGGAGCTTTTAACGCAACTGCCCCGCCCATCTTCAGAGTTAATCGGAAAATAACAGGAAGAACTAGCGTCAGGATTCGTCTTTAATTTTTTATGGAGCTGCGTCCAAGGCGCTGAAGTAAATTTGAATAATTGGTTACCAACACAAAATGTCTGTGTTTTGGTCCATTTCGTCCAGGCTTTATTCGTTTATCTTCCTTTTCCTCACCACACTGATCCCCGGTCCCAAGCCTGAACGCGTGCGTGAAATCTTTCGACTGGTATCGCTTTTGCTCCGGAGCGATTGAAGCGTAATTTACGGTACACGATGTGTGCGTCATTCTAATGGAACGCGTAAAACCTTCACCAAGTCTGTCTGGAACCTTATATATAAATGTCTTTTAGTTTTTGACTGAACTGCATTTTTAATTCGCTCCTAAAGGATGCGTTCGTATTACAAGTGTGCAGCACTTATCGTATCGCGGTACTTTGTCGTAGTCGCGATATTTAGGTAATGCAACTTTTACAGCGCAAATCATGAGATGATTTTCGTTACATAGAAAAATCGCCGATTTCTATATACGAAGTACACTCGAGTTTAAATCATTTACTTCAGCTACACATGCTCAGGCGAACCTACATAAAGTAATAATTAAGAACAATTCTATAAATCAATACATTCGTTAGCAGGTCTAATAAAATTGCAAGATTTTTTACACACAATTTTTAGCTTGAAGTGTTCGCCACTTTTCTCGAAATGGAAAGGGCTTTAGCGTTTACCACGTGGTGGTACCTTCGGTCTCGCACGCCACACCCAGGAAGCCCATTCCGCAAGTGTTTGGTCGGCATTTTGTCTCTGCCGTGCCGGAGTGTTGTGGGCGTGGTTAAATGCAAATCAGCTGTACGGTGAACGCGCTTGACGAGTCATCGACGTTTGTGAATGTGGAGGAAACTGAACAATGCTTTTAGTAAAACTGGAGCAACGAGTGCAAGCACAAGAAGCTCATGAAGAAAATGCTGAGGAAATGATTTCATTTATCTTCCTGCTTGTTTTTTGTTTTGTTTTTTCCAGATCAGTCAGATGTTGGGTAACGAAATAAAGTTTGCTGTACGAGAACCCGTAGGCCTCAGGTACGCTGAAACTAAACCACTTTAAATGTCTTTTAAAGTCAAGACTATCCTTCCACATCTCTCTGTCTGTCTGTGTGTGCGTACGTGTGTCTGTCTGTCTGTGTGTGCGTACGTGTGTCTGTCTGTCTGTGTGTGTGTGCGTACGTGTGTCTGTCTGTCTGTGTGTGATGCGTGTTTTGTCTGTGTGGTGTGTCTGTCTTCTGTGTTGCGGTGTTTCTGTTTGTGTGTGTTGTTGTTGTGTCGTTGTCTGTCTTGTGTGTCTGCTGTCTGTGTGTGCGTACGTGTGTCTGTCTGTCTGTGTGCCCGGGTGTCTGTCTCTTTCTGTCTGTGCGCACGGGTGTGTCTGTGTGAGAGAGAGAGAGAGAGAGAGAGCGAGAGAGAGAGTCTGTGTGAGAGAGCGAGAGAGAGAGTCTGTGTGAGAGAGCGAGAGAGAGAGTCTGTGTGTGTGAGAGAGTGTGTGTGTGTGAGAGAGTGTGTGTGTGTGAGAGAGTGTGTGTGAGAGAGTGTGTGTGGAGAGAGTGTGTGTGTGAGAGAGAGTGTGTGTGTGAGAGAGAGTGTGTGTGAGAGATTTGTGAGAGAGAGAGTGTGTGTGAGAGAGAGTGTGTGTGTGTGAGAGAGAGTGTGTGTGTGTGAGAGGGAGAGTGTGTGTGTGTGAGGGGGAGAGTGTGTGTGTGTGAGGGAGAGAGTGTGAGGGAGAGAGTGTGAGGGAGAGAGTGTGAGGGAGAGAGTGTGAGAGAGAGTGTGTGTGTGAGCGAGATAGAGAGAGTGTGAGCGAGCGAGAGTGTGTGTTTGAGATAGAGAGAGAGAGTGTGAACGAGCAAGAGTGTGTGTGTGAGAGCGAGAGAGTGTGTGAGAGAGAGAGAGAGTGTGTGAGTGAGACAGTTGACGGTGTAATGATGAAATCTTATGAATGTCAGCACTGTTCTCAGTAGTGGGTCTCTTCAAATCTCTTCGAACACCTGAGTGTCGTCTCAGTCCTGAAATAGCACGTGTTTTCTCTCTCTCTCTTTTCTTTTCTCTCTCTTTTTTCTTTTCTCTCTCTCTTTTTTTTTCTCTCTCTCTCTCTTTTTCTTTCTCTCTCTCTCTTTCTTTTTCTCTCTCTCTCTCTCTTTTTTTTTCTCTCTCTCTCTTTTCTTTTTCTCTCTCTCTCTCTCTTTCTTTTTCTCTCTCTCTCTCTCTCTTTTTCTTTTTCTCTCTCTCTCTCTTTTTCTTTTTCTCTCTCTCTCTCTTTTCTCTCTCTCTCTCTCTTTCTTTCTCTTTCTCTCTCTCTCTTTGTCTCTTTTTTTTTACATGGTGTTTCTCATTACAGAATCTGGATCTTCGTCTCTGCGGTTCTGTTCACAGCTACAGCTTTAGTGGTGAGTGTTCTGCCCCGACCACATTAAAATAAATAAATGAAAAGAATATTTCACGGGTATTTCAGGAAAACAAATGAGTAACCGGCGGAGGCGTCTCTGTCCACACAACAGTGTCCAATTCTACTTGTTTACACACACCAAGCAGACAGAACATTAAAACCACGAACAGGTGACGCGGATAAAGTTGAGTATCTCGTTACAACGGCACCTGTGTGTGTGTGTGTGGGGGGTTGTTTATTAGGCAGCAAGTGAACAGACCTGGTGGAAGCAGGAAAAATGGGAAAGTGTAAGGATCTGAGCGAGTTTGACAGGGGCCAAGTTGTGACGTCTAGACGACTGGGTCAGAGAATCTCCAAAACAGCAGGTGTTGTGGGGTGTTCCCGGTATGCAGTGGTTAGTACCTACCAAAAGTGGTCCAAGGAAGGAGAACCGGTGAACTGGGGACAGGATCATGGGCTCTCACCAGGATGCACTATGGGAAGCAGTGTGATGCTTTGAGCAATGTTCTGCTGGGAAACCTTGGGGTTCCTGGCGTTCATGTGGATGTTACTTTGGCACGTAGCACCTACCTAAACATTGCTCCAGACCGAGTACACGTCTTCATGGTAACGGTATTCCCTAATTCCCTCTTTCATCAGGATAATGCTCCCTGACACACTGCAAAAATTGTTCAGGAACGGTTTGAGGAACATAGAGTTCCACGTGTTGACTCGGTCTCCGAATTCCCCAGATCTCAGTCCGATCCAGCGTCTGTGGGATGTTCTGGACAAACAAATCCGGTCCACGTAGGCCCGACTTCACATCTTACAGAACTTCAAGGATCTGCTGCTACCGTTTTGGTGCCAGATATCACAGCACACCTTCAGAGGTCTTGTGGAGTCCATGCCTCAACACCTCAGAGCTGTTTTGGCACGAGTGGGCGGACCTACACGATATTCGTCAGGTGGCTGATTGGTGTATGTAGTGAGGTCTGGGTTGTTATTTTTTTTTCCATTTAAAATGGGAAATAAACAGTCGGTTTCACACGTTCGTGTTTGCGTAGCTGAAATTGAAACGACGTGATCTTGGTGAACCTTTTTGAATTCCCCAGCTTTGATCTCGTGAACCAACAGAAAACAAGTGGGTGAGATTAGAATCTGTTCTCGCGTGCGTCCAGCCACGCCCACCATTTTTAGAATCGTATCGCGTTATAATACGTTATAGGTTATATTACACCCGATCTCACAAGACTACTCGGGTGTTCCCGTTCGCGATCCCGTCACTGATGCCCGCTGTGCTGTGTGTTTCAGGCCCTGGCTTTCCCCAGTCAACTCTACGAGATCGTCTTCGAGCTCGCCACCGCTAAGATCTCCATCAGACTCTACGGAGGAGCTCTTCTGAGTATGTCCAGGTTTTTGGGGGTTTTTTTTAACAGGATTATACCGGGTTCTCTTTTGGCTCATGTTGGTGCCGAACAGATTGTGGTTCAGATTGTGATGACGACGCAAGGCGAGACCCCCATACTGATATCCTACACATATAAAGATATATTACGATGGTTTGGATGAGAGGAGGTCGTAGTGCAGCGTCTAACTAAAACATAAATATTAAATAAGGATAGCATATTTTTTTTTTGGATTTTTCCAGGTTCCCATGGACACTGTGCAGATATATAACAGCACATGATGATAATAATAATAATAATAATAATAATAATAATAATAATATCAAACAATAAATAGACCGGTAGGTGGATAGATGGGTAGCTCTTTCCTACTGCTAGTGTGTAAATTTCCAGAAATGTCAGCTTGTTGTTGTTGTTGTTGTTGTTGTTGTTTTTCCCTCCCCCCTTCACTCTTGCTCTCCGACAGATGCGTCTCTCTGACAGTTCTCACAGCATTCGCGCGAGTGACGGCGGAATGTCAGCTCGTCCCTTTCCCTCTCGCCGAGCGACGGATTCACGTCGAATATTTTCAGGCCTCCGCAGACATGAGCGAAGCCCCATCTCTGTATTTAAAAAAAAAATAATAATAATAATTTCTTTTAGTCTCCCTGCTGAATGAACGCCAGATTGTGTGTGTGGAATAAATATTTAAAAAGCCTGAGCTTTTTAAAAATGGATGACCGCGTACGGTTCCCACTCGCCGTCTCACGCAGAGCGGAGCTGCAGCGGCGGGATTAATAAGAACAGCCGCTCCCCCGCTAATCCTGGGTCATTTTCTAGAGGCGGCGCTAATCAAACCCCACAGGACGCCCAGTAACATCATAGAAGATTGCAGTGTTTTGCTGGAAAGGGGTGAATATTTCCTGTGAGGAAAAACCTGAGATCTGATTCTAAAATCGAGTCCATGGTTGTTTTTGGGGGGGGGGGAGAGAGAGAGATAGAGAGAGAGAGAGAGAGAGAGAGAGAGAGAGAGAGAGAGAGAAAAAAAAAAAAAAAAAAAAAAAAAAAAAAAAAAAAAAAAAAAAAAAAAAAAAAAAAAAAAAAAAAAAAAAAAAAAAAAAAAAAGAGAGAGAGAGAGAGAGAGAGAGAGAGAGAGAGAGAGAGAGAGAGAGAGAGAGAGAGAGAGAGAGAGAGAGAGAGAGAGAGAGAGAGAGAGAGAGATGCAGTGCGTTTTCCTCTCATCTGTTTAGATTTTGTCGTTCCTGAGGGTGCGCACACAGAATTGAGCACTAATAGGATTATACGTACCGCATCTTTATGCGAGTATTGTCGGGACACAGCAGGTCTTCATGTGCACACTCGCGCTTTTTTTCTTTTTTTTTTCTTTTTTTAATCCTTTCATGCACGCCAAAAGCTGTTCTTAGGAATGTAGGATAAATAAATAAATACATAGGAATCTATTTCAAAAATACATTTCTCTTTCAAATCGAATTCCAATCTTTGGCATTTGCTGTGGTGCAGGATCCGATCCGTGTTCTCTGATATCCGATCTAATATTTGATTAATATTTATCAATATTCAAATAAAATGCTCTTCAGACTGTTCGCCGTTCGTAACGTCTCTGCTATATCTTTTATATCTTTGTTTTATTTTGTAAAACTTTCGACATAAAATCCGAAGGGAAAAAAAAAACCCCAAAATTTTAAAAAACATTTTAAGACAACTTTTTTTAAAACGATCTTTTTACTGAAGAATAAAAATAAAAATGATTTCTTTTATTTCTTCTTTTTTTTTTTTTTTTTTCCAAAGCACCAGTCAGGAATATTGCTATATTTACGTTTATCAAGAATCGATGTAAATAATTTTACACCCTGAAGGTTATACCTGAAATACATCATAAAAACCTTTCCGTACTCGTCGCGTTCCTATACACGGACGAGTCGTTTGTTAATCGGTGAACCCGTTAATCCACGGGGCGAGGTGTAGCCGCTTACGCGTCACGAGAAAGTCGGACGGAACGGCACGTGAGACGTGCAGGGGCCGAGATAATCTTTGCGCCAGATGGCTTATTGGAGGGTGCAGGGATGCAGCAGCTGGTCCCCGTGTTCTCCATATCCAGAGTTCTAGGAGGAGATCAGAGGGATCCTCTACGTGTTCCTCAGCCCCTGTGCGAAATCATCAAAAAGCTCACACATCTAAGACTTTCAGTCTGCTTTAGCACGAGCACTTTATAGCGTGTGTGATGATCTAGTAGTGATGTACTAATCAGACATTAGTGTTTGACCCTCAGCGGTTGTGTTTGATCTTTTCTCACCAGGTATCTCGTTAATCCTGTGGAACGGCCTCTACACGGCAGAGAAAGTGATCATACAGTGGACTCTGCTCACTGAAGCGTGCTACCTGGGTGTTCAGTTCCTCGGTAAGATGAAGGTCTCGCGTAGGCGTGTTTTTGCTATTTTATTTTTCTTCCCTCGGACATTGGTTTGATCCAGACGGACCGGCGAGATGGCGTTCTGATATTTCTGTTACGTAAGGGATAACGCACTCCGTGTCATGCCGCGATGCGGGAAAATAATCAGCGACAGGGTGGTATGTGCCTGTTACCACGCTGAAGTCGATTATGTTACTGTAACAGCACACGTCTCGAAGCGTGTTGTTCCTCTTTCACCGCGGCGATTTTTACAACGACTCTAATTACAAAAGGACACGTCGTACTTTTTATCCGTTTACAGTTGCGTCCGGCGTAGTTGGAACATCAGCGGCAGTGTTCTAGCAGATATGAACACCGGCCTCAAAAACACACGGAGTGCTGACACTGGAGACTCCTTACGTAACACGCAGCTCCTTTGAACATGCTGTTGCTGTGGAAACGATAACGTGTCCGAACGAGCGCACCGATGTGTATATCGACCTGTGATTTGCAGCTGCGCTACTGTCAGAGCTGCTGTTCTAGAGACCGAATCGACACGTCCTGACCGATCTGTTCCACATTTGCGTAAATATTCATCGGAAACATTTTGGAATACGAATAAAGTGCTTTGATCGGAGGAGCCGTAATCGTGGACATGTTTAGACTTGATGCCTGGTTCTGTCCCGTCTCTCCGCTCTCGCATTCTCCCTGCAGCATAAAGACTCAAATGTAGGCCCTCGCTCTATTCCACCTCATGTCCAGCGCACTTACTGTAAACTGCCAGGGTTACGGCGCCCTCTGCTGGTTTCAGTGTTAATTGCTGTTGCACAGTGCGATCACAGGAGGGCGGCATAATGATGTCGTGACCTAAATTCACACACCGCTCTGGGCTCCGAGCCGTCTGGCTGCACGACGTGTTTCATTTTCACCTTTTTTTTTTTTTTCTTTTTTCTTTTCTGTTTTGATCACGTGAGCCGGCATTGTGTCTAAAGCGATGGTGTCTTCACAGTGACGTCCGTCTCGCTCCTGGAGATGGGCACGCTGTCCAACGGAGCCGCTCTCCTCCTCCTCATCGACGTCGTCTTCCTCGTCATCACCCTGTTGTACTACAGTCAGCTCAGCCGTCGGTACAAGAAGATCTGAGACGCACCGACTCCTCTCGCTCTCTCTGTGTGTGTGTGTGTGTGTGTGTGTCTGTCTCTCTCTCTCTCTGTCCCCCCCCCCTCTCTCTCTCTTTCTCTCTGTGTGTGAGAGAGAGAATGCGAGTATAATACTGAGTGCACATTACAGGATTTGTCTTTCTGGACATGTTTACAAAATCAGTGACTCTTGGTCACATGGGTGGTGTTGGTTTATTTTGTTATTACGCAAACGATTCTTGATATTTATCGCATCTACGTGAATTAGCTCGGATGCTAAAATTGGAACGGATCGGAACGGTTCGTCGTTTTCGGATTAGCTTTCGTTATTTATTTTGTCGGAGTACAAATGTATAGGAAAATACTACCAAAGAATGAGATCATGAAGTTCAGAGTTCTTTCTTTCTTTCTTTCTTTCTTTCTTTCTTTCTTTCTTTTTTTTACCCAAAGTTTATAAAAAAATAAATAAAAGAAAGCTCACATGAACTAAACTTTTGGAACTTAAATTTGGATTTTTAACATTCAATCAGTTGCTTGCTGGAATAATAACGGAGTCTCCGATGTCTCGTAAAAGTTTATCAGCGAGTCTCATTTTTTTATGAGGTGTCGCGTCGGCGTAAGGGTTCTCGTTTCTGAACGGTTCCTCGGCGTAAACATCGGCGTAATTTAGTCATCCGATACGGATCTTTTATTAACGGTAACTCATGAATAAAAACGGTTCTGGATAAGTTAACCTTCTTAGAAACGTGAGTGATTACAGCTGTCCAGCTCTCGAGATCCCTGCACTGGCTCTTCGGTCCCTCGGCTCCAAGCGCGACCTCTTTTTAGGCCTAGCTCTTCAACACTAACCTACTGGCCTACTTCTACTTGTGCTTCATCCAGCTCAGGGTTTCCGTACTATAGAACACACAACCACGTGAACTCGACCGATATGAGGTCATTTCACGCACAAGGCCTAATGTCAGTGTTTATAAACAGCATTACACTTTTATCGCTTGTTGGTCTTGGGGACCTGAACAGAATTATTCGAGACCCCTGATTATTCACGCAGATGCAATAACAAGAAGCACATTATAAGCTCTCTGGACCAAAACAACAACCCAGACTCCGTCGTTCGCGGCGCTTTGTTGTATGATGTCGATAGTTTGAGCACTCGGACGAATGGACCCGTCCCGAGTTCCAGCGTGACGACTGAGGTGTGCAGGACCAGATCCGTGCGCGAGTTGTTCAGGGAAACGCCGACGGCGCCGTAAAATCAGCAGCACCTCGAATTTTATAGAGAACAAGTATTTGGAAGTGAAGGCGTGAAATACGGCAGAAACTTTTAGCTGAATTGCACCCAGTCAGCGGAAGAGGGGGGGGCCGAAACTTACAGGCACTCAAAACGCTGTCGGCTTCCTGACTTTACAAAAAAAAAAGAGAGACCGAGAGAGAGATGAAACCAAGTATTAAAGAAGGCTTTCTTTTTTCTTTCTTCTGAGGAACGTCTGAGACTGAACTCGAACCGAAGCTTTAAGCTGTACAATCAGTTTTCAGACAGATGCACTTCCTTTCTTTCTTTTTTTTTTTTTTAAATAAATTGCATAATCCTGTACTGTGTGCTCAGTTCATCCAGTCTGTTTTTACACTTGGCGTATTTATTTTTAACCCGCAGCGCATGTTTGTCACGTTATTGCACAGGAATCAGCTGCTTTCAAAAGGCGCTGATGCTGCTGGGGGGGGGTTGTTGTTGTTTTTTTTTTTGGTCACAGTAGAGCTTCCACAACTTCCTGACCAATCCGATCACAAGCCAAGGGGCGAGACAGGGGAAAAAAAACCAAAAAACAAAACGAGTGCCGGTGAAAGAATTAGTTAACGAGTCTGTCTTGATTTCCTGTCTCCAGCCAAGACCAACCACCTCCACATCCCCAGCGTTACGCTGATCCTTCTTTCGTCTGATCACCGAGAATAATCAATCTAATCTACAGTGCAGGTCGGGGTTAAAAACCCAGCACGTGTGAAAGAGAGCTCGGCTTGTGAAGGGACTCGGCACGGCATTCCTGGTTTACTGTAGCTCTTCTGTCCGGACCGAACTGAAATTGGTTTGTGTAGCAGCTCGTCTCTCTGGACGCTTTCGGTTTCGCGGTGTGACGGTGTACAGATTCAGAGTGAGGAGTTTGGGAATGTTGGGGAATTTCCCTTCTGGTCAGGGTTTCTTCAGGTGTTTTCCTCAACAACACTTTCCATTGTAGAGATTTCTTTTTTTCTTTTCGTTATTCAATAGTACGCTTCACTAGAAGAATATATGTATATAGCAGTTCCACTAAAGCTGTGCTTTTATCCAGCGTGTAGACTTTTCACTCGCGCTATCCGCCCTCTTCCGCACACTGTTGTGAACTCTCGCTATTGGTTAGCGTCGCTGTGATTGACAGGGCTCAGAGCGAGTATGCCTGTCCCATCCACGTCTCTATCTCCGGACGGCAAAGTCTCCCCCCCCTCCCCCCAACCCCCGCTCAGATGAACCGATCGCTAAACGAATCTGGAATGACTGACAGCTGCGTAGGTGTTTCGAACTCTCCGGTGTTAAGACAATCTCGAAGCCCCGCCCACTTTTCTATTATCTTAAATTCTCTGACGGTAGCTACATTGGGAATGTTTCGAGTTCGTTAATGCGAAATAAACTCTCGATCTCGAGTGTGCGTTTGAATTAGCTGACTTTATACATGTATATAGCGAACATCGGCTACTATGTTTATTAGCGACGAGATCCGTAGTTTTGTTAGATTTTTTTTTTCTTTCTTTCTTTCTTTTAAGTGATTTTAAATAGGCCAAGTCTAACACGTTACAAATGATTTAATGCTAACGATCATTATAAAGTGATTTAAATACGTTGTTGTGGCAGTATTTAAACATCGTGGTCAAGCCCGTCACGATAGCGTGTGTATATATGTGTATATATATATATATATATATATTACACATAGTGTTTTTGTGATTTGTAGGGACACAAAAGCTGTTTGTCCGTTTTTTTTTGTTTGTTTGTTTGTTTTTTGTTCAAATGTAAACACTTATAGTACTTAAAGCACGTAACATCGTTTTCCTAGAATAGTTTCTACTTTAGTCACGTGATTCACGTGAGTACGCATTATTCCTCTTTAAGGTTGGCAGGTTGAAATGTCATTTGCGTCGGGGACGCCTCTATCGTTACGCCGAAATGAATGACCGTTGTTGGTCGTTTTAATTTTTAATTTTTTTTTTTTTAAACGGCAAAACGTCGCCTGTAGATCTGTCAGAAAATGACACTCGGACACGTTTGGATCTAGTTTTAAAGCAGCGTCTAAGATGCGCTCGGAACGGTGCCGGCGTACGCCGAGTGCAGGTTCTGTGTGCTTTGGAAATGGTTGTATTATTTGTAAAAGGAGTATTACGTGCATTAACTGATGAGTATTAAGAGTTTGTACGCTTATTTTCATCTCTATTAATCAGTAAGGATATTCCTGATCGACGTAGATCACGGATCAGGATAGAGCTTTGAATTTTTTTTTTTTTATTTAAATTTTTTTTCGGGCGATTATAAACATTTTTTAAGCTTTTGTTGAAAAAAATATTTTTTGGAGCTCGTGCTTGCGTAGTCGTAGTGTAGCAGATAACAGTACAAATGTAGCATTAACGAAATCTTGGCTATAAATACAGCGAATCACGGAACGAAAAGGGTTTTTACATCCGTGCTGTCCGTTAACTCTAATTTAAACCAACATTAACACGTTCTCAACTTCGGCCTCGTGCTCTACTTCTTCTTACGTCCGTATTTATATCCTTTCTACAATGACCTGCTGCTCTCGGAGAGTTAAGCGTGTTGTTTTTTTTTTGCCTATGATTATATCAGTAAGAGCGTCGTACTTGACCCGGACGGGTGACGAAAACGTTCTGCTCTCGTTTCCGCTATCGGTATAAACCGATATCCGTGTCATCTTGGCAATTTAAATGGTTACTGTTACTCGCACGAATAACAGGACGGGATTTCTGAATACAAAGCTGTAGTTTTTGTTGTGTTTCAGCAAGATTTTGTTCAGCTTTATTTCTGGGTTGTTGTTTTTTTTTTGTTTGTTTGTTTTTTTTTTTTAAACGATTCACAGTTTTGGTTTTTTGTTTTTGTTTTTTTTGTTTTTTAAACGCACGACTTATATCAAGGTCGTTACGGTTATTATTTAGTTATCGTAAGAAAGCGGTTAAATCTCAAGAACTGAAAGCAAGTATAAATGATGTTGACTTATATGATGTCGAAGTACAATTTTAATAACCAGGAAGTGTTTTCACTGTGTTTCGAATCTACGTGTGTGTGAATAAATCAGCATGACGGTACATATTTACATTATTGTTCAAATGAAATCTGTCCTGGGATCATAAAGGGGTCCTTGGAAATGATCGGTCTCCCCTTTTTTCTTTTTTTTTTTTTTTTTTTTTGCTGATCTGTAAGTGACTAAAACCGATACCATGACGTCAGCATATTTTCATTTCCGGACACGACGTGTGGTATTCTTGTGTTTTTGAATTTGCTGTACGGTTGCTTTGCACGGTCACGCTTAGCATCTTGAGCACAGTGTGCTTTCACAAAAACAACACGGCTCTTCCTCTTTACTCCTGATTGCGTTGTGTGTTTCGTTTCTAAAGACCGTGTACATACGAGCGTACGTCGAGTTCTGTATATACTTTTGTAGCAAGGATGTGAAGTGCTTAAGAAATAAATATACAGTTTTGCAAATGTCTTCAGTTTAAGTCTGGGTTTCATTTTCCCCACCCAAGTTTAAAAAAAAATCAATAAAAAAAAATCACACACATGCATACAGTCGTATGGAAAAAAAAAAAAAAGTACACCCCATGGAAATTGTTGGCTTTTTTGACAAGAAAATATTGGATCCTCTTTGAAACGGGGCCTGTTCATTAAGTTGATGTACTTGAACAAAACCACAAGGACAATCATTTAAGAGAAATATATAAATAGATAAATATGATAATATTCTGTGGAAAAAGTAAGTACACCCTTGCGTCAGGAGCTAGTATCGCCCCCTTTAGCAGAAACAACTTCTTTTAGGAATTTTTCATAATTGTCCACCAGGCTTGCTGGAATTTGTGACCACACTTCCATGCGATATTCTTTCTGTTTGAAGATTTTCTTGCATGTTCTGCACATTTCACCCCCCACCCTCCCACGACATTTCCACGGGACTCAAATCTGCGCTTTGACTAGACCATTCCATAACCTTCCATTTCTTCCTTTTGAGCCGTTCCTTGGTGGATTTGCTCGTGTGATTATCCTGCTGAAAGGTCCACTTGCGGTTCATCTTCAACTTTCAGACGGACGGCCTTGCGTTATCTTCGAGCGCTCTTTGATATGATGCAGAATTCATAGTTGAACCAATGAATGCAAGCTGTCCAGTCCCTGAGGCAGAGACGCAACACCCAAACATTTCCAACACCGTGCTTCACAGTCGGTATGAGGTGTTTCTCTGGAAAAACTGTCTTTTTCAGGACTGACAGGACTTTTTTTGGTCTGTCTTTGGCCAAACATGTCTGCTCTTATGTGGCCAAACAACTATCTATGATTCGTCTGTCCAAAGCACATTATTCCAAAAAGTCCTGGTCTTTGCCTGTATCCTCAGGATTTTTCCTGGCATGCCTCCTATGCAGGTAAAAACTTGAGCAATCTTTTTGTGATTGTAGAAAAATGCACTTTGACCCCAAGAGTTGCAAGACTTACTAGCAGATCCTGTGATGAAATTATGGAAGTCATTTTTGCTTCCAGTATTGCTGCTATACTTGTGCTGCTACATTACACAATAGCTTACAGTTTACAGTCCATGTTCTGTGTATTAATTCTTTTGCACTCGTCTCACACTGTTGTGTATTTGCACTTTATGTAGTTCTGTGTTGCACCATGGTCCCGAAGAAACGTCATTTTCGTTCCGATGTATACAAGCTATATAAAGGAACGGCAATAAAACCCCATTTGACTTGACTTGAAATTTTGGGGTTCTTGGAGACTTCTTTTGGCATCCGTTGGTCTGCTCTTGGGCTGAATTTGTCGTTTGAAATCGGCACCGTTTGTAGATGATTTTCCTTACAGTGGAATGATGTTTTTTCAGATCATTCTGAGATCTTTTTAAACCCCTCGCCAGATTCCTAGGCATCCACAACCTTTTTTTTTCGGGAGGCCTTATAGAACTCTTAAGATCTTGGCATGAAGACACCACACACCTCAATAACAAAAGGAACACTAGATATTAGAGAGGTCTAAGTAAGACCGGTTCCACCTGCACTCCCTAAGCAGGTTCTGATCACTGGCACCCGATCTGTGATATAAATGTAGGGGTGTACTTACTTTTTCCCTGAGACTGATCTGTTTAAATAAAAATGTTAAAAAATTACATTTTTTAAAATTAAAATTAGTGTATGCAAGTCGCTCTGCTGGTCTGTTCGATGTGAGTGAACACAGTCGTCTCCCTGAAATCATGTGACTGTATTAATAGACACGGAGGAAACGCAGAGGGATTGATGTGTTCTTTTCACAGATATTACCAGAAGGCACCGGCAGTTTCCAACTCTTGATAACTTTCCAGTTATAGCTCCAGGGCTCCTCCTCGTTCCTGATAACAGTGCTGCCAGGATGAACTCGGCGTGATGACCTCACAGGGGTTTTTCCTCATCCTGTCCTGTAAGCAGTGGGGGTGATATGACAGAAAAAAAACCCCGTATGATATCATCTGTTTCTCTGAGGCATTTCTATTACACATACTCTGTGTCACGATATTGCTCATAGCACACAGATTTTTATGTATAAAACAAATATTTTTTTATCAAATACAAAATTAACATCACATCCAGCTGCTTCCAGGCAGTCTGGAGTTATTTTAATGCAACAAATTTTGTAATAATATCAATATTATGTCATCATATCGCCCAGCACTGAAGCTTCGTCAATAACCGTCTTTACTCGTACAAGGGGGGAAAAAATCCAGCGATGCTTTCTTCATCTTCCGTAAAGTGAAAAATACACTTTACATTTTTTACACCTTTTGACTATTTTGAAAACACTACGAAGGCACTACGAAGTTGGATTTTGTTTGATTTCGTACAAATGAAATCCTAATAAAAGGATACAACCAAAAGGTAAACCCACCCCAAGCCTAATATCTAAACCAGTGGTCACCAACCCTGTTCCTAGAGATCCCAGAGGTCCCCGAAGACTTCATCTCCAACCGAAATGGTGCTCACCTGACCATCTAAACATTTCCTTAAGAAGTACAGGTGTGTTCAACTTCGGTTGGAGATGAAGCTTGCTCTAAACCTTCATAGCTTCTCCTCCGAATCAAGTCATGTGAATTGATATGATGATTGGTGAATGTTAAATGTTAATTCTGTGGATTGAGGAGTAGAAAGTGGAACTGTTTGGAAGATAGGTGTCCCGTTACATCTGGTATAAGCCAAACACTGAATTCCACAAAAATATCAACGTACCTACGGTCAAGCATGGTGGAGGCAGTGTGATGGTGTGGGAATGCTTTGCTGCTTCAGGGTCTGGGCAACGTGCAGTAATTGAGGGGAAACATGAATTCTGCTCTCTACCAGAAAATCCTAAAGGTGAATGTCCGGTCTTCAGTCTGTAAGTTGAAACTCGAGCGCAGCTGGATTATGCAGCAAGACAACGATCCAAAGCGTAGGAGTAAGTCCACCTCTAAATGGTTAAAAAGAAAAAGCTAAATTACGTTTTGGAGTGGTCTAGTCAAATTCCTGACTTGATCCAATTGAGATGTTGTGTCAGGACCTTAAACAGGCAGTTCATGCTCAAAACCCTCCAGTGGAGTTGAACTAAAGCAGTTCGGCAAAGAAGAGTGGGCTAAAATTCCACCACGCACTCTGAAAGACTGATCTCCGGTTATCGGAAGTGTCTGGTTGCAGTTATTGCACCTAAAGGTGACAACCACGTTTTAGGTAATAGGTGTCATAACTTTTTTTTCTTTTTTTTGCTTCAGTAAAAAATTAAAAACTACATTTTACTCAGGTTGCCTTTGTTTTATGTTGTATTTTGTTTGAAGATCTAAAACTATTTAGTATGAGATATACACAAAAACTGAAGAAATCAGAAATACTTTTTCACTGCACTGTACGTTTTGATGTTTTGACAACATCTATTGCATCATCAACTCACCTCCAACACTGAGAAACACTTTGCTTCAACTGCTTAGGAAGAAATTCAACCCTAATTCTAGGGAAAATGCTAATAAAAACAAATAGGAGTTATGTATAAATGTACTTTATACATGTCAAAGTATCTGATGTTTTACCTGATCAACTACATCGTGTTTGTTTGAAGATAAACATTTATTTTGAAATTGATACATGGAACACATTCCAGAAAAGTTGGGACAGGGGCAGTTTAGGTCTAATAGCAATGTGAGAAGTTGAAATAAGGTGGTTGAGGTGAAACAGGTGAGGCGTCTTATCATGGTATATAAGGAGCCTCCAAAAAAAGGCAGAGTCCTTCAAGAGCGAGGACGGGTCGAGGCTCGGCAATCTCCCAACAGATGCGTCAGAGAATAATCCAACACCTCGAGAAGAAAATTCCCCAAAGACAAATCGGTAGGATTTTGGGCGTTTCACCTTCAACAGTAAACAATATAATTAAAAGATTCAAGGACTCCGGTCAAATCTCGGGACGTAAAGGGCGAGGCTGAAAACCACTTCTGAATCCCTGAGACGTGACTGTCTTAAAAACAGTCACAAGTCTGTAACGGAGATCCTGACATGGGCTCGGGAATACTTCGGTAAACTTTTCTCAGTCGACACCATTCGCCGCTGCATCCACAGATGCAAGTTAAGGCTTTACTATGCAAAGCAGAAGCCATACATCAACACTGTCCAGAAGCTCCGCCCACTTCTCTGGGCTCGGTCTCATCTGAGATGGACAGTAGCACAGTGGAATCGTGTTTTGTGGTCCGACGAGTCGACATTTCAAAGAGTTTTTGGACAAAACGCCCGTCGTGTTCTCCGGGCCAAAGAAGAAAAGGACCGTCCGAGCTGTTATCAGCGTCAGCGTCCAAACGCTTAATAATGTCATTAAAAGAAAAGCTGATGTTGCACAGCGGTAAACAGTCGACTGTCCCAACTTTTTTGGAGTGTGTTGCAGTCATCAGATTCTTTTTGTGGGAGGGAGGGGGGTTGTATTTTGTCCTCTGGAATAAGTACTTTCATTTTTACTTCATCTGCTATTAATAGCGATGTTACACTCCAGTTACTTCTTGGAATGTTCTTGTGAGCAAGACTGAGTTTGCATTTTTCATTTCTGCAATTTTCTCATTTTTTATTTAGTCGTAGGTAATTTCCACCCATCAGGTAGTTTTCCCCATCATACAACAGCTACCAATCCATGAAGGAGAAAGGCCATCACTTACCTCCGCTGAGACACATGAAGCAACCAACTTTTGTTCACGCGCTGAGACGGGGCAGCGTAACGCACTAGGAGGAAATACATCTGCGTACATGAGCACGCAGATGCCCACGATCGATTAGTGATTGATAGGGGAGAGAGAGCGATAGAATGTATGCCCCTCCCACCCTGAGAGCACGATCAGTTTTACTCTCTTGGAACTCTTGGCGATCGAACTTGCGATCTCCGGACGATAGGGTCAACGCTTTTCTGTTGTACCACACAGGACTCCGTCGTTTTTAGTTTAAACTTTCACACTGGTTAACGGTTTCCTACGTCACTCACAACGCCATTCGACTACCCGTCTCGATATAAACGTTACGATGCAGCAGCGCTTTAGTCTTTTAGTCTGCACCTTTAATCTGTAAACTCTGCTCAAACAGATCATCTTCAAAAGCCGCGAGTTTCACACTAATACTACCCGCCGTCAAGACCCTCGCTCTCGTCACCTCGTAAGTCGCTAACTAGCTGGAGCCGAATTCGATGCCTTCGTAAAGCCACACTGCATTCTGGGGCGTTTGAATCAGTCCGACATTTGCGTCGGTCCGGATGTTTACATGGACAACAATAATCCCATATTAACCCGATTAAGACGATACTCTGATTAAGAAACTAGCATGTAAACAGAGATTATTGATGACCTTAATCTGATTAAAGTCATACTCGAAGTAAACACAAACGGAATGAAGACGTGTGGAGAATTCCTGTTTTAGTCGCATTACGGACACGTACACGCCTTAATCACACTATTAACGTCGTGTGGGAGTTTTCACCGCATTCTGCGACAGGACACGCACACGCATTCGCCGTACGTGCGAATAGACGACTGCCTGAAGCTGTGGGCGGCGTCCCAAACCACATACTTACCTACTGTATAGTAGGTGAAATACATGTATTCCGGTAAGTACGCTGTTTGGGACGCCGCCCACGGCTTCAAGCAGTCGTCTATTTGCACGACACGTAATTAACTGCACTCGGAGACTTCGTAAAAATTATAAATCGAAACCGCATCCGGTACCATAACGAACTGTATGTTCGTACGCGAAATTCCGGAGGGAACGTCGGACGGCGTGGCGTGTGGACGTAACGACGTGCGTCATTAATCGTCCTACGTCCTATAACGTGTCGAACGGGAGCATGAAAGGAGTATTCTAAAAGCAACTCATGTAAACACCTTAATCAGGATATTGTCTTATTCGGAATAAGGCGAGTCATTAGATTACGGCTGTCCGTGTAAACGTCCCGATCGTCTCCTCGAGACTCCGCTGTAACCGCACTAGCAATAACAAGGTCTCCCTGTGACATCCGAGCGACACACCCACACCCACACACCCACACCCACACACACACACCGCTAGCCTTTTACAGAAATACACAAGTGCATCATTAACCCCTAAACACACGTGTTTCAGGGTGGAGTCTTTCATTTCTTTTTTTCTTTGACGCTGGGTTTGAAGTTCTTTGAGCTGAGCTGTGTGTAGGCAAGTCATGCAATGTGTCACAAGTCATGTTCTGTGCCGCTGAAGACCTCCTCCGTTTCCGGTGTTGGGGGGGTTTCACGGTTAAAGGGTTAAAGCGTGGGCAGGTGTCGGATCGCGCGCGCGCGCCTGTGTGTGAGATGGCTTCCGTGGCGACCATCAACCGCTTGGTGGAGAGCGCGAGCGCTTAGTTCGTGGGTTAGCGAGTTGAGTTCAAGCGAGCTGAGTTCAAGCGAGCTGCCACATTGCGTGTGCGCGTGTGTGTGAGAGAGATAGAGATAGAGAGCGCGCGCGCGAGTTCACTAGTCAGCCAACAACACGCTACTTCCCAAGGCTGGTTACAGCGCGCGACTGACAGCTGTTGGACTCTTCTCAAATTTTCTTTCATCTACAGCAACCAAACAACCTCCTCCTCGTCCTCCTCAAACACATATAGGTGAGTATCACAAACAATCTGGGACAACACCGAGAGAAATGGAGGATGTGTTTGTACTTTTCGTTTCCAGCTCGTGCGTAGAAACTTCGCATCCTGTTGTGTCGCACGCGCTTGGTCTTCGTACCTCCGTCGCGTCCTCGTGCCCGCGCGCGTGCGTGTTCGAGAGAGAGAGAGAGAGAGACGCTGATGTGGCGCGTGCTGCGCTCGAAGCGCGTGCTGATCTCTGAGGGTTAACCAAAAAAAATATATAAATATATGCCGAGGGAATTTTTCTGACTGAAAACCGAAGCTGAGCTCGACGTCTTCCACACCGTGTACCGGTTTAAACCGTCACAGAAGACGAGAACATCAAACGATAACCGAGTTCTGTCGAGCTTTATTCTCATTTGTATGAGTTTGATGTCAAGAGACGACCCCGAAATCGTGCTGAACGTGGATGCGTTTCCCCTCAGTTCAAACACACACACACACACACACACACACACACACACACACACACACACATCTAATCTTCTAATGTAAAACTACCAAACTTTGTATTAAAGTTTGTTAGACGATATCATTTGACCTGTCTGTTACCGATTAAAACCACCCCACTATAAGCAGCGCCGGGACCATATCGCCGCTGATCATATCGCGATACTCGGGGTCTTCGATACACCACGCGGATCACGATATTCGGTTAACGTGAGCAGCTTCTGTGTTGAAAAACTGTAGCGTGTAGAGTCCAGAGGTTTTATTCGGCCGTGGAAGAAGAAAGTAACGAAGGAACGGGTTGAAAACGAAACAAACAAACAAAAACAAAAAAAACACCCCAGCGAGTTTATGTCGTTTGAGATGATTTATGGACGATATCTTTCAGATTCTTTCCGAGGTCATTTCACCTGATGTCCGAATCCGCCGTGCTTTTTTCTGTCTGATAAAGATCACGATACGTCGAGTCATCGGGACACGATACGAGTCGAGATGTTTTGGTTTCGCTAGGATTATTATCGTGTGTCTATGGGGGGGGGACGTATAAACAAACAAAAAAAAGAGAAAATAATGCTACGTGTGTGTTCGTTGGAAGTGATAACATCTCTGACGATACCTTTTTTTAAAAAAGAATAAATAAATGAATATTCACGTTTGAACGTGTCGATTCGAGCTTTCTCCGGGACGTGTAAGTAGATTTTTAGTGCGTTTTAACGCTATTTTAAAGAAGTAAAGTCTTCCTAAGCTAACTACGAATTTCTAAAACCCGACCTAAAATAAATAAGTATTTAACTGTTTCACTTTAACCCCCCCCCAAGAAAAGTCTGATATTTGATCTGTAATAATGTTTTTTTTTTTAATGAACATTTATTCGTCGTAAATTTTATAATAAAATCGACGAATTATTATTCTTTTTTAAATGAATTGTATTTTTAATTTTTTTGTCGAGCGCGTTTCTTTACCGCCGTCGTGCCTCAGTTTCTCGACTCCTTGTTAAGGTTTATTTGCGGTCCGTCGGGGGTCGTAAATATAAATCGTGCGAGCTACCGAACTACAAAACTAGCTCTGTTTGCTGTTTGTGAGCTTGACAAGCTTTTGATTTAATCCACTCCGCAGCTAAATTCCGACTCTGTGTGTCCGCTTCTTCTTCTTCTTCTTCTTCTTCTTCTTCTTCTTCTTTATTTATTTTTTCTCCCAGTGAATTAATGGGACATCTGTCACTGGGGGTTAATGCCCTCCTTATGAGGTGGTGGTGGAGGGAACGCTTTTCCGAAATGTAGGTCAACTCCGACTTTCCAGCCGAACCTGGCGCTGGGGTCGCTGCGAAGTTCTAACGTGAAACACATGTTTGGCTGTTGGACATGGCTCGCGGTATCTTAGGGCTGCGCTCTCCACTGGCCTGATGTAAACTGTGTACATTGCAGTCAATGTTTCCTAAAATGGTGTACACTCGAAGCTTGTGTCGTCATCTTTCAGTAGAAGTTGACGCGGCTATCAACAAGCTTTCGACGGCGAGTGTTCCGGTCCGACTGCATTCCGCTTTTGGCTTTTATTCCCACAGGAAGTTTAGTTTGAGCGCCTCTTTCATACAGTCCAACTGCAAGCTTCTGGGCTAAGACGTTTTTTCCTTTCAAAACCAAGCGCCAAAACTTTTTTTTTCCGCTTAAAGCTTTCTCCATAAACGTTGACTAAAATGTGGGGCTGCGGTCTTTAAAACCTCATTTAATGATGTCGCTAGATCAACCCTTCAGCTTGGACCAACCGTGTCCACGATTAAAGGATGACGACGCGAAGCTCACAAAACCTACACGCTAAGCTTGCTAGCTAGCTGAGCTAACGTCGTAGCGTTGCACACGATCATCTACGTACTGAAAAGTTTACTCGTGACTACGGTGAGCTAGTTCACTAGCGGTTAGCTAACCGGCCAGGTATGCTAGGTAATGGTAATCACTCGTTTATATGGCGGACGGTGCACGTCCACGCACGACGAACCACAAGCGGGTTTGTCGCTCGCTAGTATGAACAGGACGCAGGGTTAAGCTTTTCCTCTTGGCCTTTTTAAGGACCGCTTCGAGGACCCCACTTCATCTGAGTGATTATGAGTCGTTGTGTTCAGGTGCCAGGATTTAACCCCCTGGATACCCCCATACCCCTCCTCCCCCCTCCCTGCTCCTGTTTACATGCCATGGAGCGTGAGAGTGTTTGCTTTCTCAAGAGGATCCACTTGTGCGCCTCGTTCTTTACCCTCCCGTTCCTATGGTTTCCATAGGAACCCGTCTGGCATTCACGAGACTGAATTAAGTCGTCTGGGACGGCAGTGAAGAATGGGCAGGCTTTATTTAAACGGCCGTGCGGTCGCATGGCTTTCACCAGGAGTCCGGCCGGGTCGGGACGGCTCGGGACACCTGCGACGCCGTTTGCTGTCGGGTTTAGCAGCCGTTATAAAGCGGTCTCGTTTGGCTCGATTGGAGAAGCTTGTTTTCGGGATCCTGGAGCGATTTTACGCTGCTCGTTTTGGAAGGGGGTAGAACTCCTGTGGTGGCATGGTACATTTCAGCCAGTGTGGGTCTTTAGTGTGTGTAGAGTTTCTCCTTTTGTAAGCTGTGAAAAGCGTCACTGAAAGCTGCCTTTGTTGTTGTGGGAAATCAAAGCTGGCCTTGTCTCAGCGCGGGGGCGCGGTCGCGTGTGTATGTGTTGTGTTGTGTGTGTGTGTGTGTGTGTGGTGTGTGAGGGGGTTGGAAAGAGGAAAGGCTTTGGGGTGTTAACCAGCGCCTCTGTGTACGTCGCATGCAGATGAACTTGAGTTCTCCCCCAAACCCCCCACTTTGGGATCTTCTAACACTCTTTCCAGATGTTTTTAAAAGTCCAGATGTTCTGACGGGCGCACCTGAATCATATCACGCATGCTTTAAGGGCTTCATTAGTCCTTCCTTAATGAACACCTGTCTAACTACTGACAATATCCAAGAAGAGAAACATGAACTTCTCTCTCTCTGTCTCTCTCTCTGTCTCTCTCTGTCTGTCTCTCTCTGTCTCTCTCACTCTTTCTTACTCTGTCTCTCTTACTCTCTATCTCTCTTTCTGTCTCTCTTACTCTATCTGTCTCTCTCACTCTCTGTCTCTCTCTCTTACTCTCTGTCTCTCTTTCTGTCTGTCTCTTTGTCTGTGTCTCTCTTACTGTCTCTCTTTCTGTCTGTCTCTGTCTCACTCTATCTCTGTCTCTCTCTGTTACTCTCTGTCTCTTACTCTCTGTCTCTCTGTCTCTCTTTCTGTCTGTCTCTCTGTCTGTCTTTCTGTCTGTCTCTCTCTGTCTTTCTGTCTGGCATTGTCTCTCTGTCTCTCTCCGTCTCTCTTTCTGTCTGTCTCTATTTCTGTTTGTCACCCTCTATCTGTGTCTCTCTCTCTGTCTGTCTCTCTCTGTCCCTCTCTCTTTCTGTCTGTCTCTCTCTCTGTCTGTCTCTCTCTGTCCCTCTCTCTTTCTGTGACTCTCTCTCGCTGTCTCTCCCTTACTCTGTGTGTGTGTGTGTGTGTGTGTGTGTGTTGTTATTAACCTGATTCATTTTGTTCCTCTCTTTTTTTTTTTTTTTTAATGAACTGATGCTGACACACTTTTCAGAGCGTGTCTTCCCCAGAGGTCGGTTCAGTTTCGGTTGCGTGTCTGATTTGTCCGCTCACAGAAGAATCACGTTCAGGATTTCAGATCCGTTTCATTCAGTACAGGATTAGACCCGGTCACGTGTGATGTTTTTTTTTTTTTTGTTTTGTCTTTCCTCTTTTGTGTAGTTTTCTTCTTGTTGTGACTGGTACAGAAGAGTACAGTATGATAAGGAGTAAGGAAAGTGTCCTACTTCTTCTGCCGGAGTGTCCGAGATAAGCGAAAGGCGAATTTCTGGCGGTAACGTGATACTTCAGACCGTCGCTCTCCCCTCGTTCAGCATATGGATAAAAATAGCAGCGCTGTTAAATTTCTGACATCGCTGTGGAAACGAGCCGATGAGGTTTTTTTTACGCGGTTGGAGGGAAGCGCTGCGGAGTCTGTTAGCTCGACATGTTCACTTTCGCCGCTGTTCGCTACGTCGGAACAGAATTTTTTCGCATTTATGAGTTCTGAAGAAGAAAATCTTCCTCAAGACGACCTGAACACTTTAGGTCTTTGCTACTATAACCCCCCCATCATCATCATCATCATCATCTCCACTCTTTCTAACTCTTTAAAATGTGTTCATCAGAAGCGTTTTATAAGAAACCTCCGCAGACGAGCCCTGAGCGTTCAGCGTCTTTCGGAACAAGACGAGGATTTTAGCTGTCAATTAAAACGAGGGGGCGGGCAAACGGGAAGGACTGATGTGTGTCGCGTCGTTCTTCTTGTTGCCGATATCCTGTAAGATGTGCTAATTATTCGTTTTTTTAACCCGTTAACATACTGCGTTAGTAGTAAGGTGCTGGTTCTGTAAAAAAAAAAAAAAGACTCCCTACGTTTGTATTTCTCTACAATACGCACTTGTGATCGTATTAAATGCTCTCTTTAGTCACGGGTTAGACACCGTTAGACTTTTAAACCGCCTTCAGGTCGTTTAATGTCACGAATCTGTGCAGAGTCTGTCCAGATACCCTGTGACGGGGTGCCTTTTGCAGCGTTTGGAAGTCGATCTGGATAAGAGCTTCCTGAACGATTGTGAATATGAAATAACCGTAATAGTGTGAATGTTTTCAGTGATTTACTTTCGCTGAGAAACTGGGCGATACGTCAACAACGTCATGGTCTGATTTTCGGAAGTGGGGAAATCCCTGGGGAATTTATTTATCCACCTGTTTAATTGTTTATTCTTTCTTTTTTATCGTAAAAAATGAGAACCTGACATCAGATGCTTCTGGTCAGTTTGTGGTAATAATAATAATAAAACATATGTTTCGATCTCGTTAATGATATATAATATTGATATAATATCAGAATGTCACCCGGCCCTACTTTCACATGTACTGTTTTATTTTATTTATTTATTTATTTGAATAAATTCCAGAATAAATCAGTCTGGAAGAGGTGTAGTTATTTTTTTCTTCTTCTTGGCGATTCCACTCCAATCTCCTGGGCACCATGCGAGAGTAAGAGGATTTTGTTTGTTTGTTTGTTAAAAACAGGAAGAGAAACAAAACAAAAGGGAGATGAGTGGAGTTGAATCGGAGGGCTTTAGAGAAGGAGAAAGGAGGAGAGCGCAGTGTGAGAAGGGAAAATATCCTCACTGTATGAGTACGCATGTTGGAGTTTGTTTACTCGGACTTGAACGTTCAACGTGAGAGTGTGCATCCCCAGTCTCTATCCCAGTCTCTATCCCAGTCTCTATCCCAGTCTCTATCCCAGTCTCAATCCCAGTCACAATCCCAGTCACTATCCCAGTCACAATCCCAGTCACAATCCCAGTCTCTATCCCAGTCTCTATCCCAGTTCTTCCCAGTTCTTCCAGTTCCACACCCGTTCCCAGTCTCTATCCAGTCACAATCCAGTCCAATCCAGTCTCTATCCGTCTATCATTATGTTCGTTTTTTCTCATTAGATAAAGAAGTTAAAATGCTTCTAACGTCCCAGGCTTCGAGTGTGAACTCGATTTTGAGTTTGCTCTGTCCGTGCCTCATACCCAAATCTTTCTACAACATTAAAAGTATCAAATACAATGTCCTGAAGATGTTTGTTTTTTCTCTCTCTCTCTCTCTCTCTCCATTTTAGAGTCGGCAAAATGGGCAAAGGTTGCATCTCCGCCACCAAGTACTTTCTGTTTCTCTTCAACCTCCTGTTCTTCGTGAGTACAGCTCTCTTGATCTTTGAGACGCCACGATCTGTTGACTTTCACTTCAGTCGATAAATAAGGAAATGCAGTAGCTGTGGGTTGGCGTGAGGATAAACGTGTTTATAGTAGCATTAAACAATTAAGTAATTAATGTTTCATTTATGCATACACCTTCGAACTAGCATTATTATTATTATTATTATTATTATTATTATTATTATGAATTGTTATTAGCTTTTGATTATGTTTGGACGTGTTTGTGTATTTTAACTGGTTTCGGGTGGGCGGGGCTTCATCGTGACTGGGTGATGTCGTGTATGAATCAGCTTCAGAAACTGTTTTGACCTCTTTCTCTCAACTCCACCTTTTTGGATTGGTCGCGACTTTCTAACATTTTAGTGCCTTATTTATTTATTTGTTTGTTTGTTTGTTTGTTTGTTTGTTTACCAGGATCAGGGTTTAATAGCCAGGCTGGATTATAAACAGTGTTGATGCTAGTCTTAATCAGTGCAGGTTTTTTTTTTTAAAAAGCAGCTAACGTTTGCACCAAGCTGCTTGTTGTTTTTATTTATTGTATTTATTTTATTTGTTTTTCTAACTTGCGCTTCCAGAGAAACTGCCGCAGACACGCCCGAACATATCTGATCAGACGGTGTTTCTGGAGTTTAACTAATTCAGTTGTAATTCAGGACCGAGGCTTTAAAGGAGAAATAAAACTCCACCCTGAAACTCGTTAAACGTGTTTCTAATGAAATGTTTTTGACGTGTTTAATGATCCCGGTTCTTTATGCTGTTTTTTTTTTTCTTCTTTTTTTCCCCCCCGAGACGTCGTATGCTGTAGCGGAATCGTTTTTTTTCGCCGGACTAAAAGTCCCAGAATGCACCGCGGCCCTACGACGACAAGTTAGCGGTCGAAAGGAGTTAGCGGGCGAGAACACTAAAGCGCCGCCGCATCGCGCTGTTTCGGTAGAGATGAATTAGGAAGAGAAATCTTCGCGCGCTGCTATCAGCCGGTCATCGCACGGCCTCGTGGGTAATGGAGGAACGTCCGAGTTGAATTACTGAACAAATCTCGGACGCCGGTTGAAGATCACACGTTAATTATGCAAATCTTTCACTCGAACCTTTTACAAAATGAAGGAACTCTGTTTCTTTTTTTTGAGTGGGTGGGTGGGATCAGACTCATCTAGCCATCTCTCGGTCTCTCTCTCACAGGACAGTCCTGTAATTACAGAGATGATAAGCGCCCGGTTCTCTGCGGGTCCCGGCGTCTGCCCCCGCCCTGAGTAAATGAAACCTCGTACCCAGGCGTACGCCCTACAAATCACAGGCCTCCGTCGTCGGGTCCAAACAAATTCTGCAGGAGCTGTAGCATTATACACGTACAGTATCAAAGCTGTGCCACCGGAGGACGATAAAAGCCTCGAGCAGTTTGGGCTTGAAGTCGTACCGCGAGCGAAGGCGCGGAAAAATGCGACGTATTACAGCCAGCGTTACTACAAGGTGCAGCACCGGTTATTTCAGGAGCGGCCATTTTATTGTCACCGCCCCGGGATCGGATGGAAAACCTATAACGGAGCCGAGTCTCTCCCGGAACGCTGGATCGGTACCGGATCGGTCTCGGCGTAGCGTCCCTGACCCGACCCGATCCCGCTCACGTTGTTTACCCAACGTTATTTATTTATTTTTACTGTTCACACGTCCCATGAATGCTTATCAGCATCCGATTACATTTACACCACCGCGCTCTCCAACTCGGCGTCCTGATCGGTCTGTAGTTTCTGTAGTCACGTCGAACTTTAAGCGAGAACAGGAACGAGCGTAAAGAGCGCGGCGTAGCGTGCGGTAGCGAAGGAAAAATGCTGTGGTATAATTGGAATAAAACGCTTCGAGATGCGCCGTTATTGAATAAGTCTGGAACAGGAAGTGCTCGGCGCCGGCCCTGGTGCTCGGCTGAACTATGAACCAAGTACTAAGATTGATGGGGTGCGTTTAGGGCAGGTTATAGTGTTCTCGAAACAGAGGCCACATCCGCTGCAACCTCCTCCTCCTCCTCCTCCTGCTGCTGCCACGCAGAGCCACGGCTCGATCAATCCCAGATGTTTTAGTGTTGTACTACAGGAGAGGGGGAGAGAGAGAGGGAGAGAGAGAGAGAGAGGGAGGGGGAGGGAGGGAGGGAGGGAGGGAGAGACTGCTCTTGGAAAAAAAAAAACTATGGTTAGAACTTATTAGTGTCTCCAGTACACTCTGGCACGCGCACACACACACACATACACACATATACACACACACACACACACTCATTTCATCCTCTCCAAGAGATTTGGAGCCACCAGCTTGCAAATTTAAAACGTGAGGCCCTACTTTACCCTCTTTCTCTGCAGTTTGTGATTAATTTCTCTCTCTCTCTCTCTCTCTGTCGTTTCTCTCTCTTCCCTCTCCTCTGTCTCTCTCTCTCTCTCTCTCTCTCTCTCCTTCTCTCTCTCTCTCTGTCTCTCTCTCTCTGTCTCTCTCTCTTTTTTCTCTCTCTCTGTCTCTCTCTCTTCTCTCTGTCTCTCTCTCTCTCTCGTTTCTCTCTCTCTCTCTCTCCCTCTCTCTCTCTCTCTGTCTCTCTCTGTCTCTCTCTCTGTCTCTCTCTCTCTCTCTCTCTCTCTCTGTCGTTTCTCTCTCTCTCTCTCTCTCTGTCTGTTTCTCTCTCTCTGTCTCTCTCTGTCGTTTCTCTCTCTGTTTCTCTCTCACCCTCTCTCTCTCTCTCTCTCTCTCTCTCTCTCTCTCTCCCCTGTCTCTCTCTCTCTCTCTCTCTCTCTCTCTCTCTCTGCAGATCTTCGGAGCCCTGATTATGGGCTTTGGACTCTGGATCCTCGTGGACAATGAGAGCTTCATTGCAGTCCTGCGTAAGTATTTCCACTCCTCAGGATGTTCTCCGTGCGAGACCCGAGTCTATTCGTTATCCGTGTTATCGTATCTCAAGTCTATCGTTTCGAATCAGCCGGTGTTTTGTAAACCCGAACAAAACGAGCCCTTTTTCATTTGCTCTGCGCGTCCTTGTAATTTCATTCTCGTTAAGAAGTGATGAGAGGACCCACTCCTTTTCTTTTTCTTTTTTTTTCCTTCCTTTTTTCTCTTCCTTCTTTTTTTTCTTTAGTCTCTCATTAGCAGCAGCTCCCGTTAGCTCTCGTCCTGCCTCTCTGACTCACGACGTTGTGACTCGGCCTCGTGTGGGACCTTTTCACACGACCATCTGTGGCTCATTATTATTTTTTAGTTTGTTTGATGAGTACCGTTGCTTGCGACGTCACGTGATGTTGGCTGCAGGAGTTTCTCATCACCCCCTTTGTGCATTCACACACACACACACACACACACACACACACACACACTCACTCTGATCTCTTTTCCATCCTGAAGGCTGTTGCAGAGAGGTCAGTGGGTCTGTGTTCTAAGGAGGCGGTGAACTAGAGCCTGGGTTCACGAGTGTGACGTAACACTACAGTTACAATCAAAATTATTCACCCCCCGCCCCCCATGAAACATCAGTTTTATAGTCAAAATTTCGGCTTTCAGCTGGTGTACCAGGCACCGAGGTCTCAGTGAGCACGGTAAGGCGCGTACTAAACGCGGAAGGTTCCCGTGCCAGAACTCTCCCCGGGTCTGCGCGCAGGTGCTCTGGCCACGCCACACTGGTCTCATTTAGCCGCTCGCTCATTAACACGCGTCACGTCCGCTCTCGGATCCGTGTTCGTCATCGGCGTGATCGACTCCATCTGAGCAGGAGAAGAACAGAGCCGTCTCTTCTCTACACGTCGGCTACGGTACGGCCGAAGGCTCGGTCGGCACGGTCGACGTTACGCTTGTGATCGTGGCTCTGGACTCGAACTGAAGTGAATGCGGAACGTCGCCGAGATCGCGGCGCGCACGCTACGGGGACCAACAAACCACCGTTCATGTTCTTTCATGATGAACGGAACGGCAGCGTAACCGAGGCAACGTCCATGTTAATCCGGATCGATCTAGAAACAGCGGTTTTGTTTTGCTTCGCTCTCCGTCTGTCTGTAAATGTAAGAATTCATGCAGTAGAGGGTTACGTCAGGTTCCTCTCGAGAGATTCCCTCCATCCATGTCCTCGCGGTTAGTTATATAGTTGTAACCGCGGTTTATCTTACAGTACAAGATGTGGTTAAATGTCTATAGAGGCATTACGAAGACGTTTCGAAACCTTGTGCACCCCTAAAATTTACACGCGTACTATGCGCTTGTCGAACGTCTCATTCCAGATTCATGCAACCAACCCCACCCCCTTCGTTTTCCCACTCTTCTGGGAAGGCTTTCCACTAGATTTAGGAGCGTGGCTGTGCGGTATTTCACCCGACAGACACATTCCTGCAGTCAGCGGTAGCTACCGGACGTTTGTCGGTTCTCTCAGGGGGATCCCCTTGTCTGTTCTCTCAGAGCACCCCCCCTCTTTCTCTCTGTCTCTCTGTCCATGAGAGGAAAAGAAAGCAAGTTTACACAACGCCATTGTGTCTCTGATCCGGCCGCTAGCAGCCTTCGCAGTCCTACTGATCCCCAGAGAATCGCCGTGTTTCCGCTACGGCTGAACACACACAAACGCAAAGAGCACGTGTGTGAAAGTGCGTACAGCAGGGGAACACGGTCACGTCTGCAGATTCAGACTTTCTAAGCCATCAATCTGAGAAAGAGCCCTGCGAACAGTTTTTTTTTTTTTGTTGTTTTTTTTTTTCCCACTAAAGCTCGTTTCCCCGAATGCTCCGAGGTCGTGGCGTTGAATTCGGCGGTTAAGCTCGCAGAAAGCAAATTGCTTTGTTGAACCAGTTCTCAAAAGGCTTTAACAGTTATTTGGCTCTCGTTGCTGGAATTTTATGGAGGCGAACCGTCGAGAATAATCAGTAGCACATGTTTTTAGGGTCCCCCCCGCCCCTCCCCTCCAAGAAACGTTGTTTAGATCAGACAGTGACACGTTCTATAGTCCGTAACGAACCGATCCAGAGCCGGACGATATCATATCGATATCGTGATAAATTATGCCGCAGTACGACTCTCAACACGTTCGAACGCATCCCTAAGTGCAGGTACATGAGTGGGAAATGCCTCAAAAAGGCTTCATAACATGTTGAGGCTATAACGTTACGGCTATAACAGCACAATCTTTTATTCCTCCTTTTATTAACGGTCTCTCTCTTCTCGGAAAATCGTCACAAGTTACAGATTTACCTCCAGAGACTCCTTACCGAAAACGTCACCATGACGACAATTACGGGTTTGTCTTTGTTAAGCAGGGGCACGTTAAATAAATAAACAAATAAATAAATAGGAGTATGTTAGCTTTCGTTTATGTCGATCCCTGTGAGTGAGCTGTTACTATAGAAACTGTTCGAAAGAGCGCAGTGTGAACTACAAATGAATCAACGCCACCTGACCAATCAGAATTGAGTATTTAAATATATATATATATATATATATATATATGGCTGCGATGGAAAGTGTTGGCGATCTTTGTCGTCTTTTTAATTACAGAGTACTTTGTCAACGTTTTTTTTTTTTTTTTATGAGTTCCACGAGGCTCTTCAGACCCATGGCCGCGCTCGATCGAACGCATCATTAACGCCTCCTCGGTGTTTGCACGCTCGTCGGTGAGATAACCGGATAAGAGACGCACTTTGGACTGGTACTGCGCGTTACATCAGGTGGTGATGTCACACGGTTGTGTCGTAGCTCTTTTCTAGGGCGACTGTACACTGCGCTATTGTTCAGAGAGGCGGCGGTGGAGATGGTGGTGATGTTCTCACCACGGAGCAGGCGTTTCGGGAAGGCGAGTAGGAGTGACCGCTAACTGAATGCGAAAGTGTGACGTCATCGGGGCTCAGCAGTGAGGTTTAAGGGCAGCCCCACACTGACTGCTGCTTTGCCGTGAAACCACCGTCATGTCATCAGCTGTTTGTTTGAGTCATACACCGAGATATCTGGAGCTCTGACGTCCCTTTGTGGACCTGACTGGATGATTACCTCACCACTCATCTCGGCTTCTGGTTCTCATCTCCTTTGTGTCCAGTTTTCGACTTTCTCGGCCAAACAACAGCATGTTTCCTCGCGACCTCTGTGTGTAATCCCCCGGCGATCGATGCCGACGGCTCGTGACGTGCACCACACAGACGTTTCTTTACAGATAGTGAAACCGAAAGCTTCTGAATCGGCCGAAAGCGACACACGACCCGTATTGTTTTCGCTTTAAAAGTTTTTTTTTTTTTGGGGTTGTTTTGTTTTTGGTAACTGAATCACTTTACAGTGAAACTGTTTCACTTTCACACCCAAATCACTTATTGTGCAATTAGAAGAAAATATCAAGTGTAAATATGATTAAAAATCAATCCCAACAACAACACCACCACCACCACCACAAACGGTCGAGTCTCTTTGTATGTAAACATTTCCAGTTCCAAAAATACATTTTCCAAATTCAATTCCAAGCTTTGCAATTTGTTACCGGAGTTGATATCTGATATGTTTGGGGTTTTCCCCCCCTCACAATATCCAATCCAATCCAATCCAGTTTTTCTTTTCCAATATCTGATGGAGTATCCGATCGGTTCCATCTCGACTAACAATTTAAAAACGTTTTCTTTTTTTTCTTTTCTTTTTTAAAAAGAAAGGTCATTCCCAGAAAACTCTTTTTGAACGAATTGTTTTTCCTTTTGTTTTTTGTTTATATATAAAATATAATCTAATACATAAACACACGGAACTAGTCAAATCAATATTTCTGTGGAAAAAACTTCGAAAGGTTTCTCTGAGTAGCGGCCGACCGAATCCTGCGTATTGACGATAAACCTGACGCCGGTTCAATCCTCGCGACACACTAAGCTCAGATTAAACTCGGATTAGGAACCTCAGCCGTCGGTATCTCCTCAGAGCGTACGCTTTTCATTTAACGCACGATGCGTGTCCCGAGAAGGCGGCCGTGACCTCCTGATCCCGACCCCATTTCCACAGTCGCTCCGAAGGGCCTATGGCCTCGCTTTTTATTGGTCAGACGGAGCAAAATCCAGCCGCAGCGTTTAAAATAGTGACACGTCTGGGGCGTGGCCACGACGTGCCTCGAAACACAGATCTGAAAACACGTCCGATATACTGTATCCATCCATTCAGACCTGTGTATAATGTTTTTGTACGAGTCACTTCAAATATTAATATTCACTCATTACTTGGGTTTAAAATTTGTATGGATTTTATTCCAGCGTCGGACGAGCCAACTTTCACGTTTGTGTCGTGACGTCCCGGAGGCCAAAACGACACGTGTATATTCCGTTCCCGAAAAATTTACATACATTTGAATAGCATTCAAATCACCAACGTCCGTTAGACAGCTCCAAATTTTCATTTATAAAATCTACATAGAACTGTCTTACACTCACCTACCCACTCTAGCCTAATTCGTAACATTCGAATATTGACTACGGGTCAAATGTGCATACATCTTGTACTAGCCTCAGTGAAGTACACGCTCACAGCACGGGAGGTGAAACTCGCCCGTTTAAATGGCGGAAACGCGCACGCCACTTTCCAGGCTGTTCGGGAGTTGCGATCTCGTCGCGTTGGTTAGTAAAACGGCAAAGGGGCGTGTCTCCAAAACTTGGGACTAGAAGTCTAGACGGACAAATTCGAATTTGGATTTCCGCGTCCGATGATGTAAATAAAACGGATCGAATGAATAAAACAAAACTTTTCGGTGACTTTTAACTTGTGTATAGAAACGCACGACTCTGAAACAGCGTGAATGTTCGTTTCATACCTTTTTGAATGCGTGGATATCCGAGAAAACTCTGACGTTTTTTCTATGGTATGAATACGGTCGGAATATTTCGCGAATAGTTCACTCGCTACGTGGTCACGTTTATTTTTTTCATTTGCTAGCAATAACGACCGCTGGAACATGCTCGCGGGCTTCTTGCGGTTGTCTTGTGTCCGATACTGCCCCCTGTTGACCAGCCACTAGAAGTACGTCAAGTGACGAGGGGGCATTTTGCTAAAACCGTTGTTGTTCTAGACATGTGTTAGTCAAGTCGAAGTAAAGCATTTAAACATGCTTTTTTGAATACATTTGCATATTATTTGAATATGGAAATGAGTTTAAACCTCTGTACTGTTTTGTTTTTTTGTAGAGGACTCCTCTACAGAACTGAAGGTGGGCTCATATATTGTGGTTGGAGTCGGTGGCTTCACCATGCTGATGGGATTCCTGGGCTGTCTGGGAGCGATCTACGAGATCCGTTGTCTGCTTGGACTGGTGACACACGCACGCACACACACACACGCACGCACTCACTCATATACACAATATACAAATGTTTCATAATGTTAAAGAAGTCTCTTACTATGGAAGCTCTTTGTGAAAGCATTCAGTTGAAGCTGAATACGGAGAGATTTAGTGACGTGTTCGAACATGAACTGTACCGAGAGAACGATTCGGCTCTGAATCGACTCCTTGCCAGAAGTGAATCACTTCTGCATTGCTGCTTCTTTTTTTTGTGTGTATGTGTGTGTGTGTGTGTGTGTGGACTCGTTATTTATAAAATAACGTACTGAGCGCAGACTCCATCTTTGTATTCTGTTGATTTTGTATTCTTTTTGTTTTGCTTGCTTATGTGCGTTGTGAAAGCAAACCAACCTAAATAGTGAACGAATCAAAAGAATCAAATTCTTTCCGAAAGTGCTGTTCGTGCTTATCGGACCAGTTTATGTCCAGAAACCGCATGAATTATTTATCAGACGTGGTCTGCGTAGTGTGTTGCAACTTTGAAAAGACCCGTAGAACCTTGTTTAGCAGCGATACCATCCACCAGGCGATGCCTACGGCAGCTAATCAGACGCGAGCGTCGGGGTGGGGGAATTTTAGACCTTTCCTGCCTTTAAAAAAAACAAAACAAAACAAACATTTTGCACTCCATCAGTGTGGAATTAAACGTTACTTATTAACGAGCATATCATAAAAACGCAGGTCACACGCAGGCGCGAGCTGTTCGTAATCTAATCCCGAGCGGATCGGATTACACGCGAGACTTTCTGTTTCGGACTCCGTGCGCAGACACGCATCGTTAATCTCCTGATGCGTCTCTGTTCCGCAGTACTTCACTCTCCTGCTCATCATCCTCCTCGCTCAGGTGGTTACTGCTGTCCTCATCTTTCTCCATCGTGACACGGTGAGTGACCTCATCGCCCGGGCAGCCATTTTCTGCCTTTGTTTGTTTATATATTTATTTTTATACCCAGAATAAAGAACGCTCCACGTGGACAGATGCTTCACATGTGCCTCAGCTGGAGACGTTCGAGTCTCAGGACTGGTTTTTCCAGTATGGCTTTGTTTATTCAGGTTACAAGAACAGTGAAGGAGGGAGGAAAAGCGCTCGAGGGAAAACTTGCTTTTGTCCTTGCTCAGAACTTATAAACACGCTGCCCCCTATTGCACGCACGGGGTAATTACACTAGCGCTCCATGCCGGGGAGTTGGACGCTGGGGTTTTGCAAACAGATCTCTGACATTATCAGCGTAAAATTTCCCCACTTTGGACTTTCTTCAAACTTTCCACACAAGTGTCTAAATATGGGATTAAAAAACACCCCCATCATCATTATCACCATTGTTCTCCCCCTTTTCAAAATGCCACAGTACCTCTTTATCTTTTCCGATATCGATATCCCTGGAGTCTCGGGCGATATCGATATCCTGTGTGATATGTGGTTTTTTTTTTTTTTTTTTTTTTTTTTTAATTAATACAGGAACAGTACCTCACTAAAAACACTAGGATTGATGATCAACAAGACTGCTTCCTGTTTCCCGGTTATAAATTGGCTTCTGTTCATACCTGAGCTCTGCAGTAATTATCTGGGAATTATACTTTGGTTAGGTTTCATCTTCTTGGCTCTTTCTTCTTGATGAATTAGTCAGACACACACACACACACACACACACGGTGATGGTGGGATTCTGCCAACGTAATGTCCTTCCTCGTCCATGAAGGGAAACATGTGGCCAGGATCTCCAGTAAGGCGAGTATTCATCTTAGACCCAGATATTATTCCAAGATTTATTTAGCTATTAAAGAAAGATTTGGATTCAAACGTAAGAGTTCCTGCCAGCTGGAGACGCGTAACCGCCGAGCAGGAGATGTTCCAGCGTAAATAATCCTTCCAATATGCTTATTTTCTCTCATGTTCACATCGCACAGAGGTTTACGTGGTTCAGGCCGAGTTCATGTTAGGTCAGATTTTATTTCTTTCTTTCTTTCTTTCTTTCTTTCTGTCTTTTTCTGAGTTTCATCTACAGTCAACTGCAATTTCTTTGCACCCCGTAAAAGAATGGGAAGTTGTTTGCAAGACATGCATGGTAGGCTGATCGGCGTGTCTAAAGTGTCCATAGTGTATGAATGGGTGGGTGAGTGTGTGTGTGATTGTACCCTGTGATGGACTGGCACCCTGTCCATAGTGTACCCCGCCTTGTGCCCGATGCTCCCTGGGATAGTCTCCAGGTTCCCCCTGACCCTGTGGAAAGGGGTAAGCGGTAGATAACATATCTGTGTGTGTGTGTAATGCTTGCAACATGACAACACTATAAATACACTTTTAATGTTCTGAATGGGATTCGTTTGCTTTATGTATTCATTTTCTTGCTCATTTTCATGACGGGTGCCGATAATTCTGGAGTTGGCTCTATTTAAGATCGCGGTTCATTTTCGGTTTTGTATACCCATTGTTCTGTTTTTGTTTAGTTTTGTTTTCTTGGTTCATAATAAAGTCATTCTCCTCGTGTTCGGGACGTTGAATTCGGCAGGACTTGAATTTGTAATTTTTTTTGTAGTTTTGAACGTGAACTAAAAGTCCATGGAGCTTCTGAAAGGAACGACCGCTGGTCTGGTGCGGGTCTGGCGAAGTCACTCTTTTTTTTTTTTCTTTGTTTTTTTTCCCCGTTCTTACAGCTGAGGCTCACGACGTCCGACATCGTGGGCAAACTTGTGCAGAACTACCAGGGACAGAACAAGACGGCAGAGCACGCCTGGGACTACATCCAGAGGAATGTGAGTAGAGGAGAAACGGAGGAAATGTCCGTTTCAGCGACGGGCGGACGACGTAGCGATACCTTTCGGTTCGAAGTTGAAGGCTAAGCTAGCGTTATATTCTATACAATCAAAATGATTAGTAAGTTCAAAATAATGAGCGAGTAATTTTAAATGACTTGCTACGTCAAAATGACAAAAGCCAGAACCTTTCTAAGCCAATATTACGAAATACTTAGATACTAGAATTTAGGTACTTCGTAAGTTAAAAGCGAGATACTAAGTATGAGATCTGTGTTAAGTAAAAACAAATACTAATGTTATGAGCTAGTTAGTAGGTTAAAAGCAAGATATTATGTCAAAATTACGAAATACATATCAAGTAAAAACAGATACTAAAAGTGAGATACTTGCTTAGTACGTTAAAAGCAAGATGCTATCTCGTAATTTTGACTTGGTAAGTTAAAAGCAAGATACGAAGTCAAAACTATGAGATGCTCGTTAAGTAAAAACAAATGCTAAACTTGAGATACTTAGTGGGTTAAAAGCAAGATACTAAGTCAACATTTTGAGATACTAAATATCTCAATTTAGTATCTCTTTTTACTTAAGTAAGTGAAAAGGCAAGATACTTCGTCAGAATTCCGAAATGCGTTTTAAGTAACAACAGATACTAAAAGTGAGATACTTGCTTGGTACATTAAAAGCAAGATACTATCTCGTAATTTTGACTTGGTAAGTTAAAAGCAAGATACGAAGTCAAAACTATGAGCTACTTCTTTAAGTTTAAGAAATGTGATATCAAGTCAAAATATGGAGACACTAGTAAGTTAAAATTGCGAGATAATATCTTGAAATACTAGATCAAGATAATCGATCGAGTTACTAAATCAAAATAATGTCAGCAGTTTATTATTATTATTATTATTATTATTATTATTATTATTATTATTATTATTATTTAAAAAAAACTTGTAGTCCAGTGCTTCCATAAAGAAAAAGAAGAAGATTCTTGCAGAATATTATGTTTGGTTTTATCTCGAACTCTAGTTACTGGGTTTAAGGTTTTTTTTGTTTGTTTGTTTGTTTAACCTTTTGTTGTTGTGGTTGTTTTATATGAAATAGCGGTTTTAAAAACACCACGGAGTTGAGTCGAGATCCCAGTTATAACAAAGACCGCAAGCTTGAGAGCTTCACAGCTTTGATGAATTATGACTGATGACTTTTTTTTGTCTAAGCCTTTACTCTGTTTTCTTTGTATTTCTGTCTTCGTGTTGTGTGTGTGTGTGTGTGTGTGTGTGTGTGTGTGTCCAGATGCACTGCTGTGGCTGGAATAGCCCTGATGACTGGCACAATAACCCCGTGATCAACAGCTCTCTGATGTTGTACCCCTGCTCCTGTCAGAACACCTCCGTCACGGGAGAGAACACCACGGACGGCAACTTCTGCAAGGCTCAGTCTTCTGATTGGCCCGTCAACGACACGGTATCTTCCTCACACACACGCCATAGACACGCACGCACACCACAACGCTACATTCAATTATTCAATAATAATAGCTACAGTAATAATACACTACAGACAACACAACTTTTTAAACAACTTTGGATGTTTCAAATATCACTACTCGATCTAGATTTCATGACGGGTGCCAATAATTCTGGAGTTGACGGTATTTTAATGCGGCGTTTCTGATTTCCCGCTCCCCTTAAAGTTACGGCTTTGACGTCTGACACTGGAGACTCCTTCCGTAAACGTCTCCGGACAGAATCGTATCTTCATGCACGTCGCCGCGAACGAGCTGTTGCTATAGAAACGGCAACGCGTTAATATAAACCCGTGATGTGCAGCTGCACTACTGTCAGAGCCGCTGCTATAGAAAATCAATCCACACCTTCTGACCAATCAGAATCCAGAACTCGACAGTGATGTTAATTTATTCAACCCTTTACACCTGCCTTCATGAACGTTTAGTTAATCCGTGACTAGTGAAACATTTCTATAGTTCGGGGATCGTGGAGAGATTCATTTATTTTTATTTTTTGCATTTACTTTGTTTGTTGTCGTCATCATCGTCATGTTGAATGTCTGCTCATCTTTGTGCTCCACTCAGGGCTGCAAGGTCCAGGTGGAGAGCTGGCTCTTCACCAACTACGGAGTCATTCTAGGAATCTCCCTCGGGGTGGCTGTTATTGAGGTATTGCTTACTCTCTCTCTCTCTCTCTCTCTCTCTCTCACACACACACACACACCCTATTAAGTGAGTAGTTTTTAACATTTAGCTCAGTTTTAGGGGATTAGTGGGTTAGATCTGATCATCATTCACTGTGTTCAGGTATGCAAAGTGCATAGAGCTGAAATAACAACTGAAGTTATAAATGGTCTGCACTTACAGCACTTATACAGCGCTTTTATCCAAACCGCTTTACACTGTGTCTCATTCTCTCACACACACACACACACACACCAGTGGTAGCAGAGCTGCCATGCAAGCCGCTAACTTGCCATCAGGAGAAACTGGGGTTCAGTGTCTTGCCCAAGGACACTTCAGTATGTGGGGTCATGTGGGGTCATGTGGAGGCATGTGGGGTCATGTAGGGTCATGTCGGCCAGGAATCAAACATCCAACCCTACGATTAGTGAACAACCCGCTCTACCACCTGATCCACAGCCGCCCCAATTATTAAATAAATAAATAAATAATGACGTACACACACGGAAACAGTTCATTCACTTTGTCCTGGGTGAAAATGATCATAGAACCATTCTGTTTGCGTGAGTGTGTGTGTGTGAGAGTGTGTACGTGTGAGTGTGCGCGAGTGTGTACGTGTGAGTGTGCGCGCGAGTGTGTACGTGTGAGAGTGCGCGAGTGTGTACGTGTGAGAGTGCGCGAGTGTGTACGTGTGAGTGTGCGCGAGTGTGTACGTGTGAGAGAGTGTGCACGAGTGTGTGTGTGTGTGAGAGTGTGCACGAGTGTGTGTGTGAGAGAGTGTGCGCGAGTGTGTGTGTGTGAGAGTGTGCGCGAGTGTGTGTCCTCGGTTCTTCTCTGCTCAGTGAATAATGATCGTTTCTCCTGCAGCTGCTCGCCATGATCCTGTCCATGGGCCTGTGTAAGAGCGTACACCAAGAAGACTACACCAAAGTGCCGAAGTATTAAAGAAGAAACGTGCGCACACGCACACACACGCGCTCACACACACACACACACACACACACACACACATTTAAAATATATTGACCGTCTCTGCATAGTTTTTTTTTGGTTTGTTTCTTTGTTTTTTCTTTGTTTTTTAAGAAACATGCCCCAAACAAACCCAAACGAAGCTCTAGAAATTGTGGGAAAATCCTAAACGTGTGGAAAGCACGGTGACGTGTGTAACGTGTTCTGCTTTGTTTATCTCACTACGTCCGCCTCCAGTCAGATCAAACGTGCACCTTCTGTCGTGAGCTTGTGTTCACAACGTCGTCACCTAAAACTTCCCGGACGGAGGAAGGAAAAGCGTTCGAGTCTTTCTCTCAGCGCTCCTCTTCACACGCGCTCCGAGCTAACGACGTCAGCTGCGTGACACGTCTTTTCTTTTTTCCATTTCTACATCAGTGTTGTTGTTGTTGTTGTTCATGTGTATATAATTTTGCGATGCTTTAATTAGCATGTGTCGTGGTTAGGACGGGCCGTCACTCTTTGAAAAATCTTTTCTCCAGTTGTTGTTTTGTTGTTGGCTTTTTTGTGTACAGATTACGTATTTTTTACATTTTGGAATTATTTTTTTTGGCCTTATTATTATTATTATTATTATTATTATTATTATTACATTTTTTTTTTGGATCTCCTGATTTTATCCGTGATTTCTTCGCCTTGTTTCTAATCCTGTTGCTTTCGTGTCGCTCGCTTTCGCTTGTGACTCCTTTTGGTGTTTCATGAAAGAAGATATTTTGAAGATTAATCTCTTTAATTGTAACCCGTACACTAGGACTCCTATATCTGCACTCTGTTTTGAGGGAAAGAAAAAAACTTAAGCAAAGGAAAAAAAAAAAATCCCAGATGAACCTTTAAAATGAAGTCTTATTATTATTATTATTATTATTATTATTATTATTATTATTATTATATTGTTTGAGATTTTTCCTTTTTTTCTAGACTTTTTTTGTGTATATTTGAAGAAAGGAAATGGATGCAAATACAGTCGGAACATCTCGTGTTTTGTTGCGAAATTGTCCTGAGAAGTAAATCGTTCAAATTTTTTTATGGCACAAGGAAATATAAATCTTTTTTTTTTTATTTTTTTTTATAAACCTCGAATACAGTTTTGACCGAGTGTGACTGTTCAACAAGAATAAAATAAAAATCTGTTCAACTAAAGCGAACTCACCCAGATTTCGTTGTGTTTATTGCGTTTGTGATGATGGATGTGTGATTCCACTGGTACACACTAGATGGCAGTACTGGATTTTCAGGGACATTTATGCAAACGTACAGTACGTCTCTTTACTGAAGCTGATTGATTTATTCATCTTCATTTGAACCACTTTGTCCTGATTTTAAAGTTGTTTATACAGTACACAGAAAAATCACTGAAATGTCTCCGGGTCTTATTTCTAAATATAAAACAATGAATCCACACAGTACCGTGTGAAACGGCGAGACGACCTAAGGGTGATTTTAGAGAAAAATACACGTGACAAAGTTTCCTCCAGTCAAGGCCATTGTTAAATCACTGATCTTTATACATTTCATCATTGAACTATGTTCAAATGTGTTAAATACTTCTCTACATCTCATATATATTTATATTTGTCAGAATTCTCACGTCGTCTAATTTATCGATATGTAGCTATTATTATCATTATTAAAGTGGACGATGGGCTTGAGGTTAATATCGACCAGGGTTTACGGATATCAGCTAAATTTCCAGCCCAATTACATCTGGGGGGGAAAAACACACCCAAAAGACCTGAAACCAGTCCAAACATTTGGTGGGAGTCTCTTTGCATGAAAAAGTATTTCATTATCCACTCCATAATCCCCCTTTCTCTCTTTTAACCTTTGCAATATAACTTACTTACGTTAGAAATGTTTCTCTACATCACAGGCACACTGTCTGAACTTACGCTTTACCAGTTTGTTTCGATTTATTACATTTAATTCAGATTATTTGCGATAAAACAAGATCTTAGTGGGAGTTGAGTAGTTTTAAACTTGTTTTAAACCCTCAATCTGGCAACCCGTTCATTAAAGTTCCAGTCAGTTCCTCTTCCACCACTGAATCTGTTTTAGAGCGAGCATTGGGCAGGAAGTATCCTGCCCCTATGGATCTTTATTAGCACTTGTTGCAGTTCCCACTGTTGGCCACTAGGTGTAATGATGATGATAATCTTCTTCCATCCATCCATCTTCAACCGCTTATTCCTTCTTCAGGGTCACAGGGAACCTGGAGCCTATCCCAGGAAGCATCGGGGCACAAGGCGGGGTACACCCTGGACAGGGTGCCAGTCCATCGCAGGACTTTATGTAGATTAATAATTGTTGAATGGCGATACACGTAAATCTCTGCATGTCTCTGTGGTCGAGACGCCACTGGACAACGTGTTTAGCTTTGGGAGTTTTTTTGTGGTTTGTATTTTAATGCCTCTGATGGGACGGAGCTCTTCCCCTCGTCCTGCTGCAACTATAAAAGTAATATTTCAGTAATATTTCACCCTTCACCCCTGTCCTGCACACTTCCACATCCTGTTTTCATACAAGAGTGACCTTGCACGCACACACACACACACACACACTGTACCACACATGCACACAGACACTCTCTCTCTGTGTTAGCTGACAGTCTTGGTGTATTGCAAGTTTGACAAGGATACAGATTTTTTTTTAGGTTTCAGTATCGTATCGAGTGATACTCAGGGTTACAGTATCGTATCGAGTGATAAGGTTTCAGTATCGTATCGAGTGATACTCAGGGTTACAGTATCGTATCGAGTGAAAATGTTTCAGTACCGTATCGGAAGAAAAAGTGTTACAAAGCCGTTTTTTTATTTTTTATTTATTACGGTATGCAGTGACAGTGATGTTTGAAGGCCGAGCATTAACGAGCACTGTGAGAAACTGGAATAGACAGGAAGGAACAGACACACATGTGACTACAGAACAAGGCTGTCCAATACACACACACACACGCTCGTCCACAGTGTTTATCCTGTCTCAGTAAATCTAATTTCTCTGCACAGACATGACTAATGAAGGAGAATAGAAAGGTGAGTAGCAGAAGAGAAATTCAAGAACAGCAGAGCTGATTAGAGGAACTACATTAAAGACTCTGTATAGAATCCTCGTTCATTAGATGCACTCTGGGTCGTTAGATACTACTCAGAAGGTTGTGAGTTCTAATCCCAGCAAGTTCTCTTTATCATAGAGATTCATATCGCTCTGACCTGGAAAATGTGAAGAAAATTAAAAAGTACATTGTACTAACAAGTATCTATACTATACGGCCCAAAGTATGTGGACACCTGGCCATCACACCTCAAACACTGTTCCAGCATGACGACGCCCCTGTGCACAAAGCGAGCTCCATGAAGACTTAATGTGTGAAGGTTGGAAGAAGGTAACTAACGCTCTTGTAGCTGTCCATCCATCCATCCTCAACCACTTATCCGTAACCGGGTCACGGGGGTAGCAGCTCCAGCAAGGGACCCCAAATTTCCCTTTCCCGAGTCACATTAACCAGCTCTGACTGGGGGATCCCAAGTCGTTCCCAGGACAGTGTGGAAATATAGTCTCTCCACCTAGTCCTGGGTCTTCCCCGAGGTCTCCTCCCGGCTGGACATGCATGGAACACCTCCCTAGGGAGGCGCCCAGGGGGCATTCTTACCAGGTGCCCGAACCACCTCAACTGGCTCCTTTCATCGCAAAGGAGCAGCGGCTCTACTCTGAGTTCCTCTCGGATAGCCGAGCTTCTCACCCTATCTCTAAGGGAGAGGCCAGCCACCCTCCTGAGAAAACCCATTTCGGCCGCTTGTACCCGCAATCTAGTTCTTTCGGTCACTACCCAACCTTCATGACCATAGGTGAGTGTAGGAACGAAAATTGGCCGGTAGATCGAGAGCTTTGCCTTCCAGCTCAGCTCTCTTTTCGTCATAACGGTGCGGTAAAGCGATTGCAATACCGCTCCTGCTGCTCCGATTCTCCGGCCAATCTCACACTCCAATGTCCCCTCACTTGTGAACAAGATCCCAAGATACTTGAACTCCTTGACTTGGGTTATGTTCTCATTCCCTACCCGGAGTAGGCACTCCATCGGTTTACTGCTAAGAGTCATGGCCTCAGATTTAGAGGTACTAATCCTCATCCCTGCCGCTTCGCACTCGGCTGCAAACCGATCCAGTAAGTGCTGGAAGTCACGGACCAATGATGCCATCAGGACCACCTCATCTGCAAAAAGCAGCGATGAGATCCTCAGATCACCAGACCGCAACCCCTCCCGACCATAACTATTCCTCAATATCCTGCCCATGAATATCACAAACAGGATTGGTGACAAATCGCAGCCCTGGTGGAGACCAACCCCCACCTGGTACAAGTCCGACTTTTTGCCGAGTATCCGCACACAACTCTCGCTTTGGACGTACAGCGATTGGATAGCCCTAAGAAGGGAACCCTTCACCCCATACTCCCTCAGCACCTCCCACAGTAGGCCTCTGGGGTCCCGGTCATACGCCTTCTCCAGATCCACAAAACACATGTAGGGCATACTCCCAGGCCCCCTCCAAGATCCTTGCGAGAGTAAAGAGCTGGTCTGTTGTTCCACGACCAGGATGGAATCCGCATTGTTCCTCCTCAATCCGAGGTTCGACTATTGGTCAAACCCTCCATTCCAGCACCTTGGAGTAGACTTTACAGGGAGGCTGAGAAGTTTAATACCCCGATAATTGGCGCACACTCTCTGGTCCCCCTTTTTAAACAGAGGAACCACCGCCCCGGTCTGCCACTCCTTGGGCACTGTCCCCGACTTCCACGCAATGTTAAAGAGGCGTGTCATCCAAGACCTCCCCTCCACACCCAAAGCTTTCGGCATTTCTGGACGGATCTCATCAATCCCCGGAGCTTTGCCACTGTGTACAACTACCTCAGTAACCTCCACCACGGAAATTGATGATGATCCCCCATCAGCCTCCCCCTCTGCCTCTACCAGAGAGGGTGTGTGAGTCGTATTCAGGAGTTCCTCAAAGTGTTCCTTCCACCGTGCAATTACTTCCTCAGTTGAGCTCAACAGCGTCCCATCCTTACTGTACACAGCTTGGATGGTTCCTCGTTTCCCCTTCCTGAGGTGGCGGATGGTTTTCCAGAAATACCTTGGTGCCGACTGAAAGTCCTTCTCCATGTCCTCCATGTCACACCCACTGCTTTGCTTCTTTCACGGCAGAAGCTGCAGCCCTTCTGGCCTGTCAATACCTTGCAACTGCCTCGTAACACATCACGGAAGGCCTCCTTCTTCAGTCAGACGGCTTCCCTGACCACCGGTGTTCACCATGGTGTTCGAGGGTTACCGCCCCTTGAGGCACCTAAGACCTTGAGACCACAGCTCTCCACCGCAGCTTCAGCAATGGAGGCTTTGACATTGCCCACTCTGGTTCAATGCCCCCAACCTCCACAGGGATGCCAGAAAAATTCCACCGGAGGTGTGAGTTGAAGTTCTCACGGACAGGGGCCTCCTCCAGACGTTCCCAGTTCACCCGCACTACCCGTTTGGGCTTTCCAGGTCTGTCCAGAGTCTTCCCCCACCCCTTGATCCAACTCACCACCAGATGGTGATCAGTTGACTGCTCCGCCCCTCTCTTCACCCGAGTGTCCAGAACATGCGGCCTCAGATCAGATAATACGATTACAAAATCGATCATAGATTTTCGGCCTATGGTGCTCCGGCACCAAGTACACTTATGAGCCTCCTTATGTTCGAACATGGTATTTGTTATAGACAGTCCATGACTAGCACAGAAGTCCAATAACAAATGCTTGCTCGGGTTTAGATCAGGGAGGCTGTTCCTCCCAATAACGCCTCTCCAGTTATCTCCATCATTGCCCACGTGTGCGTTGATGTCCCCCAGCAGAACTATGGAGTCCCCTACTGGTGCCCCATACAGGCCCCAGGCTTCCTCCAGGCCAGGTAACTCCTCCTCTCTTTTTCTTTTCCTTGAGGGGATTTGGAACCATTCTTAGTCTGGCCCCTCCCCTGAGACCACTTTGCCTTGAGAGACCCTACCAGGAGCACAAGGCTCCAGACAACGCAGCCCTCAGGTTCATAGGGACACACAAACCTCTCCACCACGATAAGGTGACGGTTCCCGGAGAGGTGACGGTTCCTCTTGTAGCTGAAAGAACACAAATCCCCACAGCCACGCCCTAAAAATCTAGTGGAAAGCCTTCCCAGAAGAGAAGAGTGGAGCGCGTTATAACAGTAAAGGGGGAATAAATCTGGAACGGGATATTCAACAAGGACATATGGCTGTGATGGTCAGGGGTGCACAAACTTTTTGCTATATAATGTAGTGTATTACTGGAAAGGAAGAACCAAAATATCCACACCATGTTAGCTTACTCAGACTACAACAAACTTACAACAAAACTGAAAGACCATACACTTTAAGAAATGCCTTTAAGGATGCTAAGAACCATTAACGAGCCCTTGAAGAACCATTTGTTCCTAAAAGTCTACCAAGATAGCTTAATGTTAAACTCCTGACAGGTTCTAGGTGTTCAGAAGAAAATAACGAGAAAGAATTTGGACTGGATTTTGTACTGCAAGTTGATAAATACACTCTTTGAGTTCTTTAAAAGTTCTTTAAGCATTTGTTGGATGATTACAGATATTCACTCGGAACCCTTTCTGGTAGGAAAACTTTTTGCTCTACAGGCCACTAAGGTTTAAGAGCTAGAACCCTTAAGTGTCTTCAGTTGTCCCTCTGGGGGAACTCTTTTAGAAACGGTTTGAGGTAGAATCATTTTTAAATGGTACGAACCTTTCATTGGTCAACAAACCTAATGGAGAAGCCTTCATTTCTGTGGTTGTACTGGTTTATAGGGTAATTAGCTGTTTTTAGCTAATGTTTTTACCTTGCATGTAGCATCACTACACTTAATGAGGACAAAATGCATATAATCAGTGAACTCACTGCATGTTTTTAGTTAATTTTATGCATTTTCATATCACTGAATACTACTACTACTACTACTAATAATAATAATAATCACAAACCCAGCTAGTTCTCCTCTATATACGTATCTCCATGCTCTTCCTCACCTTCATGTCAGGGTTATTATTTAGTGTATTTGTACTTGTGTGTGAGATGTGAGGGATTTCTCTCTGTGTGTGTGTATGTGTGTGTGTTTTGCCTAGTTCAGACACAGTGCTGGTGCTTCACGGCTGCTGCACAGTTTAACACGAGTGGCACGTCTGGAATTCTCATCTCCATATGCACTTAGCAGCAGGACAAGGGTTTGGCACAAAGCCAGGAGCTCCAGCACCAGCTCAACCCCACCCTTCGAACCTCCTCCACTTTCCAAACCTCCTCCACACACACACACACACACACACATCCTCCAGTTAACCTCTTCAGGAGTTTTTTTCCCTGTTTCACTGCATGCCTTTGCCTTGTTAAAGCTCTCACACCGAGTGCTGAGAGGAAATAGATAGACCGTTAAAGGAAAAATGAAAGAGGCCTCAGACGTCGTAGCTAGTCATACTTTTCTGTTTACAGTCAAAAGCTGCCACTGCATAAAAAAATACACGATTATTGACTACTTGATTTCATTGTTAAGTCGCATGTGATAAATAACAAAGAAAAGAAAAGAAAAGAAAAGAACTCTAAGACGTCTCCTGGGGATGGGTTGGGGGGGTGGTTAGACGACGACCCTCTGAAGGTTTTCCGAAATTGCCATTGCTGTACGTATTTATAAACATGTATCCATAATAGGATGTATTTCTCTGAATTATTCTATCAGTATGAATCTGTATAAATTCGTAACTGGGTGGTGCAGCAGGTATCATTGCTCCACATTGCTCACAGCTCCAGGAGGTCTACTCCGGTTGACTTTTGGAGTTCTCCACGTGTCCATGTCTGGGTTCTCCTTGTCTGGATTTCCTCCAGGTTCTCTGGTTTCCTCCAACCTCCCAAAAACATGGTGGTAAGTTGATTAATGACTCTGAATTGCCCCGAGTGTGAACGAGTGCATGCGTGATGAACAGGCGTCTCATTCCAGGGTGTATTCCCACTTCACGCCCGGTGTTCCCGGGACTCCGGATCCACCGCCAACCTGCCCATGATGTGCCACGGTAACATCTCATTTTGTTGCCACTGAAACACACCTACATAAGCAATTGGCCTTTACACAAAAAATAATACAGTATACATACTTGAGGGCATGTTTACTGTAAGGTTAAGGTTACTATAAGTGCATTAGGTATTTATGATTTACAACCTCTACAGGAACAACTTGGTGGATTATGGGTAATTTGCAGACACTACAACCGTCCAGTAGAAAAGTTCTATAATGATTCACTTCGCACCAAGTGTACTTAAATACGGAAGATAAACTCTAAGTATACTTGAGACTATGGCGTATCTAAACACGCGTACGAGGAAATGAGGTCCACTGTATGAACGATGCGTTAAAAACATTCCTATTTAAAGCCCGTTGATGAGACGCCTCAGTTCGTGTAGGTACACACTTCATGTCCAAGCTGTATTTCTCCGCTCGTGTTAGGAATGTAGGATTAAAATATCAAGTCGGATGTTCACCTGGTCCAAAATACTGAGACTCGGAAACATCCAATTCACATGACTGATTTCAATCCAAGTGTGAGCTGGCGTTTAAAAACTCCTTAGTTGGGAGAAGACAATGAAGACGTCTTTGAAAATGTTTTACAACTAAGAGTATCTTGGGCATTTTTTTTATTTTAAATGATGATGATGATGATGATGATGGTATTTTTGTTTTGGTACTAATACAGTGGTGTACATTCCAGGTTCAGCTCCAGTGCTCAGCTTTCAGAGCTTCATGCTGCGACGCTCTGAGGAACACGTGTGCAGGTATGTGGGAACCAAATGGACTGTGAAGAGCCATAGTGAAAGACGTGCCTGAGGTTAACGCAATGCCTTTACACACACACACACACACTCACACACATCGCCAGACAGGATGAGAGTGATCATGGTTTTCACACCCTCGACAAAGTTCTTATAGTTTCCTCACAAGTCTGGACTTGTGACTTGTTACCTTCAGGCAGAGCTTTAACTCAGCTCCAGTCTCAGGTTTAAATACAGACACCGTCTACACAGTGGAATTTCATTCTATGAACATTATAGCACCTGTACAAGCTCGAGAGTCATGCTGAAGTACACACGTTAACCCTCCTAATTAATGTGTGTTGGAGAAAAAAAAGTTGCATCCATCATGTTATGGGTCAAAATGACGTCCACGTTATAAAAACACACAACAGACAGCAAAGAACAGCTCGTAACTGTAAACCGTGAATATGGACGAGCCATATGAAGGAATATTTCCATATAAGTTCATGACCCTGAATGAGGAAACGTCAAAAACATTTCAAAGAGAAATAGAGAGATTAACCAGAACTTCGGACATCTCAAATTTGGAAACGGGCCAAATCGACCCGTAACATCACTGGAGGGTTAAACAGTTTCATTTATTGTTTATCTGTGTGGAATGATAAAAATATTGGGTTGAATTTTGGAGTCCAGAGTTAAAATGTTCTGAATGGTTGACTCTTTTGGAGATGTATTCAGAAAACTGCATCATCTCAAGAGCAGCGTTCTACAATTCAGAACCCTGAAGGGTTCTTCAGTTCCTCTGGATTTCATTTGGCACCATTTTCGGAAGCTCAGAACCCAAAATTACCCAAAGAGCCCTTTAAGAACTCTTTTGTAAGATACTGTGTATATATATATATATATAAACTTTTTTTTTATTTAGAGCTAGTAGTTAGTGTTTCTGCTTGTTATAGAAAGCACATGTATGAATTACATTTTCAAAACAGTTTGAAGCTGTACTCACTTATGTTTGAAACCCATATTCCACCATAAGGGATGCTTTTCATTCCCCAATTTTGCATTTATAGTCCCCTCCGAAACTATTGGAACAACAAGGCGACAATTCATTGTTTTTGCTGTAGACTCAAGACATCAAAAGATGAACATGAGAAATTACTTTACAATTTCAGCTTTTATTTCCTGGTATTTCTCTGTAGACGTCTTAAACGAAATAAAACATAGCGCAATCTTGTATCAGACCACCCAATTTATCGGTGAGCAAAAATATTTGGACATGTGACTGGCAGGTGTTTCTTTTTACCCAGGTGTGTCCTGTTAGATTGATTGTGCAAACAGTAAATAGCCCAGAAAGTCTCCTGGTGGTTTTAGACTTCAGTTTCACCTGTGAAGACAAGACTGCCTTTCTTGGTAAAACCGATAAACCAATGTGAAGATCAGAGAGCTGTCTATGGGCGAAAAGCAAGCTGTTTTGAAGCTGAGAAAAGAGGGAAAATCAATCAGAGGCAGATAAAAGAGAGAGAGAAATTAGAGATGGGGTTTTTTTTTGTGTCAAAATATCAACACTACTTTACTGGATCCATATAAGAGGTGTCTGAATGGCAGTGGTAGCGCAGTGGTTAAGAAGGTGGCCTACCAATTGGAAGGTCATGAGGTCAAACCGCAGCACTGCCAAGCTGTGACTGTTGGGCCCCTGGGCAAGGCCCTTAACCCTCAACTGCTCAGATGTACAGATGAGATAAATGTAACTCGCTCTGGATAAGGGCGTCTGCCAAATGTCTAAATGATCTAAATGAGAGAATGATTTTAATGGGATATTTAAATTTGTTCACAATGTTTAACTTCTCAGAGAGCTGAAATACAGAAGCCGCCCGAGTTCGCTGTTTGTCTCTGACGTGTCTGATCAAAACTCTTCATCACACAGAGACCGTGAGCAGTCGAGCTCAGATCTTCACTGCAGTTTGTTCAGGACTCTTACAGGCTGCCAGGGAATTCCTCTCCCCCACAAAAACCCAGATTCCTCTTTTTATAGACGTTCCTCTTTCATAGCCATGTCTGGATATCTGTTCTTTTTCTATGTTCTCTCTCTCTCTCTCTCTCTCTCTCTCTCTCTCTCTCTCTCTTTCTTTCAGAGGCTCTGTGAATTTTCTTCCTCCTTCGCGTCACGGTTTTGTCTTTGAGAACTGGCCGAGCTGCAAATGTTTTATCATTTCTTCAGGACAAAAAAAAAAAAAAAGGCTAAGAAGTTCGCTTTCCAGATTGTAGTGGCTGGCGTTCTGTGAGACGTGTGAGCAGGTCAGGTCCTGGAGAGAGAAGCTGAAGCATTCGGTTTCTGGCTCGTCCTCTGGGCCGCACAGAGGGAACGGAGGATGAGCTCGAGAGGGACGCAGGAAGGAAAGCGGAGAGTCGTGCCAGAGCTGTTTAAACAGCTGTACTGAATCAGAGAACCTGGCGCCATGGCCTGAGTGCTCCAGAGGTGGAGGGTGGATCCAACAGCATCTAATCTAACAACCTTCATGAACCAATCTGTGTTTGTATCTAGTGGACAATGTGGATTACATAAAATTACGAAAAATACATAAAAAAAACAATACATGTAGTGAGTGATGTATTATTATTATTATTATTATTATTTTATTATTATTATTATTATTAAATATGAACCACACCACTATGCCCTCCATGTAGAAATGGTGTGTGAATTCTGAAAGTCTCTGACAGTTCCTCAGCCTCAGCAACATCACTCCAGTTCATGATTAGACTCAACTAGAGATATGTGCAAGACTATTTTTTAGAATTCTTTTTGTAACTGGTGATTATTTTTGATTGGACTTGCCTGCCATATTGTCCAGTGACGACAGGTCCATAAGGGGCAGATGATGCATTTTAAGTGCCGTTAAAATACTAATTATCACTTTCGAGTCAGCAATGACTCTAAATGTTTTCTTTAACAGATATAAAAACGATTTCTCATGGATATGATCGTGTTTCTAAATGTTGCACGGACCTGCCCCACTTCGCTTCCATTGAGTCGTTATCAAACCTAGTGGTCAAAAGTGGGAACTGCAACAAGTTCTGATACAGATCCATATCTACACTTCCATCCATCCATCCATCCATCTTCTATAAGGCTTTTCCTTCCTTCAGGGTCACGGGGAAACCTGGAGCCTATCCCAGGGAGCATGGGGCACAATGCGGAGTACACCCTTGACAGGGTCATATCTACACTTACATGTGCATTTCCAGTGGAGTGCTTATATTCCTTACACACACCTCTATAGTTACAACACAATAATCTGTGTGTTTTTGGGATCATTAACTTGTCGAAAGGTTGAAATATTGATTTTATTTGATTCATATATTTTTTTTGTAACCCTTTTCGACCAGACCTGATGAGAAATTTGCCTGGATTCAAATTGGGGGGAAAGGGTTATATTTTTGTTGGATTTCATATACAAATGATTTTTGGAAGAAAACGAGACTTTAATACAGAAGCAGTGTGAAATTTCCTGTCTTGTGTCGCAGGGCAGCTTGTGCACAGTTGAGCTGCATACCCAGTTTGTTTTCCTCTTTTGCATTAATACAGTCGTTCATTATCTCAACACACACACCACACCACACCACACGCAGAACATCCAATTTGTTCCTGAGCTCAGCAGCAGCTGTTCAGCTACTCAGTTTGATTAAATAAAGATCGCTGGACTGTTCAATCATTTCCGGCAACGCTAGTGCGCAAGCGAGCACCAGGGCCCAATCTGGCCTGCCAGGATGATGTATGTGTGAGCTGAATTTTCCATAAATTGTTCAGTTCTCATGCAAAATACATGCAGTACGCATGCAGCGTGTTATTAAGCGCCGTTTCAGTGTTGGAGACGTGGTACAGGTGGAGAAAATCTGGCGTTTGTTTAATAATTGAATCCGTTTTATTGGAACCTGCTCACGTAAATATGACTACATTGCATAAAATTTTTATTTTTTTTTTAAGTTCCTTTATGTCTCTTCAGTATGTCGAGATGCTGAAAGCTTTAAGAAAATATCTCAGTGAGCTCTTTCCAGCACGGGCAGCTGTGTGAACTGAACACACTGTGTGTGTGGTGCGGTTACAGTAAAATAATCAGTGACTGGATGGGGTGATGAAGTGGTGTTACCGTTAACACAACCGAACGTTGATGACTTCTCAATAACTGCAAGTCTTTCGTTCCTCTTACACCACAACGGTTACTAAAGAATGATCCGTTGTACATTTTATCCATTTATAGATACGTTTAATGTTGTGGAACATCCGCGAAAACAACTGGTTCCTGTTCTCGCTTACGCTATAGCAGCACATTACCAGCCTTTCTTTTTTTCTCTCTCTCTCTCTCTCTCTCTCTTCTCTATATAAACGTCTCCTCGCAGATCAACGAAGCATCCTCCGTGCACGTCCCTCTGAACGAGCCGTTACTATAGAAACGATAACACATTAGAAAGAGTGCATTCACGGATACGGTCCTGGGATTCGTCAGAGCCGCTGCTATAGAAGTTTAACCCTTTCGTGCATAAATTAGTCCAGGTATATAAGAAATAATCCAGATTTTCTTTTTTTACTTAAAATGGTACGATATATGAATTTCAAGTCTGTCTAAATATCAAGTCTTAAAAAGTGAAAGTTCCATGAGTTAAAAATTTTTAAAAAACAGTTCGAAACATTACGCCAGAAAAAAAAAAAAAAACACACACACACACACACACACACACACACACACAAAACATAATCTACTAAAAATGTACCAAAATGTCCAAAACATTTTAACATTAAATGTAATGCTGAAGACAAATTTTTAGACAATATCATTTCTGAATATACACAATTCACACAGAGGTAAAAATATATTATTATTAATAAAAAGAAGAAGAAGAAGAAGAAGAAGAGGAATACATTGGACTCCAGACTCCCTTTAGTTTAAAACAACAACACACACACACACACACACACACACACACACACACACACACACACACACACACACAAACAAAAACCCTAGATTTGTTTTGTTTTAAATTGTAAGGCTTTCAGTGGATTCTGACACAAAAAACACATTTTTGCTTAAATTATTTATTTATTTATTTATTTATTTATTTATTTATTTATATATTTTGTATGTAGGACGTTAGTATAGCTTGAGAAGGACGAGTCTAGATGGATAGAGAAGTTTACAGTAATTTACAGTAAATGCTCTAAAGTGATTTGAAGGTGATTTACATCTTATATTTTCCTAAAATATACACACACACAAAAAAAGGGCCTGAAATTTACTGTCCCTGAGAGTACGCTCTTCTGACCAATCACAGTCCAGAACTCCAGAACAGCGCTGTTTTGCAGATTGTCCGTGTGTAAGTGAAGCTGTAAAGGTGTCGAATCACTCCTTTCAGAAACGGAACTACTTTTTCAGAGGGAAGAGTTTGAGGTCATGTTGGAGTTACCACAAGCCACATCGAATACTAGACTGTACTGCTCTAGTGTTGGAAAGTTGGATAAAATTTCACGAGAACAATTTTACTCAGATTTTCTGTCATGTCCGATCTTTATTTGAACTTTGCGTTGTACAGTCGCATATTTTAATGCTTAATGTGTGTTTATGAGCTTTGTTGAACTATGAATGATTCTTTTCTGCATCCGAGACGTAATGTAAATGTTTTTATTGAAGCAGTTTTTGCAGAAGGTCTGAGAGGTTTTACTGAAAGGTCAGAGGAAGTGACCTTTTTTTTTTTTTGGAGTGTCCCCTCCTGTCTGTGTGTGTGTGTGTGTGTGTGTGTGTGAACGCATTACAGAAATTAAACAGAAAGGCAGAAGGAAAAAGAGACAGTGATGAGCTTCACACAGAGGAGAGAAACGCTGCCAAGTCCTAACAACATGATGTACAGTCTGTATGGCTCGAGGGCTTATGAGGACTGTACCAGGGAGCTCCAAGCACTGCAGAAGACACACACTCACACACACACACACACACACACCGGCGATATGGACCAAAATCTATTCATGAATAAATTCATCTTAGATAAAATGAGAAAATATCTCATTCACAGAAGAAATGAATTTAAACCCTGAGCCGAAGCCGACGAAGCTGCGAGTGTAATAAAGAATTGATTTGCTTTTCTGTATTGAAAAATTATTCAAATGATTAAAACATTTACACCAAAGCAGCTCAGGACGAGAAGGAACTTGGCTAGACGGCTGAAGTCAGACATCTGCCAAAAGCCTGTATGAAAAGAGCTGGAGAAAGGAGCGAATGTTTGTTTTGGAGACAGTAAAAGTTTCGCCATGACCCAGAAACTCAGCCACAGTTTACGTCAAAACACTTCAGAACCGGCGCCACGTTCCTGTCATCAATCTGTTTATCTACAATCTGTAAATGATAGAACTCCGAACTAAAATATACAGTTATAATATACATGTGTATATTATATTTACGTATAAAAATCGGTCATGCAATAACACTTCCACATTCATCCACACTGTATTTATTTACTCATTTATTCATTTAATACAGTATGGACCATCACATGTTTCACACTGACCACCACTTTACCATCACATACACTACAATCACATACACTACCATCACATACACTACAATCACATACACTACAATCACTTACACTACCATCAGATACACTACAATCACATACACTACCATCAGATACACTACCATCACATACACTACCATCAGATACACTACAATCACATACACTACCATCAGATACACTACAATCACATACACTACCATCAGATACACTACAATCACATACACTACAATCACTTACACTACAATCACGTACACTACCATCACATACACTACCATCAGATACACTACAATCACATACACTACCATCAGATACGCTTACAATCACATACACTACAATCACATTCAGTACAATCACGCATACTTACAATCACATACACTACAATCACATACACTACAATCAACATTCACTGCAATCACATACACTACAATCACATACACTACAATCACATACACTACAATCACATTCACTGCAATCACATACACTACCATCACTTACACTACCATCAGATACACTACAATCACATACACTGCAATCACATACACTACCATCACTTACACTACCATCAGATACAGTACAATCACATACACTACAATCACATACACTACCATCAGATACACTACAATCACATACACTACAATCACATACACTACCATCAGATACACTACAATCACATACACTACAATCACATACACTACAATCACATTCAGTACAATCACTTACACTACAATCACTTACACTACAATCACTTACACTACAATCACATACACTACAATCACATACACTACCATCAGATACACTACAATCACTTACACTACAATCACATACACTACAATCACGTACACTACCATCAGATACACTACAATCACATACACTACAATCACTTACACTACCATCAGATACACTACAATCACTTACACTACCATCACTTACACTACCATCAGATACACTACAATCACATAGACTACAATCACTTACACTACAATCACATACACTACCATCACATACACTACAATCACATTCACTACAATCACATACACTACCATCACATTCACTACAATCACATTCAGCACAATCACGTACACTACAATCACATACACTACAATCACGTACACTACCATCACATACACTACCATCACATACACTACAATCACATACACTACCATCAGATACACTACAATCACATACACTACAATCACATACACTACCATCACATACACTACAATCACATACACTACCATCAGATACACTACCATCACATACACTACCATCAGATACACTACAATCACATACACTACCATCAGATACACTACAATCACATACACTACCATCAGATACACTACAATCACATACACTACAATCACTTACACTACAATCACGTACACTACCATCACATACACTACCATCAGATACACTACAATCACATACACTACCATCAGATACGCTACAATCACATACACTACAATCACATTCAGTACAATCACGTACACTACAATCACATACACTACAATCACATACACTACAATCACATTCACTGCAATCACATACACTACAATCACATACACTACAATCACATACACTACAATCACATTCACTGCAATCACATACACTACCATCACTTACACTACCATCAGATACACTACAATCACATACACTGCAATCACATACACTACCATCACTTACACTACCATCAGATACACTACAATCACATACACTACAATCACATACACTACCATCAGATACACTACAATCACATACACTACAATCACATACACTACCATCAGATACACTACAATCACATACACTACAATCACATACACTACAATCACATTCAGTACAATCACTTACACTACAATCACTTACACTACAATCACTTACACTACAATCACATACACTACAATCACATACACTACCATCAGATACACTACAATCACTTACACTACAATCACATACACTACAATCACGTATACACTACCATCAGATACACTACAATCACATACACTACAATCACTTACACTACCATCAGATACACTACAATCACTTACACTACCATCACTTACACTACCATCAGATACACTACAATCACATAGACTACAATCACTTACACTACAATCACATACACTACCATCACATACACTACAATCACATTCACTACAATCACATACACTACCATCACATTCACTACAATCACATTCACCACAATCACGTACACTACAATCACATACACTACAATCACGTACACTACCATCACATACACTACCATCACATACACTACAATCACATACACTACAATCACTTACACTACCATCAGATACACTACAATCACATACACTACAATCACTTACACTACCATCAGATACACTACAATCACATAGACTACAATCACTTACACTACAATCACATACACTACCATCACATACACTACAATCACATTCACTACAATCACATATACTACAATCACATTCAGCACAATCACGTACACTACAATCACATACACTACAATCACATACACTACAATCACATACACTACCATCACATACACTACCATCACATACACTACAATCACATTCACTACCATCACATACACTACAATCACATTCACTACAATTACTTACACTACAATCACATACACTACAATCACTTACACTACAATCACTTACACTACCATCACATACACTACAATCACATAAACTACCATCACATACACTACCATCACGTACACTACAATCACGTTCACACTACCATCACATACACTACAATCACATACACTACAATCACATACACTACAATCACATTCAGTACAATCACGTACACTACAATCACATACACTACCATCAGATACACTACAATCACATACACTACAATCACATTCAGTACAATCACATACACTACAATCACATACACTACAATCACATACACTACAATCACATTCACTACAATCACTTACACTACCATCACATACACTACAATCACATACACTACCATCACATACACTACCATCACATACACTACAATCACGTTCACTACCATCACATACACTACAATCACATACACTACAATCACATACACTACAATCACATACACTACCATCAGATACACTACAATCACATACACTACAATCACATTCACTACAATCACGTACACTACAATCACATACACTACAATCACATTCACTACCATCACATACACTACAATCACATACACTACCATCAGATACACTACAATCACATTCACTACCATCACATACACTACAATCACATACACTACCATCAGATACACTACAATCACGTACACTACCATCACATACACTACCATCAGATACACTACAATCACATACACTACCATCAGATACACTACAATCACATACACTACAATCACATACACTACAATCACGTACACTACAATCACATACACTACAATCACATACACTACCATCAGATACACTACAATCACATACACTACAATCACTTACACTACAATCACGTACACTACCATCACATACACTACCATCAGATACACTACAATCACATACACTACAATCACATACACTACAATCACTTACACTACCATCAGATACACTACAATCACATACAGTACAATCACGTACACTACAATCACATACACTACAATCACATACACTACCATCAGATACACTACAATCACATACACTACAATAACTTACACTACAATCACGTACACTACCATCACATACACTACCATCAGATACACTACACTCACATACACTACCATCAGATACACTACAATCACATACACTACAATCACATTCAGTACAATCACGTACACTACAATCACATACACTACCATCAGATACACTACAATCACGTACACTACAATCACATACACTACAATCACTTACACTACAATCACTTACACTAAAATCACATACACTACCATCAGATACACTACAATCACATACACTACAATCACATACACTACAATCACTTACACTACCATCACATACACTGCAATCATTCACACACAATCACATACACTACAATCACTTAATATCTCATTGTTTTGACTAAGGATAGTATCTAATTATTTTGACTTAGTATAATACCTACAAGGAAGTGTGTATGTAAATCTTTTCAAGTGATTACATCTTAAGTAAGAGAAGACTGGCAGCTTTTTCCCCTCCAAACAAAAAAGCTAATGTTTCCTAGTGAGATGCTCTGAGCTCAGTTGAGAACCAATAAAAATTCCTGGAATGCCGGTTTTCCCTACATTCTGCCACCACAATTTCAGGACATCACTATTTCCATATTGAATTTTACGAACGGTCTGGACGTGTGTGTCCTCATGCTTCCAGCGATCTTAACGATATTCCACAGAGGATTAGATGCTATTCTGTAATCGTAATTATTAATGAATTAGCCTTGAACTATGAACTATGTAAACATGTCTGCTTGTATAGTCTGTTGATGATCTAATGATGATTCTGTGGTTCTCTGTTATGGTTTTATGTGACAGCACCATGAGTTCACCAGCTCATGACTCATCCTCCTGCTCGGGTCACATGCCGCTCTAAAGAGAAACAGCGTGATTAGTCCATTAATCAGCTCACAATGTGTTTTTTTTTTTATCTCTTTAGATAGTAAGGCCTTTCATTTGGACTTCTAAAATCCATTTACTCTCTTATCTGTCTTATCTGGGTCCAAACTAACCCATCAATAACACCTCAATCAGTGGTTCTCTTAAATGTCATCAGTTTCTCAAGCTGTTTTATTTCTTCCTACATTAACACGTGACTTGAGCAGTAAAATATGCTACCCCCCCCGAATACGTATCTGTGAAATCCACATCAGTATTTATATTACATGATATGCTTCGTTATGTTTCATTTTATTTTACTCATATAGAACAGGGTGATGAGTGATGGAGCAACTTTTCGTTTCTGGAACACATTACCAATAAACATTCAGCATACTTGCACATGCCTTTAACATTAGTTTGATATTATTTGAATGATTGTACTGTTAATATATTATTGACACATCTCAAGTATCATCCATCTATCTTCTATCTATCCTTTTCTTCAGGGTCACGGTGGAACCTGGAGCCTATCCCAGGGAGCATGGGGCACAAGCCGGGTACACCCTGGACAGGGCATCTCTCGTATCATTTTTAAAATATTTTATTTGGCTATTACTTTCTTTTTTTTTTTTTCTATCACAGCTATTAGTTGTTATTATTCGGGCCTATTATTATCTAATTGCACACACAGATGAGGACTAACAAGCAACAATTGACACTCATTAGCTGCCATGTCAACAGGGCGAACAGGAAACATTGATCATATAAGGAAGGTCGAAGGGGAAATGAGACAGACTGTGCACAGAGTATGAGGGTAAGGCATGTGTAATTTACATAGACAACACGCTCAAGAATTGCATGACATATGCAGGGCAAATAGGGACAAAATCAGAGCAGCCATGACACTGTCATTCCAAAAATGATGTAAGATTTGCTTCCATTTTCTCTTCTTTTGTTTTCAAACTCGGATTGAAGCGCGCACTGAGACACTGCAGATCATTTCTGAGTCACTCGACCTGATAAATCAGACGTTTGTCATTTCAGTGAGTGGAGGAGTTAATGAGGGCACTTCAGCAGAGTCTCAGCGTCTGACACACGACTCCTGACGAATACATCAACGACAAACCTCTGACTCGTTGCGACTCCTTTGCATTAATATCTCTCTGCTGAAACGTGGCTCCGGGGACCAAGGAAGCTCTGGGATTGGATTTGAGGAGGATTGTACTTCGGCTGGAATATTTACACAACCTACACGGACATGCCACTTTCATGAAATATTCCTATTATATATGAGTTCATTTCCATACTGAGGTGTATAAAAAAAAAAGAGAAGGTATTCAAGGTGTCATGTCACGAGTGCTTATGACAATAAAAAAACGAGACATGTTAAGCTAGTTAGCTGCATCTTTTCAGACTGCTGCTCATGCTGCGCCACATGGTGGAGTAACACACTAAGAAGAAAGCCCCATCTACTCTCTTCCGCATACATAACCTCACAGACGCCTGTGATTGGTTAGTGTTTCTGTGATTGACAGCGCAGAGAGAGCATGCCCTTCTCTACCAAAGCGCATGGCCAAATTTCGCTCCTTTGGACTCGCATCCAAGGATGACCGTGCCATCGTCCGAATTTGACTTCCCAATCAAACAGACGATAACGCAAACGCATTCCTTTTGCGACACGATCGGGAGACTCTTCGAAAAATTGAACATGACTACAGGCACTGCATAATCCTAACGGCATAATCCAAGTGAGACTCACCAAAAGAGTTTTTCGAAGTTGACATCAAACGGAGACACCACTCTGCTTTGACATGATTAGCAGCGCATCCATTCAAACATTTCACACTTTTAACAACAGGTTTCAGAAAAGGTGGCAAAAGAGGATGTGAATAAAACTGTGTTTCCATCAACAACTGTCATCATTTTTTATTAAAAAAAAAAAAGCTCCTGAAGATTCACTACCTTCTGTATTCGTTAATTAGCTAGCTAGCTTACTGTATTATAGCAGACTGGTTAGCAGGCTAGTCAGGTAGTTAGCTCTCCTAATAAGACTAGCTACCTGAAAATATTTGAATTAAGTTAATATTCCTACAACAATTATAGTTACAAATGCAGATACATTAAAGTAAACATGGTGGTATCTCAAGCCCCGCCCACATTTGGTGACCGCTGCTGAATGGGTTATTCTTTTGTAAATCACTTGTAATCACTTTGTTACTTTGGATCTTAATCGATCAGGGCCTGAATTTGAATGCGAATGAACATTTCGGTAGCTGATATTAACTGTCACAAATCGTTGTTTAATGTTTGTCGATGCTTTAGAAGTTAATCGTTTAATTTCTAATCTCTTACGCAAAGCCGGGGATCGTCACGCTCTTCTGCTTCTGGTCTTACAAACGAATCTTTCTTCTTCCTTTCTGCCGCAGGACGGTCGTCTGTTTCGAGGCCATTTCGGAAATAAGGACAGGGGGCTCGACAGATGGTCTCCCACCTGCTGCCTCAGCACTCTGGATTTATTTATTTATTTATTTTAAAGGGCATGTTGCAGCAGTTCCTGTTCCTGTGTCCCTCTTCCGCTCACACCAATCATTTAGTTACTCAAAAATATTTTGCTCAACTCAACAAAGATTCGACTTTTGTTATTAATTTAGCTGAAAGGCCCTGGGAGCATCGTGTGTTCCATCACTGGTCACGTCAGAAATACAGGAATAGTTTAAAGAACTGTAATAAAATGAATTAGCTCATTTATTATTCGACATGATGTAAAGAATAAAGCACTCCGTGCCACGCTGTTAGAGGAAAATAATCGGCTGCAAGTCGATTATTTTCTTATAACAGCACGTCCTGAAATGTTTATTCCTCTTATATCACGACGATCTGCTTTTTTTTTTATCCGTTTAATGTTACAGAAAGTAAACTGTTCCTGTTCTCACTTACGTTATAGCAACTACAAAAAAAAAAAAAAAACCCGCAGTTTGTCGTCTTTTGTTGTGGAAAACATACAGCTTTACCTCTGATTGCTGACACCGGAGACTCCTTCCTTAAACGCTAAATAACCGTCTCCTTCACGCATATCAAATACGATTACGCGTGGTTTTTAAATCCGTCTGTTAATAGTCCAAGTACACGTTTGTATGAATGTTAGAGCTGTTACTATAGAAACGATAACGTATTCGAACGATCGCGTTAATAGCTGCGTTTATAGGAAAGTTTTTTATAGAAAAACACGCCATCGTAATACATTTCGTTCAGTACGCAGAAAGCGGATATTTTCCGCGCCGTGGCTGCGGCGTGTCTTTCCCTCCACGCCGACTCTGACAGCTGCATTATTTATTTAAAAGCAGCTCCGAGCAGGTAACGCTTTCCTCCAGGGTAAACAGCTCCATAAGCCGGCTTTTATAAAACATAACGTTTTATTAACACTGAAGGCACTTAAGCTTTAGTAATGCAGGTTCAGCAACGTGATCAGGAATCAGAACGCACTTTAGTCAGAGACGTGAGGGAAAACACAGCTCTCAGCACAGTGTACAAACACCTTATTTCCATTTTTTCCCCAGGCTCGACCGGATTGATGCCAGTTTTTGTTGCTTCCTCCAGTTCTCTACGTCCATTAACATCCTAGAGAGAGAGAGAGAGAGAGAGAGACAAAATCAACGTTAAAAAGATAAGACAAGAACAACACAAAGACCGAAAGTTTATTTTATTTTATTTTTGGATACACGGAAGGCTTTGGATGTTTTGTTGTTCATAAGAATCGCTCTGAGTAGCTCGATGAGTCACGGTGCCGCGTTCCTACGTTGACTAACCTGTCAAAGCGCTTGTTTTTCAGATAAAAAGGAAATTAGTGTGCAAGTAAGTACAATGCGCTCTGAGACGTCGACTGGCTGAAATTCCCGCGCTCCGTGCTCACGGCTGAGTCACACGGTTCGGCTTTTATTTACGTGAAAACGATTAACAATAGACGCTGTCAGAAATCCTGATGTAGATTTAGTTCCCTGATGAGCAAGAGAGATGAAATACGGAGCTCGGAAGCTGGTATGAAGTCTGAGGTGTGATTTATAAATGTGCATTTTCACCGACGTTTTGTTTCCTTTTTTTTTTTCTCCGTTTGTATACATGACAAAGACAAATCTCGAAAATTTGACAAAGATTTGACGTAGATTAGATCAGAGGTGATTCCCAGGAAAAAGCAGGTTTTTCTTTCAAAAATATATATATATATTTTTTTACATTCTACTCAAATGGTGAGTTTTCTACGGCGATTTTTAACACTTGATGCCCAGCGTAACTATTTAGGTAGCATCCAAGCTATTTAGGCTACGCTAATGTTAGCTTGCTGACCATCTTTAGCTAGCCAAAGTTAGCTCCTTGGTAGGACTCTCGCTGTTTCATGAAACATGAAAAAAATCATTGGCGTTCATTTAACATTTCGTCTCCACTTCACTCTACTCCTCTGTTCATCGCATCACTTGATGAATGAGACTTAACGTTTAATTTGTATTTTTCGAGATTCCAATTTGTATTTAGGATTTCGTAAAAAATCTCAAAGCATCATTTCAAATGAATGGAATTTAAAGGCATATACAAAATGAATGTCGAAATACTTTCGGCATAGAAAATCTCCCTGAGGTGACGTGAATTCAAAATGGCTCCTGTCCTCTTCTGCGTGACCCTGGATAGACGGATTGTGAATCGTTACAGCAGTAGTACAGGTGTAACTGTGAGTGTTTACGGGATGAAAACGGGGTGAGCAGATTGTGAATGAGAGTCCTGGGACGAGCGACTGAAGAGTCCGCACGATTACAGCAGCAGCTCCACATAGAGATTAAACACTGAAGAAACCCGAGCAACGTGGAAATCCTCGGGAGTATCTTTAGGGTATTTGTATCAGACCATCTACAAGAGGAGAAAGTGACTCATGGGTGGAAAATAAAAAACCGGCAGATCTTCAGAAAGTGCGTCTGGATCAGAACGAATGCAGATTTTTCAGGCTAAAATGTGTAACTCAAGAGTTTCCTACAATTACGTATGACGAGCAAAGACCAAAGAAAACACCGCCTCAGCTCGGAAAGCCTGGAACCTCTCCTCGATCCCGAACTCAGCGCGTGACGTTAAATCGAAATGGCCGCCCACATCAGAATGAACAGGACACACGGAAGCAGATCTTTATTTTTAAATGAGCAATACCGCATACATACATATTTCCTTTAACATATAGACACTAGTTAAATCTTAAATATACATCACTCATCATGCTCAGCGTGCTACATCATCGTGTTCTGCTGTATGTTTTTCCCTCACTTTGTTGCTTAAAAATTGCGTAATTCCGACTTCCTTCTACAGAGTTAAGCTGAATGCAGCAAACGATGCAGGCTGTGTGTGTGTGTGTGTGTGTAAAGCGGGGGTGATGTTAACCAGCAGAAAGGTCAGCTTCAGGGTCAGGATTGTGATGAGATCAGCACAGGTGGCTCAGGTTTTCGAGCTCGACACACAGGAAACCCTCTGAGACGATTCTCTCTCCACAGCACTCATCACTACTGAGGAGAGGACGATCATAGGATGGGCCGGCAGTGAACCTTTAACATTTTTAATCCTCTTAACGCACCGCTTTATAAATTAAGACATCTTAATGAATCTTTACTGTGAAATCAGGGCGTAAATCTGGACATCCGAAGTCAACTTCCTTCATATCTATGGTCAGGTCCATAAGTATTTGGACAGCGACACAATTACTTTTGGTACTTTTGCCTCTGTACATCACCACAGTGGATTTGAAATGAAGCAATGGGGCTGAAGTGTAGACTTTCAGCTTTAATTCAAGGGGTTGAGCAAAAATATTTCATTAACTGTTTAGGAATTCCACCCATTTCTCTCCATTGTAAAAATTGTGTCACTGTCCAAAAAAATTCGGACCTGTCTGTATCTGTATTCTCACAAGAACAAAGAAGCACAGGTACATTGTTTAAGGTATTTCTAGAGGAATTATGATTAGGATCATGTTCTGCTGACGTCCTGTGCTCTGTGTGGGTAAATAAATGTGAAATAAAATAGAACAGAACAGTACCATTCGATTTATAGGTTCTTGTATGGAGTTCTCAGCAACAACATCACGGAAATGTTCTCAAATCTGATCAAATCAAACGTTCCTGCTTCAGGTCCTGAAGGCGATCGGAGTTTCAGTTTTTCAGCTTTTTGGCGTTTGTGTAAATATCTTCTGAGTCTATTTTTGAGTCTGTTTACGTGACAAGACGTCCCACTAACGCCACGCCTTCGAACCGCTCAAATTCTGTCAACGTTCCGCCTCTAAAGACGAACAACCGACTCATCACAAGATTTACACCAATCTTTAATTCATCTGCATTACTAAGAATGATAAATCTAATCGAGATAACTAGCTAGGATAGTCTGTTAGCCAAGAGTAGTCAGGACCGGTCAGCAGTCCCTACGGGATTTTGCGATAGTAGAAATGAACGCAATTTATTTTATTTTTTTGCAGTTTTTGAAAATTAACGCAGATTTTCCGCAGATTTGGGCCGTCGACATCGTCACGACTGCACATTCAGCAAAAGCCGCTTCGATTCACACGTGCCGGACACGAGTACAGCTAAAAGGTCTCGTTTACGAACAAACATTACTGCGAAAGAGTGCGCTAAACAATTTCGTGCGATTGCGAGTTCGCCGTTTTCCGAGAAGAAAAAAAAAGAAGCACAAAAAAAGTCGCATGGCGAATTTTGAAAAAAGGCCGCAGCAAAATCGAGCGTTAGTGCGGGCACGGATAGGGTTATTATCGTGACGCTAGTTTCATAATGCATGCTTGTAAATAGATTATAATAGACCTAAATTCAGCATTACCAAAATGAGGACACCTTGCCGGAACTCTCCGGGTAAATTTACGTCGTTGTGCGTGATCTAACTCTATAGTAAACAAACTCCCTGAATGCAGACACGTCCTCATTTTTGGGGTGCAGATGTTTATTTCTCCTGAATGGACAGGATTAACAATGAGGAGACACTGAGTCTTCGTGATTGCCTTAGGGGGAAAGTGGCTCTTCCTGGAAAAAACGATAATAATATAAAGTTAGATTGCCGTGCTGGCAAAAAAAAGCTGAGGAAGCTGAATCTCAAAATGAGTGTGTGTGTCTGAAACAGCTATTGTTTAGGCTTATTATCTGATTCTAGTGCTGCCAATGGGATAAATGAGATAATTATAATTGTATTACTGGCCACTGAGAGACACGGCTGCAGGCTGAGTTTTGTGAGTTGCTATTTAAATGCATGTTTTAACGGTTAAATCGTTACATTTCCATGCACGGACACAAAGCACGTTATGTTTTATCATAAACACGCAGGCCGTATTCCTGGCACGGTCACAATTTTCCATAAAGGAAGAGAATTGGACATAAGCGTTTCCCTTCCCGGGGCCGGTGTCAGGATGGAGGGTGAAGGGGAGCCGTGGGTGGAGATGGAGCTCACAGCCTGGCGATGATCCCAGCTGTCACATGGATTCCTTCATGGTGCTTCTCTTTGGTTTGCTGATTTAATGAGGCAACTGCTCTCAGACTCTTGGTTTATCCATTAGTGGCGTGAGAGAGAATAAGAGAGAGAGAGAGAGAGAGAGAGAGAGAGAGAGAGGAGGGGAAACAGGAGCACACCTGAGCACCATAAGGGTCTGAGGAAGGAATAAAATACCAGGTGTGGTGCTGTTATAGGAAAATAACCAACGACAGGGTGGTGGAATGAAGCAAAGTTGATTATTTCACTGTAACAGAATGTCCAAAAATAATAAAGATAAAAAAACACACAAAGCATGAACTCTTTAAAGTTACTTTAATTTACAGCTTTACCTTTGACTGTTACCGAGTGCTGACACTGGAGACTCCTTCCATCAATGTTAGATAAACGTCCTCTCACAGATCAATAATTGCACGTGTTTTTAATCTGTAATCTGTTTTTTTTTTTTTTAATGTGCTGTAAAGGGCTGGGCGATATGGCCAAAAAATCACATCACGATACTTGAGGACATTTCTACGATCCACGATGCGTATCACGATATATAATTTACAGAACAAACCGTCTGCAAAACAAACCGTAGTAAAATAAACAACAAAAAACATTCAACTGTGTTTGACGATACTTTTCTTTAATGCCTACAAAGACAAAGAAGTTTTTTTTTATTTAAAAAATTTGTTTATTAGAAACATAAAAAATACATCTAATAATATATCGAAATATCACCCAGCCAGAGCTGTTACTATAGAAACGCTAACGTATTAGAACAGAGTATATCGTGAATCATTTTAGGGATCCTTAAATACTATCCTTAAATACTATCCATCCTCATATCCTACAGCTAAATTAGCATTACATTGGATAATTAGCATATTAATCGTGATTGGTTCAAAAGTTGTGGAGTTTATTTTGTAACATCACGAATGTGAATCAAGCTCATACATAGCTCCGCCCCAAATCCCTAGTTTTATACTGAAGTAATGTATTTTTTTTTAGCTGTTTTTGAATGAAAAAAACTTGACTTTAGTGGTTTGTGCTGAACTATTTAAATTCTACAGTCTTTAGCTTGCTTTCTACATAATGGGCATTTCTTTTTTTCACCCACCGGCCAGCTACCAACCAGGGTCACATAACACACTTGGAGGAAAGTGCTGTCTACCCCCTTCCGCATACATGAGCTCACAGACTCTCATGATTGGCTAGTGCTACTGTGATTGGAGAGAGAGAGAGAGAGAGAGAGAGAAGAGAGAGTGAGAGGGAGAAGAGAGAGTGAGAGGGAGAGGGAGAGAGAAGAGAGAGAGAGAGAGAGAGAGAGAGAGAGAGAGAGAGAATAATGCCCCGTCCACCCAGAGAGCAAGTCTAAGGGTTAGGGTTTTGCTCTCTTGGATGGTCGTGGCAATAACAGGCATTCCTGCTGTGCGAATATAAAGCAGGTCTGAGGCTGAAAGTGCCCTGTGACCGGAATGAAACTCCAGTAATGTACCTGTAGCTGTGTCTATAAATATCACTTTCAGGTCCCGAGCAGAACGTCTAATGATCCAGGCTGGGTCACCTTGCCTAGAGGCATTATTCATAGAGCTCTCCCCGGACCCACTTAGAGCCCAGATCAGTCAATTAAAGCAACTGCAGGCAGCATGGAGCTCTGACTGAATGTCACGTTTAATACAGAGTCCACTGGTCAAACACACACACACACACACACACACACACACACACACACTGTTGTTCCATCTCACTATAGACATGTCATGATGATGTGATTAGTAAATATCCAGTCAGGGAATTCCACCTGCGCATGCTGTCCATCACTCAGTACCTTCTTCTCTTTCCTGTGTCCTGTTTCCCGCAACACGGATCCAAATCATTCTGGGTTCGTAACTATACTGAACACGCCCCCTCCCCATGTCAACCAATCAGCATTGGCCTACAGGCTAACATAAGCGCAGTTAACCTGTAGCTAGCCGGCTAGTCAACTGCTAGTAAACTAGCTTGCATCACTTTCGTCACATGAGTGAGGGTTCACCGACACGAGTCTCGATTTACGTCATCATTTTCTCGCTGTTTTATTTAACAGCAGCCAAACCTATCAAATATAATGTTACCATGGCAACCACCATTTGTTCTTCGCTAACAGTAGTTTGGTTAGCTAGAGAACAAGCTGAGCGCGCTGTGTCGGTGGTTTAAAGTGTACGGGTACTATGGTGTTGTCTTCGGATAATTAGCATATTAAACGTGATTAGTTCGAAAGCTGCGGAGTGTATTTTGTGACATCACGAATATGAATCAAGTCCGTACATAGCTCCGCCCCAAATCCCTAGTTTTATTCTGAAGTAATGAGGGTTTTTATTATTTTTTTCTAGCTGTTTTCGAATGGAAATACGTGACTTTAGTGGTTTGTGCTGTGCTATTTGAATTCATTTAATGACAACAAAACACCCAAAGGACATAATTATTTCAAAAGTGTCGTTTTTGAGTTTAAGGAGGTTTTAACGATGTGTCCGAGATCGGAAAATACCAGACGGACTTCAAAGAAAACACACTGCCGATGAGTGGAAGTTACATTTCTATAATTAAAAATGGATATCATTTCTAATACAATCTTCTTTAACTGCTCAATGTGATTAATGACAGACACAGGACAGCTACGCGCTATCTGCACTAATGCCCCCTGACTCCACCCCCTCTAATTTTCATTATCATTCAGATCCATGTGTGTTTGTATTAATGTGCTCATTCTTTTATATTATGCCATTTCTATAGCAAACGCTCATTCGCAGGGACTCGAAAGAGTGGACGCTCCATTAATCAACAACAGATTTTAAACTGAGGAGATATACAGTACCATAAAGGGTTAACATGTGTGTAAGAAGTGAAGCTAAGTCTTCAGGACCTTCAAGAGAGAATATAGAGAGAATAAAGAGAGAATATAGAGAGAGAATAAAGACAGAGACTAGAGAGAGAATAGAGAGAGAATAGAGAGAGAATAGCGGGAATAAAGAGAGAGTAAAGAGAGAAAATAAAGAGAGAGAATAAACAGAAAGGAGAGCGAATAGAGAGAGGGAATAAAGAGAGAGTAAAGAGAGAGAATAAAGAGAGAAAATAAACAGAGAATAGAGAGAGAATAGAGAGAGGGAATAAATAGAGAGAATATAAACAGAGAGAGAGAATAAATAGAGAATAGAGAGAGTAAGGAGAGAGAATAGAGAGAGGGAATAAAGAGAGAGAATAGAGAGAACAGAGAGAGTAAAGAGAGAGAAAGAATAGAGAGAATAAAGAGAGAAATGAGAGAGAATAGAGAAAGGGAATAAAGAGAGAGAATAAAGAGAATAGAGAGAGAGAGAGAATAGAGAGAATAGAGAGAATAAAGAGAGAGAGAATAGAGAGAGAGAATAGAGAGAGAGAGAATAGAGAGAGAGAATAGATAGAATAAAAAGAGAGAGAATAGAGAGAATAAAGAGAGAGAGAATAGAGAGAGAGATAATAGAGAGAATAGAGAGAGAGAATAGAGAGAGAGATAATAGAGAGAATATAGAGAGAGAATAGATAGAATAAAAAGAGAGAGAATAGAGAGAATAAAGAGAGAGAGAATAGAGAGAGAGAGAATAGAGAGATAATAGAGAGAATAAAAAGAGAGAGAATAGAGAGAATAAAGAGAGAGAGAATAGAGAGAGAGAGAATAGAGAAAATAAAAAGAGAGAGAATAGAGAGAATAGAGAGAGAGAGAGAGAGAATAGAGAAATCTCGTCGTCGATCCTCGAGGTAACGACACACGGGATTAATAATCGAGCGTGTGTACACTTTAGAACTGGGTAATTTTGATGAATTCAGGCATTATCGGGTCTCGTGGGGACTACATGTACACATCTGCGATGTGAAATAACTTGTTCAGGACAGAACGAAATACAAAACAACATGGGATTTTTATGATCCAGTTTTAAGATTTAGCGACGAGGTTCTGCAAAGGCGTTTCAGCATGCAGTTGTGGCCACACCCCTTGCAGAATCGCACAACAATAAATATTACTATCTTTATACTGAATAAATACTTAATACTGAGATATATTATATATATATATATATATATATATATATATATATATATATATATATATATATATAAATATACTTATATATATATATAAATATATAATATATATATATAAATATATATACATATATATAAATATATATATATATATATATAAATATATATATATATATATATATATATATATATATATATATATTACTCTATGTGGATTATTTTAACAGAATGAAGTTGTCTAATTGTCTAAGAAGATTCATTTCAGAAATGTATAACACAGTATAACACCTTTCGCAGTAAAAATAAAAAGTTATCATAAAGCCACAAATCTTTATTTTCTTATGTATTGATTGATTTAGATGAAATGTACACGTGAAAAAAAAAAAAAACTAACACTTGATCCTGAACATGAAAATATACACCATTTTTGGGAGAATCTGTGAATGTTTATGGACCACTCCTCCACTGAAACATGACCATATGTGTATGATCGGATGCGTCCCCGCCCACTGAATCACACACACACACACACACACACACAGGGCTGAGCTTGCAGTATCCGTGAGATGATCAGGAGCTACAGTGTGTTCACGCAGCCGCTACATTTTCACGCCGTTTAGTCTGCGGTTCCTCTGCGTTCTCTCTGCGTTCTCTGCCGCAGACCCTGGAGCGGATTAAAGCACATGGTGAGTGGAACACTTTCTTCACTCCCACAGAAAAACACCAACCCCTGTAACGTGAGCAGACTTGGAGAAAATTCTCCAGCTGAACTTTTCCTCCTGACTGCGACACACACACACACACACACAACGAGGACTGCTGCGTAAAATCGACGCAAACAAACTCTGCGCGAGTCGCGCAGAAACGCGTCTCTTTTTGTTGTTGTGTTTCTGCGCGAAACGCGTGGAGTGTCGCGTGGAGTGTCGCAGCAGGTCCGTTTTCTGCTTTTGTTGTCAGTGGAAATGCTAAACTCAGCACTGCTGCTAGCTCGGAGATGAACAGCTGGAGAGAGGATAATAATAATAATAATAATAATAATAATAGTAATAAAGCGTAGGTGTTCAAAAGATTTGCTTTTACGGACGCGCGGCGTGACGTGACGTGTCTCCTGTTCCTCCACTAATCCTCTCACCGAGGGCAAAGTTCTTCATGACATCATTCATCGTTCTCTCGCAATTAAGTCCGCAATTAAACCTCACCACTAATTGTTTAAAGTGAAAATGACTCCCCTTTCGCATCCTATTATAAATACCACGCACCGTGAATGTAGTGTATGAATATGCAAATTCGGAAACGCCCATTCGGAACAGCCTCTAACTGCTGCGTTCTGCCTCCTGCAACACCCGTTGTAACTGAGCTGACCACGCCCCCGTTCATCGCGTCATTCAATCAGCGTTGAAAATGACTCCCCTCTCGCATCTTATTATAAATACCACGTACCGTGAATGTACAGTGTATTAATATGCAAATTAGGAAACGCCCACTCGGAACAGCCTCTAACTGCTGCGTTCTGCCTCCTGTAACACCCGTTGTAATTGAGCTGACCACGCCCCCGTTCATGGCGTCAACCAATCAGCCTTGAAAATTACTCCTTTCGCATCTTATTATAAATACCACGCCCCGTGAATGTACAGTGAATGAGTATGCAAATTCGGAAATGCCCACTCGGAACAGCCTCTTACTGCTGCACTGCTTCCTGCAACACCCGTTGTAACTGAGCTGACCACGCCCCCGCTCGTCGCGTCAACCAATCAGCGTTGAAAATGACTCCCGTTTTTGCATCTTATGTATAGCGTATGAATATGCAAATTCGGAAACGCCCATTCGGAACCGCCTCTTACTGCTCCGTTCTGCTTCCTGCAACACCCGTTGTAACTGAGCTGACCACGCCCCCGCTCATCGCGTCAACCAATCAGCGTTGAGAGAGCGCTGTAGAGACCCTCCAGTTTAGTCGATCAGTGGACATCATGTTAAAGTATGCTGCTTTAATACAGAAGTAGAAACCAGGTTAGCCAACCTGTAGCTAGTCAACTGCTCGTTCACCAGCTTGGATAACTAGCGTCACCTGTTCAGACCTAACGTTACCGTGGCAACCACCAGCCGTGCTCGCTAGTTCGGTTAGCTATATCAGTGGTTTTCAAAGTGGGGGCCGCCAGGGGGCGCCCGGGGGGCCTCAAGAATTTGCTGTGCCCATCCCTCCCATTAGTATGTTTTCTTTCTCACTCTCAGACACCCCCCCTCCCCCCCCCACACACACACACAATCAATTCCTAATGTAATGTAAAGATGAAAGATGTAATTATTAATAAAAAAAAAAGGGGGGGATATATTCCGAAGTCTGTATTTTTAATGTGTTTTAAAGACATCTTGCAAAACGGGGGAGTCGGTCAAATGTTAATGCCATTTGGGGGGCTTTGCCCTGGAAAAGTTTGGGAACCCCTGAGCTCTATAACCAGCCGAGCGCACTGTGTGAAATCGTGGCTTACTACCAGGTTGTTTTTGAATAAATTATCATACTGAACACGATTGGTCGAAAACTGTGGAGTTTACCAGCTCATACATAGCTCCGCCCCAAATCCCTAGTTCTATACTGATGTAGATATATATATATATTTTAAAGCTGTTTTAAATGGAAAAACGTGACTTTAGCAGTTAGTGTTGTTTGTGTTTGGGCTTCATTTAAGGACAACAAACCAAAGGAGTATTTAAAAAAAAAAAAAAAAAATGGCAATCTTTGAACTCATGGAGGTTTTAACCGATTAAAAACACTTGAGCACTTGTTTTTTTCTTTCCTAAATACGTGCTCTCGTCACCCTCAAGGCCAGGGTTAATGGCCTGTCTTGACAACAATCCCTTCATCTGGGAAGGAAACTCAGAAGGGCAAAAGTTCCCGGGTTTATCACGCGGAAACAGGCTTTGCGTCGTAGATCCGAGACGCTGATAGTTCACGTCCCGCGACTTCCTCTCATCGCTTTCTAACAGTAGTCGTGATGAGCGCGTAACACCTTCAAGCTGACCCCGTGGTCTGAAACTTGGGCGTGTGTTTTTTTTTGTTTTTTGGGGGGTTAAAAACATTTTACGGTTTGCTTCATTGTTGAAACGTGCCGCCAACAATCTTCTCATCTGCTCATCATTTACAGGAGGGGAAAAAAAAAGAAAGTCCGGAAAATCCCTTTCACAGCGGAATGACTCTCCGTCTTCATTCCTGCTGCTGTTCATCCTCGGGATTTAGCTGCGACAGGAGAAACTGCTTAAACTGAGAAAGCCGAGAGCTGATTGGCAGGCGACGGGAGGGACTTAGAGCTAGCAGGATTACTGAAGTGTGTGTCTGTGTGTGTGTGAGAGAGAGAGAGAGAATGCTTATTTCTCGAGCTCTTTTCTCCCCTCGTTGATTAAACAGATTAACCGAGGTGAAAAAGCGTTGACATACCAATACACAAGATTTTGTTCCAGCAGCCTTCGTACAAAATCCACACCCGAACCAACGGGAGCTTATAAGCAGATAGTTACACACTTTAAGACGAGTACTTACGAAGCAGACGCGGTGTGGGTCAGACCCGAGTTACGAAGTGAACACGGATCTGCTGCTGATGCGGCAGTATAGCGGCGATATGACGGAAATATCACGGCACGATCCTCAGAGACATTTCTACCATACATCATGCGTATCGCGGCGTATACCGTAGACTCTATATCCAGGACATCTCAAAGTCTACTCTAATGCACTCTAGAGTTAAAAATGAGACGCATTTTTTTAAGCGCTTAATACATTTTGGAAAATGCAAAGCGTTGTTATTTATCTTATTTATTTATTTATTTACTTAAGGTCCCTTTTAGATCAGGAGATCTTTTCTGCCTTACCGTTGCAGTAGAACGTACCAAGTGGGCAGGCCACAAGACTGATACACGGCACGTACCATTCTTCAGTACAGACGTACAGAGCTCGGAAGCGACGAATAAACACAAAGAAATATTATTATTATCATTCCGCAACGAAGAACCGTAGAACCCTGAAATATTTCTATCTTCTGTGGACCGTTTGCGCCTTTAAAATATATATTTTAAATTCATTTAGCAAGAGATAAAATTTGAACTGGTTTTAGAAGGTGACATGATTTTTTGCATTTGGACGAGAATGTGAACACGATGAATGATCTGGAAATGTTATTTTTGGCCTTTATTTTTACAGTTTGTTTTGCTCTCTCTCTCTCTCTCTCTCTCTCTCTCTCTCTCTATATATATATATATATATATATATATATATATATATATATATATATATATATATATATATATATATATATATATATATATATATTCTGTTTCCTTCACTCTTGTTAGTCAGGGCCAGACGCCCACACATACACACACCACATTCTGTATCTGGTGTTCAGTGATTGCATAAAAAAAAAAAAAAGAACCAGCTTTATATGGTTTGATCCTTTTACACAAAAGGTTCCCCGTCCGCCTCCGAGCCTCAGAACGAACGCTTTATTCGAGAGCTCCATTGTCCCGAGCTCCACCTGCCTGTAACTGCTAATGGTCTCTCCTCGGCCGGGATGAATGGCGACTCGGCGGTAGCCCGTTTCCAGTGTTATAAATGCAGAGCAGGGCCGTGAGGAAGCCGGTGAGGGGCGTGTGTACGGCTTTGTGAGAGCTCGGTATGGGGGAGAGTGCAGATAAAGCCCACAGGTGTCTCTGCTCCCGGCTGCTTTGAGGCGCGAGTCAGGGAGCCGGAGCACGCTGTGTGTCGGCTAATTAGGGAAGTGAAAGAGACGACGTGAGCACCGCGTGTAACAATCGCACGTCTCTGCTCCTGTGCGCCGAGCCAAGGTTTGGGGCGGGGAACTTGTGAAATGTCTGGGGACAAACTGCAGTCCCATCTGTCTCGCCTTTTCATCTGGTGCATACAAACGCCACAACCCCCTTTTATTCCCCCCCTCAGGAATCGAAGTTCATCACCATACGATACCATCCGACGTTTATACATCTATCTCTGAAGCACATTTGTTTCGACTATTTGAGTATCTGCTCCGAGAAAATATTTTTGTATCGCTATAAATTCAGAAGGTTTATCGTGGTTAGACTGTGCTGGCCGTCTCTAAAAAACAACAACAACAAAAAACAAGCAAGAACCTCGTTAAACACATTTGTAAAGTGGTCTTTTCATGACGAAAGTTTGAGACGATTAGCAACGCTGTAAAAACAAAACAAAAACAAACCTCTGAGGTGGGACGGAACTAACTGGCAGCTTAATACCGCTCAGTGTTTTATATTTTATGCGAGCGGACACTTCGGTCATACTGGACTTCCATTTGGTGAATTTCTTCACGGGGGTGGAGCTCAACCCGGCGGTTGTGTGGCGTGTTTCTGGAGGGTGGTTGTAGTGGTGGTTTCAGTGAACAGCTAGCCGCTAGTTTGTTGTCTTTTAAGCAGTAAGAGACGTTGTGTTGTACTCATCTTGCACAGATATTGTTTCAAATGTTATTCGGAGGTTGGTTTGTGATCGCTTGCCAGCTCCAGTCGAACAATTGGTTTAAAAAAAAAAGAAAAGAAAAAAGAGCATGTACTGTATGTGTGGCTGTTGTGTGAAACAGGGCGCTCTGAAACAACTCTGTTTATGTTGAGTCTTCCAGAAAGACATGACCTCAGCCTGGTGTTCGTTCTCCAAGATTGTCAGATAAAAAAGTTGAGCAAACTCAAACATGGTTATCAGAAACAAAGCTTTTTTTTGTTGTTGTTGTTTTTTTTGTTTTTGCCGTACTGCACCCATTTCCATTTGACTTCAGTCTGGAGTACCGGCTGGCTTTTTGGCCAAACTACTCTAATCGAACATTATGGGTTTTCTGTCAGCCCCAGCCTACTCTGCACTGGATCCTTTGTTTAAAAAAAAATCCTTTTTAAACAGAATTTAGGACTACTGTAACATTTTGAACATTTTATTATGCCCGTATGTGTGACGTCGAGTGCCTAAAACGCGTTGGAATATTCTGCGCACTCGCTTGCTTCCTTGCTCAGAACATCCCCCAACTCGGAACTGTAAAATTTCGCACGTAAGCGTCACGCTCCGAAACCTTAAACACCATGACGGGACGCACTCTGGCTCTTCTGAAACTTTCCGCTGTCGTCGTGACTGATGTCATGAGCTGCGTGTCAAATCTAAAAACTCTTCGACCTTACATCGAGAAGTATTCGCTAATGTAAAAGATCCAGAAGGCTGGTACGCAAAACAGTATATTTGAATAGTAATGTTTCAAAACAGTAGCAGTAGAAAATCTGACTTCGTAGCGATATTTTGAACCACAATTGGTCAAATAAATGAATGAAACAAAAGGTAAATCAGCGACCCCTAGTTTGCGAACACCCTGCCGTGTCATTGGTTTGTTGCCTGATTGTGTACACCTGTTCCGTGTTTAGTTCTGATCTATGCCTCATTTCGAAGCCTCATTGCGTGTATTTGTTATTAAGCCCAAGCCTTAGTTTTCTATTCAGACTTCCTGTTTTTTGTTTACTGTTACCTAGTTGTTATGGATATGTCTTGTGATTGCTCTGGTGGACTTTAGCTACGATAGCTCTGATAGGTTTACACACTTCCTTACATCCTGAGGCTTCACGATAGTGCTCATGATGACGATATCGCTCCGTTTATCGGTACAAGGCGAAAATTATCGTACCGTTCTTTAAACACAGCAAAATTGTTCATGCTTGTCGTGGTGCTTCTATAATCCGATTACAGCGATGAACTTTGTATTCTTCGAAAAAAACTAACGATATCATCCCAAAATGTATACTTGTTATTATTATTATTATTATTATTATTGTTATTTATTTGAATATATTTTTCTGGTGCACACTGTTGATGTGAGAAGATTATAGTGTTCTGGCGCAGCAGTGCGTGAAATGTAGCCTCATTATCTCACGAGGGATTAATTAGAAATCATTATGATAATAGTTGTTTGTGAAGCTCGCATCCCAAATGATTTAGAGACAGAGAAATGTGCGCAGCGTGAGCTTGAAAAAAATATATATAAAAAAAAAAAGGAAACCGATAGAGATGTCCGTTTCCTTTTCTTGTTGCATTGCGTTCGTATCTTAAGATGCGTCATATCGAGCGAATTGCGTTGGGCTTTCGTGTGGAGTAGAAGGTCTAATCCGTTTATATCCTCCTCATGGTTTCCTCCGGTCTCTGCTCTTCTTCAGCCTGTGACGGAGACCTTCGTGTTTAGGTTTGAAAGTATTCGTAGGGAGGTTCTTTGTGTTTCTTCTCCCAGTTGTTTACACGAGAAACCGCGAAACAGCAGGATCGGGAAAGGAGAAGCCACAGCGACGCGGTGTTTTAAAAGCGAAGCTCCCGGGTCTTCGGAATCATTTTCGGTCTTGGCAGCGGCCCAGAAGGCCTGGAGGTCTCTCTTGGGTCCGTCTCCCGTTGCAGATTTGTGGAGGATTTGCGGTCGATCCAGAAATCTCTGAGGTGTTTTGCTGCCTAACCTTTTCAATGCTTTCGTGATTGCTCTGCGTTTCATCACGTGTTTGTGCAAGAGCCTTGATCCGGATCAGCTGTGAAATGTCTTTGATACTCTTTTAGCCGTACTAAATATTTTATACCCATCGCAGATGGGTTTTTGCGCTTTGGGAGGCTGTAAACGCTTACGTGTAATAGACTTTTATGCTCTGTAATAATGGAGCAAGTATTTGGAGTGAAAATTCCGTGGTCTGTGGGGGAATTTTTTTCCCCCAGAGACAGAGCGGTTGGTGATGTAATGGTGTAACAGGTAGGGGGCGTGGCTTGTTGTTGTTCTTCATCATGGTGACCTTTTCTGCTTTTATAGCTGAAATCGGAATAATTCCGTGTTTACGAGCTTTTATCTGAACGCACCCGTAAGCCTACGGAGGCCATTTTACGCTCTCGGTTAACTTCACATTAGCATTCTCGTTTGTTTAGTGCACCGGCTATACCGGAACCTTTCGACTCTTTCCTTTCCTGTTCGGCAGAGGTGATTAAAAATCACCTCATACTTCCTTTTGGTTTGTGTGCATTTGGTTAGTTAGCTTTTGGATTAGCTTTAGCATCCTAGCTAGGCGACTCAGGACGGTAATTACACAGAATGAGCTGCTGATTTGGTTTTACTAAAGTCGAATGCTATGAGCAGCATACAGTCGACGCGTAGATAGTTACCAAGGCTTAGCAGATGGCTAATACAGCCATTTGAACACGGCTGAACTTTTATGTTGTCGCCATGGCAACCGCAGAACCACAACTACGCTTAAATAAAGGAAGCGATAATTCTACCCAGCTAAACATCGGTGGACGCAGCTGCCTGGTAGTCAGGATATCTCAAACACGCCGACTCTCGTGATGGAACACAAGGTGTATGACGCTGTCCCTGTTTGTTCTGTTATAAATTCCGACCTGGCCGTCGGAAAGCAGCTTGAATGCATCATGCGTGTAGGAATGTGGGTCATTTGCAGTTGGGTTTATTGATCCATGACCAATGAGCCATTATCATTAAATGGGACATGTGGAGAAATCGAATCCTGGCCTGTCTGTGATGGAAGAAGAACACGGATGAGGTAAAAACGTGTCATGAGCCCAGCGTCAGACCCACATTGAGAGGGAGTCGAACCCGCCACAAGATTCCTACAAACTGTTCTCCGCTGCTGTGAAAACGGCACGGTGTGCTGCTTCTGCTTCGTCTCATAGCTCTGAACTTGTGAGAACCAACGAGAAACGACTTTCACAGCTTTACTAAACGGCTCGTGTTTTTGTCTCCTCTAACCTCTGATTTTTTCCCAATCTGGCAACCTTTAGCACTGTATACAGGAGGTTTATATAAGTGACTAAATTTGAAACTTGTATTCGTTGCCTGCATTTTGATCTTAGATCAAAGGTTTGAGTGTTTTTTAAAAAATGTTTATCTTTGTTTTGTTTTGTTTTGTTGTTTAGCAGAGAATTAACAATAACGCCAAATGTGCTTTCTAATAATTATTGTGGTCTTATATTAAGTAACATGGTTTTGTTTTTTTAAGCAGAGAATTAGCAAATACTCAAGATGTTGTTTCTAATGAAATTCTAATAATTTTCTTGTAATTGTTTTTTTTTCTTGTAATTGTTTTTAGCAAATATACAAATTGTGGCTATATAGTTAACTTGTATATGGATCGAAGCAGGGGATGTTTTAATGATTTGCTTCAAATTCTTTCCACAATTTGTGTATTTGCTAAATTCTACGTTCTATGCTAAAAACACAACTCATCTGATATAATTTAGTGAACTTATAGGATGAAAGTTAAAAAAGAAAAAAATTCTAGTAAATCGTTTCTCATGCCATTAGCAGGAATACTTTTATATATATATATATATATATATATATATATATATGTGTATATATATATATATATTTAAAATCTATCGTTTAGGTATCAGGGTTGTATGTCGAAAAGTGACGTCATCAGTCAATAATGCGATTTCATTTCAAATAAATAATATAAATAAGTTCAAAAAGACAACTTGAGACAAAGTCGTTTTCTTCTTCCCGTGATCTTCAGAAAGTTCGGAACATACTGTTTCTTAGTGAACATGCGACTTCTAAATATTTCACAGGGGTGAATGGGTTCAGGTAACAAGAGTTACGTATTTGTTTAAAAATCATTGTATTATTTCAAGGTAAAGTGTCGTTAAAGTGGGCGGGGACGGGTAAAATGCTGTTTTCTAAGTTTAAAAGAATGAATTTATTTGTCTGAAGCATGCAAGTTGTCAAATTTGTCTGCCGCGCCTATGTTTAAAACGTTTTTTATGTGACTTCCCGTGCAGATTTGTAACTGTAATATTCGCGGCAGTGTAATCATAGACGTTACAGGTGATCAGCGGATCAGCTCCTGAAATTCTTGTCGGAGCTCCTTCTTCAGCGCGGTGAAGAGAAAGTAAATGACGGCCTGGCGTGAATATAGATTGCAGGTCAGCATAAACGTAATAGGTATTGATTGTTGTGGTTCAGTTTGTCCCAGTGTGCAAAGCTAATGAAGTGATTTATACGAGCGCTAATGGGAGACAGCGTATAGACGTTATAGACGGAAGTGAGTTAGTTATGTCCTGACGCCGTGGGAAATACAGCTGACCGGCAACATCATAAATCACACACACACACACACACACATTGTACGCCAAGGTTTATTGCCTGAGTGTGTAGAACGAGTTCGTGTTTCTGAAGTCTGTTACTTTTTGTCCGCCATTTTTAATGGATCAAACCGCACTGTATCTTTATGCTGGAGAGGTGGTTGTAATTTTGGATGTGTGTGTGTGTGTGTGTGTGTTTCCACGCATGTATATAACCATTAACGAGGACTAAAAATGTGCTCACAATCACTCCGTCCTCAGAAAAATTTGGAAAGATCAGAAAAAGTTTTCGCAGATTTTATTCGATAAATTAAAAGAACCAAAATATTTCCTTTTGGTTACCGAAGTTAAGCTTATGCTTTGGTTTTGTTGAAGGCATGCACTCTTAGAACTTCTTAGGAACCTTTGAAGGTTCTACAACAGGGTAGTAGAAACATTTTTGGGACCTTTAATTGTCTAGTGAACCCTTAAAGAATGCTTAAAGAACCTTTTTTTTAAAAAAAAAAAAATAGTATACCAAGTGCCGAGACTCAATGTTAAATGATTGACAGGTTCTAGGTATTAAAAAGAACTGTGAACTCTTCACAGGTTCTTTAAGGGTCCATTGGATAATTAATTAAGGTTTCTTGGCTTCTTGGGTTGTTCCTCTGGGGGAACCCTTCAATGTTCTTTGAGGTTTTCCAAGTAGAACTCATTTTTGGAAGCCAAGAACTCTTCACTTATAGAAGTGTACCAAGGTAGCTAAACGTTACTCCTGGTGAGTTCTATGTATTTTAGAGAAAAGGGTTCTACATGGGATTTGTTCTGATAGAATATTGTTATTTAAAACCCAAAGCACCAAAATATTTCCTTTTGGTTACCGAAGGTAAGCTTACGCTTTGGTTTAATTGTAGGCATACACTCTTAGAACTTCTGGGTTGAACCGTTAAAGGCTCTATGTAGAACCGTACAACAGAGAGTTTCTCTATCGTAGTAGAAAGTAGACATTCTTTCATTCATTCGTTAACATTCTTTCAATTTCATCCAGTGAACCCTTAAAGTTCTATTCGTGTGCCTCGCACCAAGACTGTTAAATGTTAAAAATAGGGAAAATATACAGTATCTCTCAAAAGTTAGTACACCCCTCACATTAGTGTAAATATTTGATGATATCTTTTCATGTGACAACACTGAAGAAATGACACTTTGCTACAATGTAAAGTAGTGAGTGTACAGCTTGTGTAACAGTGTAAATTTACTGTCCCCTCAAAATAACTCAACACACAGACATTAATGTCTAAACCGCTGGCAACAAAAGTGAGTACCTTCCCTCCTTCCTTCCCTCCTTCCTTTATTTATTTATTTATTTATTTATTTATTTACCAGTTATGATCTGTTTATTTGAAGTTCAGCTTCAGGACCAGCTATAATATTTCCAAATAAAGCAATAAATCAATTGAAAATCCTAATAGTGCAAATATGGAATATCGTTCTCTATCGAGATCCCTGATCCAACATTGGAAACAGTTTAAAGGTTCAAATTTGACTTGAACAATGAACTTCATACCGATCTTCACATTAAAGAACACTGCGTAAAGCCAGAAAACCCAGGAGACTACCTTTTCTCTAATTTGAACCAATTTAGGTTGTTATATGGGTATTTTGTGGTAAAAAATGCTAACAAAGCTTTGTGTGTGTGTGTGTGTGTGTGTGTGAGAGAGAGAAGTCCTTAAGAGGAGAGCGGTGTTAGTAAAGTATGCAGGTAGAATCTGAAGTTCAAACCCGTATATTTTACACACATGTTGTGACGGTGGTTTAACTGGAGGATTATGACCAAAAGAAAAACTCCAGTCTAGACAGGAACTCTGCGTTTAAGCTCTGGAGGGAGAACACGCCAAACAGAAACGGTCTTCTGTCATCACGTGGTCATCAATAAAGTGATGTCCTGCTGAGGGGAAGAAATAAAAATGTGACATTAATGTGTAGAAAATAACTCCGTATTCGCCACAATGCCATAATATAGTGATGTAATATTTATTAACATCATGCTGTGCTTTTATTTATTTATATATATATATATATATATCATATGTTCTATAGTTAACCCTAGATATGTTCTAGAACTCTATCACTTCTCACTATAACTGGGAATAAAACTCTCCATGTTCTGCTGTAGTAAAATAATCAGCGGCAGGGTGGTGCGATGAAGCGGAGTTACTGTTCCCACCCTATAACGGGAAGCGTTTTTATTCCTCATCCTTCTTTTATTATCCGTTTATAGATACAGTTCATGTTGTAGAATGTCGTGTGAAAGAAGTTCCTGTTGTACAGGCTGTATCGGTTTATGGAGGACTGTGTGTGGGTCATTTTGCGTTTCTACCTAAAAGTATAAAAGGTAGGTTAGGGTCAGTAGTATAAATAAATGACTCCAGCTCTTTTATTGTGATTTACACAGCCTGAACGTTCTGAATAGATTCTGCCTTAATTAAGTCCCAAAGCCTCGGATTGTCTTTGGAGCACAGCTCTGCTCTTGTCCGGTGCACGTGCTCTCTGAAAAACGGCCGAATCGAGCTGGCTCCCAAGCCTGGCCTGAATCGTCCCGTGACTGAACACAAGGCCTCTTTTGGAGACGAGACTCGTAAGAATAGAACACGTTGACCCGATTTCGGAAGAAACCCTCTAACGGAATCTATATGACATCAGCGTGTGTGTTTGGGAAAGCGGCTGCGTGTGTAGTTTAAGCCGTTTGTGTTGACGGTAAAGCTCAGACAGTTAGGCCGCCGAGGAAGGTGTCCACGACCAGACGAACGATCCGGACACAAATCAAGTGAACGGATCCGTATCGGTAACGCTCATCTACTGACTCGTTCCTTTCCGCGCCCCTTGACCCCTTGATTCACTCCCCTCTCGTTCAAACGAATCAGTTTAACGAGTCCTGTTCAGAGTCATTCGGTCAGAGCTGGGGACTGTCATGTATATTACACTATACTAAAAGGTTGTTACATGATCAGGCTGACTCAAATGACTCGAGTCGTGCAACTGAGTGAATCTGAATCCATCATTGAACTGAATCGACTCATGACTCGACGTTTGGTGGTTCCTCTGTGTGTAATAAGAATAATATTATATCATGTCCGTGCACATGCTTTGAAAGACTTTATGTCCGACTTTCTATTAAAATGAAAACTACACTGTCGGTGGTATTTGACGAAGACGAAGATGAACTGTGTACGAACGTTGGGAGTAAGATTCCACAGATAATACCGGTGTAAACATAGCAATCCGGGTTGTTGTCTATTCCTGTGCCAAGAACTCTCCTGTCTGTCAATTTAAAGGTAGCAACGTACCATTATAGTAAATCCAGTGGCACCACCGTGTCCACAGTGGTTCATGTTTATTTGTATTTAAGTACAAGGTGTGATGGAGGTTGGGATACTGGAAATATCTTCACAACACCCTTCACAAAGGAACAGTTTAATTTTAGTCTTCAGAGGTTGATGATTCAGTGAGGATCTTTTTGGGTTTCAATCGAACCTCATGTACCAATGATATAATGGAAAAGAGAAAAAGAGGCAGTCAGGTTTTCATTTAATATCTGTTGATGTTTGAGAGAGTCCACGATGCCATGTATCCTAACAAAATGTCCAGGTCCTCTGACAGAGAAACAGTCCCAAAACATTAAAGGTCCACCGCCATATTTAACCGTGGGCATGAGGGACTTTTTCACATGGCTACCTCTTTGTGTGCTCCAAAACCACCGCTGGTGTTTATCACCAAAAAGTTCTATTTTGGTTTCATCTGACCTTAGAACCCGATCCCATCTGAAGTCCCAGTAGTGTCTGGCACACTGAAGACGCTCGAACTAAAATGTCCCATCAAATTTACACGAGTTTCAATAGAGCTGATTTTCTGCGTATGTTCAGAACGCACCCATAAAGTTCTAAACGCGTTCACTTCACAGCTCATTCGCGTTTGATCATCGTCTTTGACCAATCAGTGGCCTCTGATATTTCTCGCTCCGCCCACATTTCCCTAATCAATTCCCTGAGTCAGCGTCAGTGTTTAGTTCCAGTACGACTCACTCATCAACGGAAATAACCTTGATGAACGGTAGCTCCCCAGTGCCGACAGCACTCGTGCAACCCCAGACCATGACACTCCCACCACCATGCTTGACTGTAGGCAAGACACACTTGTCTTTGTTCTCTTCACCTGGTTGCGACGTGTAATCGTGAGTGTAGCTCCTGTCAGTCTATAAAGCTATTGTAAACACACTTGTGTCTTTGATCGTTTCTAATCCGTGTCTGATCCGTGTCTGATTAACACCGTGCTCCAGATTGAGGTGTGGGCGAGCCGGCTGGCTGTGTGGGCGTTTGTGTACGGAACACACTCTGACCCACATCTATGATGACATCCCTTCTGTCTAACGAATCATCAGTGTGAAAGAGATGACGGCTACATACAAGCCAGATATCCAGGGGCGCTAATACTAAACGTACTCCAGTGTTATTTTGAAAGAAACAATAATATGTGTAATATGTGTAGGCCTTTTTGTGAGGGAATGACCGTTTACATCTGCTATGATCTCAGTGACAGAACATGTAGCTATAAAAGGATAAGAAGTATGATGTGTAGTTTTATAAAGGTACAGGCAAATCGCCGTAGTGTAAGAGGAATAAAACACTTCCGGCTGCGCTCTTATAGGGAAAGTATTGTATTAGGGTGGTAACTGTCGTTCCTCGTGACGGCACACCGTAACGTCGTCGTCGTCATCGATTAATTTTCAGTGACGCAAGAAGTTGCGAAAAGTCGAAAGGCGGTGCACTAATTTTATGGCCGCTGTAACTGAGGAGAGCGTGGAGAGCGAGGAGAGCGAGGAGAGCGTAGTGAGCGAGGAGAGCGTGGTGAGCGAGGAGAGCGTGGAGAGCGTGGAGAGCGAGGAGAGCGTGGAGAGCGAGGAGAGCGAGGAGAGCGAGGAGAGCGAGGAGAGTGTGGAGTGTGAGGAGAGCGAGGAGAGCGTGGAGAGCGTGGAGAGCGAGGAGTGAGAGAGGTGGAGTGAGGAGAGCGAGAGTGTGAGTGTGTGGAGTGAGGAGTGTGAGGAGTGAGGAGTGCGAGGAGAGCGGGAGACGTGGAGAGCGTGGAGAGCGTGGAGTGTGGAGGAGAGTGTGGAGTGTGAGGAGTGTGAGGAGAGCGAGGAGAGCGTGGAGTGTGAGGAGAGCGTGGAGAGTGTGGAGTGTGAGGAGAGCGTGGAGTGTGAGGAGAGCGTGGAGTGTGAGGAGGAGAGCGTAGAGGCGTGGAGAGCGTGGAGAGCGAGGAGAGTGTGAGGAGAGCGTGGTGAGCGAGGAGAGTGTGGAGAGCGAGGAGAGTGTGAGGAGTGCGAGGAGACTGGAGTGAGAGGAGAGCGAGGAGAGCGTGGTGAGCGAGGAGAGCGTGGAGAGCGAGGAGAGTGTGAGGAGAGCGTGGTGAGCGAGGAGAGTGTGAGGAGAGCGTGGTGAGCGAGGAGAGTGTGGAGAGCGAGGAGAGTGTGAGGAGAGCGAGGAGAGCGAGGAGAGTGTGAGGAGAGCGAGGAGAGCGTGGAGAGCGAGGAGAGCGTGGAGTGTGAGGAGTTGTTGAGAGTGATGTGCGAGGAGTGTGTGTGATTCCGGGTCAAGCTCCGGCGTTGGTTTTCCTTCCTGCAGGATGCGTCACTCAGCTGCAGCTGGACCTGAGGGTAAAGTTCAGTGAGGCTTCACGTTAAAAACACAATTATTTCCCACCACCTTTATTTCTAAGCGTCAGGATTTCTACTACAATATAATGTTGAATTACTGGGAAGTAAATGAATCCTTTAAAAAAAACGAAAACACAACAATTGTTTTTAGGCTTTTGACCGCTCTATCCATGATGATGTCATTATTCCCATTCGGAGACGTTATGACAAAGTGGGAAGTGTTGGACCGCTGTGAAAATTTAAATATATTCTTATTCTTAGATTTTCCGGCAGTTTTGGGCCACAGCGAATCGGGTGACGTCATCACGACGCGCATGCAGCCAAAGCCCTCTTCCGTCCACGTGCGTCGAGCATGCGTACAGCTGAAATGTCCCATTTAGCAACAATCATCGCCGCGAAAGAGCGTGCAGAACAATTCCGTGAGAGTGCGATTTCGCAGATTCGAGTAGGTTTCTGCACGAAATTCTCAAAAATCTCACAGATTTTGACAAAAAAGCATTTTTTTTTTGCTGCAATGATCACAAAGAACACTCCAGGAAGCCCTGTACGGACTGAACTACACGTCGGGACGCACAACTGTATGCAGATCCCACACGGTTTAAGTTGATGTGCCTGAGCATTGGACACACTCGTACTCATTTGCATAAATCACGCCCCTAAATCAGCATATAGGGTTACATGGAGTAATTTCACTGATATAAGTTTCCGTCTCCGCACATCTGCGCGAGCCAAGTCTATAAACAACGCATCATCAGATACCCATCTTTAGATACAGCTTTTATATTCAATTCACCTGTCTCACCTATCTCACCTGTCTCACCTATCTCACCTGTCTCACCTGCACTGTGCTGTGAGTCCTAAATGAGTCATTTCTCTCACTTTCTCTGTCTCACTCTCTCTCGCGCTCTCTTCCTCTCTCGCGCTCTATTTCTCTCACGCACTCCTTTCTCTCTCTCGCACTCCTTCCTCTCTCGCGCTCTCTTCCTCTCTCGCACTCCTTCCTTTCTCGCGCTCTCTTTCTCTCTCGTGCTCTCTTCCTCTCTCGCGCTCACTTTCTTCCTCGTGCTCACTTTCTCTCTCGCACTCTCTTCCTCTCACGCTCTTTCTCCCTCCCGCTCACTTTCTCTCTTACGTTCTCTTTCTTTCTCGCGCTCACTTTCTCCCCCACGCTCTCTTTCTCACGCTCTTTCTGTCTCGCGCTCACTTTCTCTCTTGCGCTCTTTCTCTCTCTGTACCTTTCTCTCTTTCTCTCGCTCTCTCTCTTGCGCTCTCTCTTTCTCTTTTTTTTTTTTTTTTTTTTTTTTTCTCTCTCTCTCTCTCTCTCTCTCTCTCATATGCTGATAAGACTTACAGTAAGTTGGATGGAAACTCCTCATAATCAGTCCATCTGCTGTTACACGTTTATGGCTGTAGGAAATGTCGAAATGAATGAACATCTTCACGCACAAGCGAGACGTGATAAATGAGATCTTGTGCATAGAAACGTGCGTGTGCGTGGATTCCGGAGTAAACCCTCCTGTTACACACGGTTGATAAACGAGACACCTGAATTATTGACTGATACTTTGTCGTGTAACAAACCTCACTGCGAGGTGTGAGTTCTCTCCATTTTACTAAGTGTGTGTGTGTGTGTGTGTGTGTGTGTGTGTGAGTGAGTGAGTGTTTCACATTTTAATGAAAACGGTTTAAAAATAAATCCCACCCGTTGCCTTCGATATCCCTAGTAGAGTCTGTAGGGTCTCGCCGCTTATTAAAAAGAGCATTTATTCTCATTTCACGCTCAGCGGCACTAAGTAGAACGATGAAGATCCCGTCCCGGTTCCCGTTCAGCGCCGCCGGTTCTTCCTCGGATCTTCACTCCGCCTCCACCGGGCGCTTCATTGTCCTGCCTTCGATCCACTCTACTGAGCTCTAAGCTCTCCTCACATTTTATTTGCCTCTCTCTCTCTCTCTCTCTCTCTCTCTCTCTCTCTCTCTCTCTATATATATATATATATATATATATATATATATATATATATATAATATATATTGTGTGTGTGTGTGTGTGAGAGAGAGAGAAAATATATATATATTTTTTAATATATTTTATATACTTTGATTGGTCCTTCATTTTTCCCCTCCTGTCTGTTACCATGGAAACTGATGCCGGTGTCCGGGGCTTCAGTGATGCTCCCTGAACGAATCCCGAGCGTTGTTAATAAGCTCCACGTACAGTACATAGCGCTCATGTGGCTCAGGTTAATCCCCGAGGGAAAAAGCGCGATCCCGTGTAGATCGAGTCCTTCATCGAACTTAATAAACGAGTAGTTAATATCCGCTCCGTACGCTCTCTCGCTCATTTAATGGTGTGCGTACAGATTCGAACCCTGCGCGGACTTTTCATGCCATTTTGTTCTGCTTGCGACGCTCACGTTCACGTTCACGCCCTCTCTACGTCGTCTTAAAGGTCACGTGGTGTCGATATCGTCTAGGAAAGGCATCGTGACCTTTCCCTCGAGTCCTGCTTTCACACAATTACTCTGACAGGAAGACGAGACAGGAAGGGCGGATATATATATATATATACGTATCTAAACGGCACGGTCCAGACCTCGGCGCTGGATTCTGATTGGTTAGAAGATGCTTCTAGAACGGCGCGTCTGACTGTAGTGCCGCTGCAAATCGCAGGTTTGTGTACGCGGACGCGCTCGTTCTAATACGCGATCGTTTCTATAGTAACAGCTCGTTTCCGAACAGCGGTTGACCGATGATATGATCCGGTGAAGTTTTCCCGAAGTAAGGAGATGTTTGTTTAACATTTATGGAAGGAGTCTCCAGTGTCAGACGTACTGCTTCGTAGCTTACCGTGAACAGAAAGTAACTTTGCGGATGTTCCGCAACATTAAATGCATGTTCACATACGAGTTCATCTGTCGCACAGTACAAAGTATTGGCTCCCCTCTACCCCATCCCGCATTTGAACATCATCACCGCTGAGCGGATATTAGTTAAGAGTTGATGCGTGTTGATAATCGATCACTGGACTCTCTAAAGTGACCTGCATGTTTTGATGATCCTGATAAACCGGCGACTGAACGGCGTCTGCTCTGCTCTCGCTCACAGATCCGCAGGCGGCGTGTGAAGAGCGCTTCTCAGAAACGTCACGGCTTCTCACAGGGAGAGACATTTACAGGTACATATGGTATGGAGAGATTTATTTATTTTTCTTTACATTTACGTTCTGTATCGGATTCCGGATCATTTGCGAACCGCACGGGAAATGAACGGTGATTCCCGATCCGTTTCTGATTCGCCCGACGATTCGTTTTCCACTCGCCGAATCCGACGCCGGGTCGAATCATAAATACCGTTTCTCAGATTGGATCCGGACCCTAGGATACGTTTAGACTGATGCATGAGAATGAAAATCGATTTCTGGATTGCGTGTAAATCTGCAAATCAGTTCATTCAATTCCAACTCCTACTTCCTGTTTCCCTGCGCTCGGTTGTTTCGACCGGTTTCGGCACGGACCACGCGTGTAACGTGTTAAGAGGGGTTGGTCGCCCCAGTTGGTCTCGTTAAGCTTTTTCTGCCTCCAGAACAATCAAAACCGCGGGAAAAAAATTCAATCGTGATCAAGAAAGGAAAAGAAAACAACAACGCACGGCCTCTCCGGCCCTCCATCCTCCGTTTCCTCAATCGCTTTTTAAACCTTATGGGCAGAGTCGTGTGAACGTCTCCGTCATTAGACCAGAGTCAAGTCCAGGAGGAAGTGCTTTGTCCTGATTATATTCCTGGGCTAACACGAGTGGACCTGCAGGATTTCACCCAGAGCGAGAAAATGCTCCTTTCAGCTGTTAATAAGAAAAAAAATGTGTGTTTTTCATAATTGATTTTATGTTGCAGCTCTAGTTTTTTTTTATTGCGTTTTATGTATCTTTAATAGTCGGATAAATCGTATTAACACTGGGAGCGTTTCTTGTTAATGTTTGATAACCTGAATGATAATGAGTCTTTATCGGTCACCTATACAGTAGAGCACATTGCAATGATACAGCGCCCCCTGGAGCAGAGAGGGTTAAGGGCCTTGCTCAAGGGCCCAACAGCGGCAGCGGCGTTGAACCCCCGACGCCTTACCTGGAGCCGTACGCTCTTTAAATCGCTGGCTGTTCGTTCTTCTCGTGTGATGTTTTTCCCATGTTGTTGTTGTTGTTGTTGTTGTTATTATTCTGGAGGGCAGCTGGGGTGGGAACAGAGCGCTGTGTGCGAAATTCTTGGCGCCTGTTTCCTCCTCAGCACGGCGTCACTCACCAGCTGGACGTCTCATTAGGACTTGGAGGCCTCGCTTTCCTCTTGAGCTGCGGATCGTTAGTGCGGTTTGTCCGTGCGGATCAGGGTAAGGCTCTGACGGATGTGTAACTCGACGTTCGGAGTTTGTCACGTGAATTTCACGTGACATCGTGGATACGTGAAATTGGTATGGTATGAATGGGTGTGTGAGTGTGTATGTGAGTGTGCCCTGCGATGGACTGGCACCCCGTCCAGGGTGTACCCCGCCTCGTGCCCCATACTCCCTGGGATAGGCTCCTGGTTCCCCGTGACCCTGAAAATTATAAGCGGTATAGAAGATGGATGGATGGATAACGTGGGTACGTGAAACTGTCCGACGGCGGCGCTGGACTTAATCCTGCTCCTCCCTCGGGCCGATATCACGCAGCAAAAATCCGCTTGGGTTCAAAGCCAGAACTGAGCGCAATTGAGACACGCCTCTGTTTTACTCAAACTCCGCCCCATGTACTTAACTTCTGAATAGCGCTTAAGTCTCTAGTTATGTCTTAAAGCTTTGTCACCATGTAATTCTATCTGTTTGGGTTCTCTCTCTCTCTCTCTCTCTCCTTCTGCTAAGGTACCGAACCTGTCCTTTCTCGTCTCACTTAGCTGTGTCTCTCCTCAGTATATGACTTTTATCCTCGGGAGAGAGGAAGCATCCATCACTCATTTACAGTAGATAAGCCAGCGCTCGGACTCCGAAAGCAGCTCTGTCCAACACAAACACGCTCTTTTTTTCCCCTTTCAGAATAACGAGGCCTGGGAACACGGACAGAGCAGCCGTCTCACACTGTTCCCGGGCTTTGTTTTTAGGCTTTTCGGCATCGCCTTTGCACACCCTCCCGTGGTGAATGAACACCGTAACACAGCGTGCAGGTCAGACGAGGATAAACTCCGAGAGCCAATTATATTTTACAGTCGGGGCTTGCGGGGAAAATCGAAAGCAAACACTGCACGTGAGACGTCAGAGACGTGAGTGCGTAACAGAATAATTCATAATAGTTACCGAGTAGTAAAATCTACCATGAATGATAAGGTTTTAATACGCAGTCATGTTCGGTTCGTTGCTGTGTCGGTGCTCAGACACGGTTTTAGCTAAACGAATGGACATGTTTGGAGTTTAAAGACCTCTCGTGTACTTTTTTAATGAGCTTTTAGGTGAAACCTGTAATGCTACACTAGTATCCTCTCAGGTAAACGATTTACACCCGATGGTACGGCTCCGGCGACGAGGAAAGGCGTACGGTTTGGTGCTGAAGGTTTCTGGGTTATGGTTCAGAAAAAGTTCCCCTAACGTTGTAGGAACCTTTTTAAATCATTTTAACCTCTCAGAAACCTCGTGGTAACTCATAATGTTCCAGAGAACATTCCCTTAACGTTTTAGAAACGTTTTAAATAACTTGAAAACCGTTCAGAAACCTCGTGGGAACCCCATGATGTTTCAGAGTATGTTCTACTAACGTCTTGGTAACCTTTAAATAATTTGAAACCTCTCAGAAACCGTGTGGTAACCCGTGATGTTTCAAAGAACATTTCTTTAACATTCTAGTAATGTTTAAATAATTTCGAACCTCTCAGTAACCTGGGAGGTTTGAGAGAACGTTCCCCTAACGTTGTAGTAACGTTTAAATAACTTCAAATCTCAGAAACCGTGTAGTAACCTGGGAGGTTTGAGAGAACGTTCCCCTAACGTTGTAGTAACGTTTAAATAACTTCAAATCTCAGAAACCGTGTAGTAACCTGGGAGGTTTGAGAGAACGTTCCCCTAACGTTGTAGTAACGTTTAAATAACTTCAAACCTCTCAGAAACCGTGTAGTAACCTGGGAGGTTTGAGAGAACGTTCCCCTAACGTTGTAGTAACGTTTAAATAACTTCAAACCTCTCAGAAACCGTGTAGTAACCTGGGAGGTTTGAGAGAACGTTCCCCTAATGTTGTAGTAACGTTTAAATAACTTCAAACCTCTCAGAAACCGTGTAGTAACCTGGGAGGTTTGAGAGAACGTTCCCCTAACGTTGTAGTAACGTTTAAATAACTTCAAATCTCAGAAACCGTGTAGTAACCTGGGAGGTTTGAGAGAACGTTCCCCTAACGTTGTAGTAACGTTTAAATAACTTCAAACCTCTCAGAAACCGTGTAGTAACCTGGGAGGTTTGAGAGAACGTTCCCCTAATGTTGTAGTAATGTTTAAATAACTTCAAACCTCTCAGAAACCGTGTAGTAACCTGGGAGGTTTGAGAGAACGTTCCCCTAACGTTGCAGTAACGTTTAAATAATTACCTTTCAGAAACTTTGTGGTAACCCGTGATGTTTGAGAGAACGTTCCCCTAGTAATGTTTACATCATTAGAAATCTTTTGGGAATCTTGTGGTAACCCGTGATGTTTCATAGAGCGTTCCTCTGACGTTCTAGTAACCTTTAAATAACTTGAAACCTCTCAGAACCCATGCGGTAAGGGAGTACGTTGTGCATTCTCAAAGTGACGCTGGAAGAATTCCTAAAAAAAGAGAAGGGAACTAAATGCTAATGTTAAGGAAATGTTGCATCTCCGCCGTGTCGGCTTCTTCCACGGATTTTTTGAATCACAGACCCCGTTGCCATGGCGACAGCGGCTTTAATAATGCAGTATAAGCGGCGGCTTCTGTGGCGAGCTCGCCGATCAGGCTCAGGTGCTGCGTCTAGAGTGTGGAGAAGAGGATTTAACAGGAGGAACCATGCGTGAATTTTGATCAGAGCGGAACGCTCGTCTTTTTAACGAAGGAGAACGGCGTGATGGGCGGATATATCACTAATTAAATCTGCCGCAACTCACCCACGTGTGTGCGTTAACTAGAGATAAAACGGTCATAGGTCTATCTTTTTTTTTTTTTTTCCCTTTTCTCTGCACTCGGGTAGTGGGCGTGGCCTGCCTGAGTGTGACAGGTGAACTGAATGTTAGAATTAAGCTTGACGGATATTCTCTAAGTGAAATATTCCGCGAGAAGGCGTTCAGTCGCTCAAATGAGTGAAAGACAGATGGCTCGTAGATGCCGAGTCGTCCCCTGATCGCTTCCAAACATCTGAAATGAGAGTTTATAGAGAGCTGAATGAGCTGAGATGATGAGAAAGCGTCAAAGCTCCGTGTGTGTGTGTGTGCGTGTGTGTGTGTGTGTGTGTGTGTGTGTGTGTCGCTTCTTGATGGATGGAGGTCGTCTGAATCGGCTGTTTTGCGAGAGCTGTGGGAAATCACTCCAGCTCGCTGCACTTCCCCCCGGGCCGCACTGACGGCGTGATTTATTTGGAAAGAAGCTGAACGTGATCGGTTCCTACGCCTCGAGTCTCTCCTTCACCGGGTTCCTCGCTCGGTGCTCCTGATTTTTCGGCGACTTCTCGAGCAGTGCACGGTTTTGTTCTGGTCCATAAGTTTCCTCTGTAGCGTGAAACACACTGCTTTTGGACCTGGGAGTTATTTCTATGGATTGTACCACAGCGCTGTTGAATTCTGAACGGATTCATTTCCTAGAACAGCGGCTCGGAGAGTGGTGCAGCTGCAGATCCCAGATTTCTACACGTTAATGCCCTCACTGTAATACGTTATTGTTTCTATAGTAACAGCTCGGTCACAGGGAGCGGTACGGGAGACTGTCGTGGTCCTCTCTGACCTTATTAATGAACAGAGAGGAACAAAACGAGGCCGAGGGTGAGGGGACGACTCTTTACAGCTGCTGGAACAGCACTGACCGCTCGTTTGTGACTGTTGCACAACATTTAAATGTAGCTATTAACGGATAAAAAAAGCAACATCGTGCTTTAAGAGGTTAAAAATTGGACCACCAGAGTTGTTGATTTATTTTCCCACAACAGCACCACACGGAGTGTTCAGTTCCCACGGGCTATTACTAGACATGTTGGAGCTGGCGAACTTCATCCCTTCAGAGACGATGACCACATACACGTACACACACACACACACACACACACACACATGTACACACATGTACACACACACACGTACGCACATATACACACACACACATGTACACACACATGTACACACACACACATGTACACACATGTACACACACACACGTACGCACATATACACACACACATGTACACACACATGTACACACACACGTGTACACACAAATGTACACACACACACACGTGTACACACACATGTACACACACACAAATGTACACACACACGTGTACACACACATGTACACACACACATGTACACACACATGTACACACACACACGCACACACACACACACACACACATGTACACACACACACATGTACACACACATGTACACACACACGCACACACACACACACACATGCACACACACATGCACACACACACACAACATGTAAACACACACACACATGTGCACACACACACACACGTAAACACGTACACACACACACACACAGTACACACACACACACATGATACACACTCACACACACATGTACACACACTCACACACACACATACACACACACACACATGTATGCACACACACACATATGCGCACACACACACACAACGTGTACACACCCACACACACACACAAACACACACACAACGTACACCTCACTCACTCACTCACACACACCTGCTGGATTAACACAACTCAAACCCAGCCAGGCTTGATAGAGCTCCTCTCTCTCTCTGTCTCTCATTCTGTCTCTGTCTTTCTCTCTCTCTCTCTCTGTTTCTCTCTCTCTCTCTCTCTGTTTCTCTCTCTCTCTCTCTCTCTCTCTCTGTTTCTCTCTCTCTCTCTCTGTTTCTCTCTCTCTCTCTCTCTCTCTCTCTCTCTCTCTCTCTCTCTGTTTCTCTCTCTCTCTCTCTCTCTCTCTCTCTCTTGTTTCTCTCTCTCTCTCTCTCTCGCTGCTGCTATTGTGCTGTAGATGACGTTTGGGGGAAAAAAAGCCATCAGGGAGGATTATTGAATTACGCCCGAACCGGTGCATGTGAAAAGCGCTGGGATGATTCACAGCGATCTCCATCCAGCTACTTTGGGGATATTTTTGTTGGGATCTCCAGCGGCAGCCGGTTCTCAGAGGCAGCAGTAAATCCTGACCTTCTCTCTGTGACGGCGTGAGAGAATTAAAACCGTCGGGCTGGAGGCAGAACTGAGAGCCCTGTGCACTAATGAACAGCCTCACCATTAACCTCAATCTCCCCTAATGCCCTGTCATTACCCAGAGTGCATCATCAGACAGGGGCGTCTATTATCAGACGGGCCGTGCACCTTTTACTTTATTAATGTTAATGGGCTCGTGCAGGAAATGTAATATAATAATGCTTTATTACAGCTCAACATGCTATATACAGACTATTACTTCAAATGTCTTTTATAACCAGCTTAAATAAATAAATAAATAAAAGTACCCAAGAACACTATGCTCTTGAGTCCTACCTAGCATCGTCTAACGTGCGAGCTTAGCTTGGACTCTAGGTTAGATTTATATTTCTCAGATCTTCTACCGAGTCGACGTTTCAGTTTCGATGGTGCTGCAGAGGGATTTTTGCCGCGTTCGTTAAACGGTAATTTGCAAGTTGTAATGATGCCATTGTCCAACTCGGGACGCTCGGCGTGCATCGTGGACGGCCTCTACTTGTGTCGTTTGCTCTGTTGGACTGGGATGAACCCATTTAAACGTAGAGAAGGGGAACTTTTTGAGCGGCCATGTTGATTTGACGTCATTCCAAAGGAACCGGTAGTCGGGAATCCTACCCCAGGCTGACGAATTTTACTGGCTGTAGTCTGAAAAAGACTCGAACGCAGCTTTAGCCCTCGCGTCATCTGTACCTGAAGAGAACAATGCCATCCATGGTATTATGGGCGCTATAGGACCTACTCTATAGCGCCACCACTGGTTTAAAATTTCACTTTTCAAATGGTTAGAATTGTCCTTTGTCCTAGAGGAAAGCTATCCAGTTCATCAGATTGTTCTCGTCATGGAGATCACAGTCCATATCTTGGATTTCAGACTCCACCCTTTACAGCAGTCACCATTTTGAACTGTACAGTATTCCGTTTTTTCGCTACTCCTCGTACAAATTTGGTCCAATTCTTTGATCAAAAATGACTGAAGGGAATTTTTGAAATTCATATTTGTTTAAAGGTTATGATCCGGTATCTGTCTAACTAACATGCTAACTAACTGAACTCGTTCTCACCTTGGAGGTTCTCCTCCGCATCAACACAGGCGTGGGTTCTCTGTGTGGCGAACCGTGATAAGCGACACGCTTCAGTCCTAAAGGTCCTGGCTTCGATTCCCATGCGGTGCCAGTTCTTAGGTGTCGTGCGGTTCCTTTCTTTTCTCGCTCAGCACTGCAGTAACCTTTCCATGCAAACAGACGCCTCTGTTCTGTTCATCTCCCGATCTGTCTTATTCTCAGCTGCGCTTCTGAACTTCTCTTTTATTCATTCATGTACAGTCTATTTCTCCTCTTCGTGTTCTTCAGCCTCCACATTGCTTTGGTGCTTGGCCCCTTTAATCGCTGCTCTCAGCTATATTTATATCTATATATATATAATATATTTATATATAGATAATGGCGGGTAAAATCCACTATCGGTCGAACCTCTAATACACATTATTTGACTGTAATTCCACCTTCTTGCTTTATACATGATGTAGAAATGATTTCTGTCGAGCCTCACGCCCGTCAAACCCCCGGATTCGATGATTAGGATGATTGGCAGGATCACATGGCTGTACCATGCAGCATGTGGTCTGAGGAGGTGGAAGGACATGTTTATTTAGTTTTCCGAGTCCTGCTCCTGGTGTGAACAAGACCAAATGTGCTGCTCCGCCCGTCCTGATGGTGTTTTTTCTTTCTCTACTCCCACTCATCTTCATTTTTGCATTTCTGTATCTCATAACTGTGCATAAATAAACTCGTCATGCTCCAGTGCGTCAGCTCTCTTTACTTCTTTCTGATTACACCAGACGTGAGAAATCTGATTAGGAGAATCCGCTTAGCGTTTCGGTGCCAGCGGAACCCGGAGCTGTCAGCGACTCGTTTAACCGGCTGATAGATTTCATTTTTTCATGAACGCAGCGTCTGTTCCCATGCCTTTCTTTCTTCCTTTCTTTCTTTCTTTTTTTTTTTTTTTAAACCAAGGAAGTCGTAGAGAATGAGGTCATTCGTTTTTTTTTAATTAAGTTAAGAGCACAAAGCCGCTGCTTTTCACTCGGTGTCTAGAGAAAGCCTCGTGTCTTGTGCGCTGATGACCGTCTCGTTTTGTGTCCAAAGGGGCAAGGAGACGCCTCGGCGAGGAGCACGGCCATGGAGGGCGACTGCCTCAGCTGCATCAAGTACCTCATGTTCATCTTTAACTTCTTCATATTCGTAAGTACCTCCTATGTTTCAGAAATTTCACCTGGTCCGGAGTCTCGTCCTCGTGTCTCACTTTATACGCTTCGTCCGGTCGCAGGAGGAATCCACAGAGAGGACCGGGACCCTGATTTGAGGCGTGTTTTGAAGGGGTTTATCACCTCCTGTTTTCTTAAGTGAAGTTAATCGCTGGTTTCTGGGGTTGGTTTGGTTTGTGTGGCCAGCAGGTCTTGTTTTCTTAAAACCATCTGCGGTTCAAAAGAGTCCGTAAAAAGCCCAGGACAATCCGCGTTGCCGCGTACAATAAACTTTACAGCTATATCACGAGGAAGCACGTTCATCTGGTGCCAAAGAATCTCGGTTTGGCCCACGAACTACAGCGCACTTCCTCCGCTCTTTTTTTCTTTTCTTGTTAGCAATCTTGTGAACTTCCTTTTTTCCTACTCGGACGACAAGAAAAAAAATGTAAGTGTTAAGTCAAGACGTGTACAGCGGACTGTCGATGCTACACGGATGATCCTAACAAATATGTATGTAAATACAGCGAGGGGAAAAAAGTATTTGATCCCCTGCTGATTTTGTACGTTCGCCCACTGATAAAGAATTGATCAGTCTAAGAATAATTAACAGTAGAAAAAAAAAAAAACAAAATACCAGAAAAACGCATGTCAGAAATGTTAGAAATTGATTTGCATTTTAATGAGGGAAATAAGTATTTGACCCCCTCTGCAAAACATGACTTAGTACTTGGTACTCCATGTTTGAGGGTGGGGATGGTGTTCTTGGGGTCATAGGCAGCATTCCTCCTCCTCCACACACGGCGAGTTGAGTTGATGCCAAAGAGCTCCATTTTGGTCTCATCTGACCACAACACTTTCACCCAGTTGTCCTCTGGTGGTCAGATGAGACCAAAATGGAGCTCTGTGGCATCAACTCAACTCGCCGTGTTTGGAGGAGGAGGAATGCTGCCTATGACCCCAAGAACACCATCAACGCCGTCAAACATGGAGGTGGAAACATTATGCTTTGGGGGTGTTTTTCTACTAAGGGGACAGGACAACTTCACCGCATCAAAGGGACGATGGATGGGGACATGTACCATCAAATCTTGGGTGAGAACCTCCTTCCCTCAGCCAGGGCAATGAAAATTAAAAGTAATTCCTAAGTCATTACCAAGTACTAAGTCATGTTTTGCAGAGGGGTCAAATACTTATTTCCCTCATTAAAATGCAAATCAATTTATAACATTTTTGACATGCGTTTTTCCGGATGTTTTTGTTGTTATTCTGTCTCTCACTGTTCAAATAAACCTACCATTAAAATTATAGACTGATCATTTCTTTCTCAGTGGGCAAACGTACAAAATCAGCAGGGGATCAAATACTTTTTTCCCTCACTGTATATATATATATATATATATGAAAAGAGAGAAAAAATGAAAAGGCGATTAAAAAAAACACATTGGGAACTTCCATCCATCCTCTATACCGCTTACTCCTTTTGAGGGTCACGGGGAAACTGGAGCCTATCCCAGGGAGCACATTTTATAGACACGCCCCCAACATCCTGTCAAATCCTCAAAAGTCGTTATCAAGACAGTTTCCGAGTGCGCATCGAAAGCGGCGTCGTTACAGTCCTTGCTAACGTTAACTCGCCAGAAGTAACGTGAAGCGGCGTAAGTTTTGTAGGCGGAGCTTTGTGTGCACGGGTGGAAATATGGGCGGGTTCACTGAGTTATAAAAATGTTGTTGTTTTTTTCTTTTATCTTATTCGGCTCCAACCATATAACATGTTAGAGACCTTTTTTTTTTTCTCCACCTTTTAAAACCTATCCAGAATCTTTCGATCATTTTGTTCCTACATCGTTTCATTCTTTTTACTCTTTCTATACATCACTTGGAAAAATGATTGCTGGTGTCGAAATATTATGAAGGGGGAAAACATCTGAAAACAGCCTTAAAATGAGTCTGTATACGTGTATGTGCATGAAGGGGTTAACTTCAGGAGAGAGAATAAAGAGAGGAGAGGGAAGGACTGTTTATAGCTGCTATAACAGCTGGATGTGAGAACAGGAACTGACTGGTTTCATGGATAAAAGTATGACGTGTCGTTCTGTAATAAATCAAATATATATATATATATCATCTAAAATGAAATGTGCGGTGTAAGGGGAATAAAACACTTTAGGACGCGCTGTTCTAGGGTGGTAACAGGGACTCCGCTTCATCACAGCACCCCGTCGACGTGTGTTTTCGAATTCCTGATGATAACGTTACTGTTGCTGTTCTGCGACAGCTCGGCGGAGCGTTTTTACTCGGCGTGGGAATCTGGGTGCTGGTGGATCCTACAGGTTTCCGAGAGATCGTCGCAGCCAATCCGCTGCTCTTCATCGGCGTCTACGTGATCCTGGCCATGGGCTCCATGCTGTTCCTGCTCGGCTTCCTGGGCTGCTGTGGAGCCATACGGGAGAACAAGTGTCTGCTGCTGTTTGTGAGTCCATTTCCTGTGTAGTGACTCTTCGGAAGTGTCCGGGATATCGGTACTAGCGCTGAGCGATACGACGGCAGGACGATCGACGCCGCGATCAGTTCTATCTCGGGACGCTAAGTGTCGTGATTGTTATCGTTTTAACGACAAACTCGCTGTTATCGTGGTTTTTTTGGGGGTGGTGGGGGGTGTGGGGGTTTGGTCCCATTTTTAAAGTTCCAGAAGATCGTAAATACAAAAAGATGTCGTTGGTTCATTAATTAAAAACCGATGATCATCGTGTTATGAACAGCTGCCGTGTAAGAGGAATAACACACTTCAGGGTGTGCTGTTGGGGGAAAATAATCACATTCCGCGTAGTAACGGTAACTCTCGATGCGTTGCTTCACCCCAACGTTGATTATTTTTCTGTAACAAAACCACACACCGTGCTTTATTCTTAACATAACACGCATATAAGCGAGTTTAGGATGCATAGAAATAAACAATTAATTCAGAATCGGTCAGAATTCATTGGACGAAAAATATATATCAAATGTCACTGTTGATTCACTTATAATCAGTGATTAATTATAATAATAATAATAATAATAATAACAATCGCTTTCCTGCTTCTATTTTTCCGTGCAGTTCTTCCTGCTCATCCTCATCATATTCCTGGCAGAGCTCGCCGCGGCCATTCTGGCCTTCATATTCCGGGAGCATGTGAGTATCTCTCCGTATCTCACCATCGTAATTATTCCATTTGCGCGGTAATATACCTCTCTGGTCGCTAATCGTATTCCTGCGTCAACAGCTCACCAGAGATTATTTCACCAAGGAGCTGAAAGCACATTATCAAGGCAGCAACAACACGGAGGTCTTCACCGCCACCTGGAACACCATCATGGCTACGGTACACCCGTTTATTCCGTACACGTTTATGCTCTGTGATAGCGTGCTGCGGTGCTGACGCTCGTGTTCCCACGGTTGCAGTTCGAATGCTGCGGCGTGAACAGCGCTGATGATTTCGATCGGCAGAGCCTCTTCAGACGCCTGAACCCCGGCAGAGCCGTTCCTGAGGTCTGCTGCCTGAGGAACGAGCAGCTGATGAACGTGGACGAGTGTCTGAGGGGCAACATGCCCTTCCGCGTCAAGGTTAGCGCCCTGCGTTTCATTAAAAACGCTCGCGGAATCGATGCGAAACGATGCCGGATATGTCCAGAAGCGTCTCGGAACATCTCTAAACCTTTCTCATCGAGCGAAATCAGGATCCGCGATTAGAATTGGATATGCTAATTAGGAAACGCCCCCGTGTCCTCCTGCCATGGTTGCTAGTGCAATATCGCTAACGTGGCTAACCAAGTCACGTTCTCATTGATTTAATTAACACTAGTCAACCCTGTCAAAATGTAACGTTACCATAGCAACCACGATTTTGTTCTTCACTGACATTAGCGGCATTAGGAACGCAGCTTTGCATGCATGGTAATAATTACATCATCGTGATAATTTGCATATCAGACATGATTGGTCCAAAGCCTTGCTTCATACTTAGTGACATCACGAACTGTTCTCATAAGTAGCCCCGCCCTAAAATCAGGTCGTATTTCACTGGGGTGTACTCTGCTTCATCACGCAACGCCGCCACTCGTTATTTTCCTCTTCATTCCGTAGATATTGTACCCTTGTGTTATCGTGAAGTCGTAACTCGGACTTGTATTAGATTTGTGAATGAGGTCATCGTCAAAAGTCCTGCCAAATCCGTGTAATTCCGTGTGATACTGAAACGCGTCCTCTTTTTTTTTAAACAGGGCTGTTATTCGGCTGTGGTGGATTACTTCGAGGCGTACATCTACATGGCAGGAGCTCTCGCTATCGTCGTCCTGACCATAGAAGTAAGACCACGGTTCTGATTTCATTCCTGGAAGATATTTCATTGTGCAGCTGGTGCTACAAACGCACGATGGTGAAGCAGTTTATTGTGTCTCACTGCCACCTGGTGGACCAAAATTATTTATGATCCTTACTTTAAATTGGAATCTTTTTTTTTTATTTTTTGAAGACTTTAATGTTGGTCATGATTTTAGCAACAATTTTTTGTTAAAGGTGCAATAGTCAACTTTTTTTCTCCTTACTTGTATGTAAACCATAAAAATAAATAAATAATAATAATTACAAAAAAAACCAACAAGTTAAGCAAAACTGTATTCAGTGTCAGCCATTTTATAATAGCTATGTTTCCATCCACGTGTTTTTCTGCGAATTTTGGGATATCGCACACAAAAAAAAAAAAAAACGCTGGATGGAAATAAACACCTGATGTGAATCAGATCTCCAAAACACACTTTAAAAACGTATTGGCTCAATTGAGGCGGATCATTTTTTTATTCGATAAGAAGACGCACGTAAACTACGATGGAAACGCCGTTTACAGAATAAATTCACCGATGCGCGTCGTGCAAGTCATGTGACTTTGCCTCAACAAATCATTGTGATTGGATGACTGGCTTAAAAATGGCGGCGAGCGAGAGGTGTGCTTGGAGAGACGACGGCGCTCCGGTTTCCCCCGGAAGTGGCGGTACTCGTGTTCGAATTGAACGAGGCTCCGGTTGAACGCACGCGTGTTGTGATGACGTCACATGATGTGTCTTGGCCCAAATCTGCAGTCATTTCGAAAAATTGCAAGCTCCTCCAAATATTGCGTGATTCTGCGTTCATTTCTGCTACTGCAAAATCTCTGAAAATCTGCTGAAAAAACGACGACGACGAAAAACGCCGGACAGGCCACGCCCACAAGCGATAAGCGAAACGAGAAGCTTTTTGCTTTTGAACGTGAACGTAGGTTTAGAACATGGCTTAACCTTACCACAACCTGCTTCCTACGTACTGAACATCCTAAAGGAAAAATAAGAAAAACGTTGTTTTTAACTTGTCGGTTTTTTTTTGTTGTTGTTTTTTTTTTCTCCTCCGCAGCTCTTCGCGATGGTGTTCGCCATGTGTTTGTTCCGAGGGATCCAGTAATCCGTCCGTGTTCTACAGAAGGACATTTCAAAAGACAAATGGCTCAAAAAGAAGACACGCTTGTGTGTATATATACATCGTCTCTCTGTTTCCAAGGTGCCCACTGTGACCAAATTGTACAGCTGGAACTTCCGTGGTTCTGTGAAATGAAGGAGAACGTTAGAGCAGAAGATTTCACTCCAGTGGTGACATCGTGTCGTGGTGCAGCCCTTTCCCACGGATAGAGGAAGATCTCGCACTGAATGGATATTTATAGAGGAGAGTTCATGTTTGTACGGAATTAAATACGCGTTTTACCTTCTTCTTCAGCACCGCATCGAGCCACACTAAAACTCTTTTCACAGTGTGTGTGTGTGTGTGTGTGTGAGAGCACGTTTCTGTGTTTGTGTGTGTGTGTGTGTGTGTGTGTGTGTGATCAGAAGCCTGCATCTTCTATATTGTAAAGTGCTGTGTATTGCAACTGTGTATATTTTACGTGATTTTTAGTAATGTGTCGTATGCATTTGTACTTATATCCATGATACCTGTTATATGTGACACTGATTGGTATTAAAAAAAAAACGAAATACGAGAGGCAGTGTGATGTGTGCTTCCTTCATGATGAACACTAAACATTCAGTTCATCCATCCATCCATCTTCAACCGCTTATTCCTTCTTCAGGTTCGCGGGGAACCTGGAGCCTATCCTAGGAAGCATCGGGCACGAGGCGGGGTACACCCTGGACAGGGTGCCAGTCCATCGCAGGGCACACTCACATACACACTACTTTTGTTAATTATTATTATTATTAAATATATAACAGCAAGACCGAGGGTTTCGTTCCTAGCTTACCCCTCTTACCCCGTATGGCCAAAAAACCGGCTTGCCCGTCTTTGATCTATTCCCGTAAGGACGATATACCGGCTTGGTCGTCTATGCCAAATCCCCGTAAGGCCGATATAGCGGATTTACAGTGTAAACGTTATCCCCGTAAGGCCGGTGTACCGACATTACTCTGCTATGATTCCTCACTTATTTAATTACTCTTTTTTTGACCCGGACGGTTGATGACATCACGACGTGATAACGTTATTACGCCGTCATTCCGATGAAGCTGATCCAAGCGTGAATATTGGTGTAATAGTAGAAGTGAACTAAAAATGCCAAAGCGCAAAGCTAATCGTGTTCCAGCTAAAGTTCCACCTACAGTGAGCACAGGTACGTCTAAAACAGTGAAAAAAGAGAAAACACACAGTTACACAGGCGAGAACGAGGGTTTTAGATAGTGAGAGTGAAAAGTTCAGGCGGTGAATGTTCAGGCGATGTGGAAACCGAAACTGATAGTGACCCAAACTCTCCTGATTCAGACCCTGATCCGTCTTCACCTTCAACATCAACCAGAGCGACTGACACTGCAGGGGTTTGGAGTCATAACCTAACGATCTCTGTGCACTCGTGAGAACACGACCTGCTGCTCTGATTATCTGATTATAACTTTTGGCGCTAAAATGCATTTATTTAGTTATTATTTACTGATGCTCGTATGGTACTTCTAAATGAGTAGAAGGATTTTAACGAGCAATTTTTTTTGTCATTTCTCTAATTAAGAATTGTGCTCTAAGTTTAGTAAAAACACTGAATTGCTTCATTTTCAAAGTAATATTACACAAATACATTATTATAAGTTGTTTCAAGGCCTAAAAATGCTGAAATTAAAATGTTGAATTCGGCCCAGGAACTCAGGGTTGGCGTGCTGTTTCTCTGGTGAATATATCTGGGGGTTATGGGACATAATACTGTGGGTACTTAGGGGTAAGACCCTAGACCAGGATCGATTGAGGCTAATGTCTCTGTACATTAGCATGTTAAATTTTTTTTTTTTTTTTACCATAAATTAATGACTTTTTTTGAATTTAAAAAAATGAAGTGTCTTTTTTTATTCGTCAAAGATGACACATAATTTGAATATGTTTGTGATGGTTCCTGTACATTAAGCCTACATAGAAAGTAAAGTACGGCTAATTGGATCAGGCTAGTCACACATCTCTCCACAGACTCGCAGTGATTTAGCAGATCATGACCCTTCCAATATGGCGGACGTGTTGACGTTTTGTCCTCGCTAGCTAGCATCGGTTGCTAATCCGGTGTCTACTGTAGACCTGACGCCTGTACAGCAGGAGGCTCGGATAAACCTTCCCTTTCCTTAAAGCTGCTCCTTTCCCACTGAGTATTAATCACCGAGACGATATCTATACAAACCGGGCAGTTTATACGGTCACTTTCTCTCTCGTTTCATTAAAACACCATGAATTAATTTCTCTGCGACGCGTTTTTAAAGCCGCAGTGACCAGACGAAGGTAAGCTAAGCTAAGCTTCTGTTAGCTAGCTAGCTAACTAGTTTATAACACGTAGAATATAATGAAAAGTTCGTATTTCGGTTATTTGGTTATTATTGGAGAGTTCGATTGTGAACTCGTTTCCGGGATATCAGTAAGGTTCCCTTAATGACTACATGTGGCTGGTCTGTAAAGAGGAGTTAGTATTAGCATGCTAGCTAAGGCACGTATTGAATTAGTCATTAATGGCTGGGGAGTCTATTATTGTGTCTGTGTAAGAGCTGTCAGATCATTTCAAATCATTTCAAATCATTCGTGTTTTATAGTTCGTGAACTGTTCGCGCACCAAAGACACAGCAGAAATAAAATGATTAAAAATAAAATAAAATAAAATGAAATCTGTAAACAAACAAATAGATTCATTCATTCATTAGTCAATCTTGTTCATTATTTATTTCTCATTCTTTATGAATGATATTATTATTTTTTCCGATTTATTCATTTATTTGTACGTTTGTTTATGGTCTCTCGTCGGTTTCCTCTTTATTTATTTATTGTTTACTATTTGTTTACCCTTTCTTTCTTCCTCGTCAATCTACTTGTCTGTCTGTTGACTTGTTTCTTTATTCTCGTATTTTAGTCTACTTTACTATTGTATTTGACTTTTTATTAGGAAGTGAGTCATAGGGTGTAGGGGATGAGGGAATACGGAGTAATGTAGAAGGAGATTAGTGAGTAGGAATACGGAGAAGGGAATAGTGAGATATGAGGATATGGAGAAGGGAATATGGAGATGGGAATATGGAGAAGGAATGGATAGTGAATAGTGAGTAGGGAATACGGGAAGGAAGAATAGTGAGTAGGAATGCGGAGAGATGGAATAGTGAGTAGGGAATACGGAGAAGGGAATAGGGAGAAGGGAATAGGGAGAAGGGAATAGTGAGTAGGGAATACGGAGAAGGGAATAGTGAGTAGGGAATACGGAGAAGGGAATAGTGAGTAGGGAATATGGAGAAGGGAATATGGAGAAGGGAATACGGAGAAGGGAATAGTGAGTAGGGAATACGGAGAAGGGAATAGTGAGTAGTAATGAGGAAGGAATAGTGAGTAGGGAATATGGAGAGAAGAGGGAATACGGAGAAGGAATAGTGAGAGGGAATACGGAGAAGGGAATAGTGAGTAGGAATATGGAGAAGGAATAGTAGTAGGAATACGGAGAAGGAATAGGGAGTAGGGAATACGGAGAAGATAGGGGAATATGGAGAAGGAATACGGAGAAGGGAATGGAGAAGGAATATGGAGAAGGGAATAGTGAGTAGGAATACGAGGGAATAGTGAGTAGGAATACGGAGAAGGAAATGAGATGAAATAGGGATTATGTAATAGTGAGAAGGGAATATGGAGAAGGGAATACGGAGAAGGGAATAGTGAGTAGGGAATAGTGAGTAGGGAATACGGAGAAGGAAGAAATGAGTAGGAATACGTGAGAAGGGAATGTGAGTAGGAATACGGAGAGAATAGTGAGTAGGGAGTAACGGAGAGTGAATAGTGAGTAGGAAATACGAATAGTGAGGATAGGAGTAGGGAATACGGAGAAGGAATAGTGAGTAATAGGGAATAGGAGTAGGAATGAGGAGGGAATAGTGAGTAGGTATAGGGAGAGGGAATAGTGAGTAGGGAATACGGAGAAGGAATACGGAGAAGGAATAGGATTATGTAATAGTGAGAAGGGATGAAAGGATGGAGAAGGAATAGTGAGTAGGAATAATGATAGGGAATGAGTGAGTAGGAATACGGAGAAGGGAATAGTGAGTAGGGAATACGGAGAAGGGAATAGTGAGTAGGGAATACGGAGAAGGGAATACGGAGAAGGAAATAGGGATTATGTAATAGTGAGAAGGGAATACGGAGAAGGGAATACGGAGAAGGGAATAGTGAGTAGGGAATATGGAGAATGAATAGTATAGTAGGGAATATGAGGAAGGAAATAGGGTTTATTATAGTGAGAAGGGAATACGGAGAAGGAATACGTGAATAATGAGAGAGAATATGGAGAAGGAATAGTGAGTAGGAATACTGAGAAGGAATGTTAGTAGGAATAATGGAGAAGGAATAGTGAGTAGGAATATGGAGAAGGAATAGTGAGAATGTATGAAAAGGAATAGTATAGGATTACGGAAAAGGGAATAATGAGTAGGGAATACGGAGAGGAATAGTGAGTAGGGAATGGAGTAGGGTATATGTAGGAGGGAATCTGGAGAAGGAAATAGGGATTATGTAATAGTGAGAAGGGAATATGGAGAAGGGAATACGGAGAAGGGAATAGTGAGTAGGGAATATGGAGAAGGGAATAGTGAGTAGGGAATATGGAGAAGGGAATAGTGAGTAGGGAATACGGAGAAGGGAATAGTGAGTAGGGAATACGGAGAAGGGAATACGGAGAAGGGAAATAGGGATTATGTAATAGTGAGTAGGGAATACGGAGAAGGAATAGTGAGTAGGAATACGGAGAAGGGAATAGTGAGTAGGGAATATGGAGAAGGGAATAGTGAGTAGGGAATATGGAGAAGGGAATACGGAGAAGGGAATAGTGAGAAGGGAATAGTGAGAAGGGAATAGTGAGAAGGGAATATGGAGAAGGGAATAGTGAGAAGGGAATAGTGAGAAGGGAATAGTGAGTAGGGAATAGGGAGTAGGGAATAGGGAGTAGGGAATAGGGAGTAGGGAATACGGAGAAGGGAATAGTGAGTAGGGAATACGGAGTAGGGAATACGGAGAAGGGAATACGGAGAAGGGAATAGTGAGTGGGGTATACGGAGAAGGGAATAGTGAGTAGGGAATACGGAGAAGGGAATAGTGAGTAGGGAATATGGAGAAGGGAATAGTGAGTAGGGAATATGGAGAAGGGAATAGTGAGTAGGGAATATGGAGAAGGGAATAGGGAGTAGGGAATACGGAGAAGGGAATAGGGAGTAGGGAATCCGGAGAAGGGAATAGTGAGTAGGGAATACGGAGAAGGGAATATGGAGAAGGGAAATATGGATTATGTAATAGTGAGTAGGGGATAGTGAGTAGGGAACATGGAGAAGGGAATAGTGAGTAGTTAATATGGAGAAGGGAATAGTGAGTAGGGAGAAGGGAATAGTGAGTAGGGAATAGGGATTATGTAATAGTGAGTAGGGAATAGTGAGTAGGGAACATGGAGAAGGGAATTTGGTGAAGGGAATAGTGAGTAGTTAATACGGAGAAGGGAATAGTGAGTAGTTAATATGGAGAAGGGAATAGTGAGTAGTTAATACGGAGACGGGAATATGGAGAAGGGAATAGTGAGTAGGGAACATGGAGAAGGGAATAGGGAGAAGAGAATAGGGAGAAGGGAATAGTGAGTAGGAAATAGCGATTATGTAATAGTGAGTAGGGAATAGGGAGAAGGGACTATGGAGAAGGGAATAGTGAGTAGGGAACATGGAGAAGAGAATAGGGAGAAGGGATTAGTGAGTAGGAAATAGGGGGAAGGGAATATGGAGAAGGCAGTAGTGAGTAGGAAATAGGGATTATGGAATAGTGAGTAGGAAATAGGGATTATGGAATAGTGAGTAGGGAATAGTGAGAAGGAAATAGTGAGTAGTGAATATGGATTATGGAATAGTGAGTAGGGAATATGGAGAAGGGAATAGGGAATAGGGAGAAGGGAATAGTGAGTATGGAGGAAGCCACTATTTTTGACACAGCCCTATTTTGTGTGTGTGTGTGTTTCAGTGCTTTGTGCTCAGGATGTGTGCGTCAGTAAAATACAGCTCTCGCGGTCCGGCTCTCATCCCTCGCATGAAGACCAAACACCGGATCTACTACATCACTTTGTTCTCGGTGGTGCTGCTGGGTTTAATCGCCACCGGAATGTTTCAGTTCTGGCCTCACTCCATCGAGTCTTCGGCAGAGTGGACGCTGGACCGCCGCAGCGTGCACGACGCTCCGCTGGTCAAACTGCCCACATCCAGTCCCATTCCCGAGAGAGGAGACCTGAGCTGCCGCATGCACACCTGCTTCGACGTCTACCGCTGTGGCTACAATCCCAAAAACCGCATCAAGGCGAGTTCAGGAACCTTCTGGAATGTCCCATATCATCAGAGACATGGCTACCTGTACCTGTAAACCAGCATAGTTTAACATTAACTTCTGGTTTTTAAGTGATTTACCCTCGACACCTCACATCACCAGAGCTAATCACTATCTCCCATTCAGTGCTGCGCCTAAGCGTCAATGAATCAAATGAAATCGAAATAACATTTTCAAATTCAATTCTAAACTGAAATAAAATGTTAATTTCGAGATTAAAAATAAAAAAAATTCCATTACGTTGAAATTAGATTTAAAATGTAAAATATTAAATATAAAAATGGTCAATTTAATTAAATGATACACTTAAATAAAATGTTTAATTCTAGATAAAAAATTAAGTAAAATTAACACTTAAAAAGTAAGTAATTAAATCAAAATAATAAATAAATGCTTTCAAAATATGTGAAATCGATCTTTAAATAAACTAAAGCTATTAAAAAGGTTAATAAAAAGTACATTTTAAAATACTTTAAATTAAAATTACATTACAATGAAAGGAAACAGTATTTGAATTGAAATTTACATTAAAATTCGTAAATAATTCATTTGTTCTTAATGATGTCTGATTAAATTAAAGGTTTTAATAAAACCAATTCCCCTTCAAGATTGCATGCCGATTAGTCAGACTTAAGTCTCTAAGAGATTTAAATATCTCGTTTTAAAAAAACAAACCCCCAGATACCTAAGAAGTTAAATGAGTTAAAATACAAGATATAATAAGATTTTATAATGTGTGTGTGTGTGTGTGTGTGTGCGCGTGCAGGTGTACATCTACCCCCTGCAGAGGTTTGTGGATGAGGTGGGTGTTCCCATCAGCAGTAGCGGTCTGTCCCGTGAGTATAACGAGCTGTTGAGCGCCGTCTCCGACAGCGACTTCTACACCGATGATGTCACTCGCGCCTGTCTGTTCATCCCCTCCATCGACGTGCTGAACCAGAACGCGCTACGCATTCGGGAAACCGCACAGGCCCTCGCCATGTTACCCAGGTGAACACCTCAGAGTCTAACCTACAGCGCTCTCTCTCTCTCTCTCTCTCTCTCTCTCATCTCTCTATCGCTCACAGTTTATATGTTTTTATTTTATTTCCTCGCACTCGGGATTTTCACGTAATATTATTAATGTAATGCGTTTGAAAAGTGCACATTTAATATATTTTTATATGATAGTAATACTGCTACTAGTAATAATAATAAGAATTAAAGCCACAAGCATCGTTTAAAGGGGCCAAGCACCAAAGGCGCATAGAGCACAATGCGGAGCCTGAAGAACACGAAGAGGAGAAATACAATGTGCACGAATGAATAAAAGATAAGTTCCGAAGCACAGATGAGAATAAGATTGAAGGGCAGCGAAGAAACTGAATATCGTAAATTTCAAAATGGTGACTACTGTAATGGGTGGAGTCTTAATGTAAAAGATTTTCTCTAGGGCAAAGTGTTCAACAAAGCTAACTCTATTTGAACTAGTGGTGGCGCTATAGAGTTGATCCTAGAGAGCTCATCATTGGTCCAGATACTCTTCATGGTCATATCTATGAGTGTGCCAAATTTAATCATTTTCCTACTTATGGTTCATAGGACTGCCTAGACTCCCATTGGGTAATAATAATAATAATAATAAGAAGAAGAAGAAACTAACAAAAACGATAAAAAAAAAAAAAAAAAGAGGAGTGTGAGACGTTTTGGAGGTTTATCCAGGAGTCCAAGAGAGACAAGAGGTGAGAGCTGCAGCGCGCCTCGTCTTCAACCAGCCAAAGACAACCCACGTCACACCCCTCTTCATCTCCCTCCACTGGCTTCCTGTAGTACATCAAGTTCAAGGCCTTGATGCTCACCTACAAGACCTTGTCAGAAACAGCACCCTCGTACCTCAACTCTCTCCTGAAGGCCTACGTTCCCTCTCGCAATCTGCGATCGACTAGCGACCTACGTTTAGTAGTTCTCACTTAGCGAAGCATAAGGTCCCTTTCCAGAACCTTCACGTTTACCGTTCCCCAGTGGTGGAATGCACTTCCGATCTCAATCCGGACCGCAGAATCTCTCACTATGTTCAAAAAACAGCTAAAGACCCACCTCTTCCATGAACACCAACTAACCAACTAACCAACTCTTCTCTGTGCACTTTGCTTCCTCTGATATTCAATGAATGGATCTTGTACAGTAGCACTACTTGTATTGTTCCCTGCTTGATATATCACTTTGCTTATTTGTAAGTCGCTTTGGATAAAAGCGTCTGCCAAGTGAATAAATGTAAATAGGTGGGAGGGGTATACCGTCTCTCCCCATCAATCACAGTGACACTAGCCAATCGTAGGCATCTGTGAGTTCATGTATGCAGAAGAGGGCAGATAGCGCTTCCTTCTGATCGTGTCACACCGCATCAATACCCTGTCTAGACGTGATAGAATGCCGTGTGTGTGTTTGTGTATGTTTACAGATGGGATAAGGGGATGAATCACTTACTGTTCAACATGTTACCCGGAGGACCTCCGGACTACAACACGGCGCTGGACGTTCCCAGAGACAGGTGACTTTCTCAACCTGGTTCAGAGTAACATTAAATGATTTACAGTACCTGTACCTTCGGGTTCACTTTTTACCCCGTAAGTGCTTGAGCGTATCACACTCCGTTCACACATCATGGGGTGGTTAGGGGAACCAGTGCGTATATCCGAACAGAAAAGAAGAATTATTCATTCAAATGATTATTTATTCAAATATAATAGAAGTGTTCTTTTAAACGGTGTTAAAATAACATTTGAACACTTAAGTTAAAGTTCTACATCAGATTTGCTACTTCCAGTGCAGTAATGCATTTATTAATAATACTTTTTTATTGATTGATTGATTTATTTAACTGTTTTTGTAGGTTTAGTTATTAGATTTGTTATTCTAACTGATATACTGATATTTATTCTTTCTGTATTATTCATTCGTTTACTTATTTTACTTAGTTTTTTTTCCTCATTCGTTCATTTATTTATATCCTTTATATTTTATTTAAATATTTATTCATTTATTTATTTGTGTTTTTGGCATTTGTTTGCTTATTAGATTTTGTTTCTTCCTCATTCGTGCATTAATTCATTCGTTCATATCGTTTCTGTTATGTGTTCATTGATTTATTTTTTTCTTTCTCGTTTAATAATTTATACTTATTGTTTGTTTAAAAAAATGATTTATTTTCTATTATTATTTGTTTCTTTCTCGTTTACTCATTCATATGCTTTCTATTTTTTTATTTATTTGTATGTTTACTTATTTATTAGTTTTTTCTCATTCTATTTGTTGTTTTTCATCGTTATTTTACATTATTTATTTGTATTTTTCCTTATTCATTCATATATTCATTCATCCTTCTATTTTATTTATTTATTATTAGCTATTGATTTTTCTTTCTCATTCGTTCATGTTTATTGTTTGTATTTCTTATTTCTTTAAATTGTTGTTTATACATCAAAAATCCATCCATTCATTCACATCCTTAATTTTTTAAAAAATTTTTATTGAACATTTTTACTGTTTAATTGGTTAATTGTTTTTTTTTCTTTCTCCTTCATTCATATGTATTATTTCTTATTTAAATTTAGTTAGATAATTGTTTATGCATTATTTTCTCCCTCATTCATTCTTTCAGACATACACATGTTTATGTAATGTTTCCATTTTACTTATCTAAAATAATTATTTAGACATTTATTTAAAAAATATATTTTTCTTTCCCATTCCTTCATTGCGTCTCAGTATTCGTAAATTGTTTAAAGAATAAGATTAAAGAGTCCTAGACCTGAAAAGGGTTGGGGGGAACGGGTCATTAATGTAGGACCTGCGTTGTTTGTGAAGACGTTTAAGTCTTAAAGCATTTAAATTCCTCTTTATTTATTTTTTTTCGAACGTGTGGGGATGTGATGGTAGCCGTTCCAGTCCGCTCAGAGGCAGCAGCGACTCGTGCTTTATCCCTCCTGAGCCAGCTGATTTATGGCGCCGAGCGATTCAGGCGTTAATGTACCCCATGTGTCTGAGTGTGTTTTGTTAACTCTTATCTAGATTTAAACACACTGCGTGTCGTGTGTTCGCGGTGACGCTGCACCCGATTAAAAACCCGGTACGATACCCCAGTGAGCTGTAATTCTTTTACCATCAAACAGAAATCTGGATCTGCTTGAAGCTCGCTTTAAATAAGGTTCAATCTTATTGGGTATTTTTGCGTCTGATGCTTGGGTTAGTTTATGTTTACTGTATGGATGTGAAACTATACGACAGCTGTGATACTTTCATTTATAGCGGTATATTCTGAAGGAGCGTACAAGAGAAGAGAGAGAGGGAGAGAGAGAGAGAGAGGATCAGACAGACAGACAGACAGACGAGTGTAATCTCCCGGTATTTACTCCTACGTAGCGCTCAGTTCTCAGCTTCATCCTCGGCCTCCGAGTGAAAAAGGTGAGTTTTATGCACTCGAAAGCCCTGAAATAGCCAACGCTTATCTGGAGCTGGAGGGAATTTCCTGGATTCATCCAGCTGTGCTCTGTTTGGTGTGTAACCTCAACACAACCAGCTGCCATTGTGTGTGTGTGTGTGTGTGTGTGTGTGTGTGTGTGTGTGTGTGTGTGCACGGCTTGTCCTTATTTTGCACCTCTTCAATCTTTAATCAGCATCCGGAACCTTGGAGCTAAAACGGATCGTTTCATTTTAAGGACCGTCGTAAGAACACACACAGCTTTGGCGTATAATCAGAAGAAATTACAAGTGTGATGAAGCAGAGTTACTCTTTTCACCCTGAAGTTGATTATTTTCCTGTAACATCATGCCCCCACTGGTATTTTATTCCTCTCATACCTCAGCAATTCACCAGCGATGATATTTTATTTATTTATGAAAAAGTGATGTCGTGTATTCGACTTGTTTAGAGAGAGACGTGGAGGGGAGAGAAACAGAAGGCATTTGTTTCACTTATAGAGAGAGGTAGAAAGATGGCATTTGTTCTTTTAAAGAGGGAGAGATGCCAGTTTTTGTTTTGTGTGTGTATATGTGTGTGTGTGTGTATATATATATATATATATATATATATATATATATATATATATGAATGTCTGTTTCTGCGTAGAGCTTTGCTAGCTGGAGGCGGTTTCTCGACGTGGACCTACAGACAAGGCTACGATGTCAGCATCCCCGTGTACAGCCCCCTGTCGGCTGAAGTGGACCTCCCCGAGAGACAGCCCGGGTGAGTTCTGTTCTTACGCATACGTGTTCGTTAAGAGTACGTTAGCAGCACGTCGACGCGAGCGTCCCGACTTTTGTGTTTCAGCCCGAGGCGATACTTCATTCTGTCGTCTCAGACCGCCGTCCATCGGGAGTACCACACAGAGCTGGAGAGGCTGAAGGAGGAGAACGGAGAGTCCGTCCTCCTGCTGGACAAGTGCAGTAACCTCTCTCAGGGCGTGGCCTCGGCCCGGAAACGCTGCTCCAAGGCCCAGACGTACGACTACCCGCAGATCCTACAGGTAACTCACCTTCTCAGCGAGCGCCTCGTTTTCATCTCGCAGGCCGTGTTCATGGCAAAATCCTTTCAATAAACTTTGCATTTGAACGTTTCAGGGAATGGAAATTTTTTTTCCCTGTTATGTATTCATCCCAGTTTCGTGGTACTTTAATTTAATTTGTTGGCGAGCACATGCCTATTATTTCTTATTTATTTACGTATTCATTCATCCGTCCATCCATCTTCTCAAATGTTTTTTCTGTTATTTCCTGTGTTCATCCTTGTGTTATTTTTTTAATAACTTTTTTTTATTTATTTGCTGACATGCTGCATGCATATTTTTTCTTATTTATTTATATTTTTATTCAGTCATCCACTTAATATTTTTCTGTCCTGCGCTACACCCTGTTTTGTCCCGGTTCTTTTTTTTTCTTCTTCTTTTTGTTATTGTGCACATGCAATTTTTTTTTATAAAGTGTGTATATATAATTTTTTTCCTTCACCTTTTCCACTCCCTCTAGTAGGAGCCATTTTAACGGTACATAAAAATGTTATTTTATATATTGCTATATTATTTAAATATCAGTGCTTGTTGTTCTCTGTAGAACGGGGTGTGGTGGTGCTTAAAAATTTTTAAAAAAGAGCAAAAAATGTAAAAGAATGCATTTTCTTCCAGATTGAAGTGATCGACTTTACAAGTAATATATTTTATTTTTTTAGTCCAAGCGGCAAATGCTAGGCAGCTGATTGAATGAATTCAAAAACACGTTCTTGTTTAGAATTCTAATCATTTTAAAAATAGAATTTCTAAAAAAAAAAAAAAAAAAAAAAAAAAAGAAAAGTCTATGGTCATCTACAACGGGACCGATCACAACGATAAAGTTTCAGAATATTCAGCATTTGCGTTTTTCTCACCCGTGATCCATGTAAAATTGAAGTTAACCTCACATTCGTTCCGCGTACACCGAGATCGAAAGTATCGGCACCCCCGGCTTCATCTTGCCGCCCCCAGTAGCGACAGAGGCACGTGTTTTACTCCGAGACGTTCTTTGCTGTTATCGTCGCCGTAGGAATCGTCGTTCTGCGTGGTGTTACGTGGCGCTCGACTCGGCCAGGCCACTCTCAGCGACGTGCTGCAGGCAGGATGTGTTCCCGTCATCATGGCCGACTCGTACATCCTTCCCTTCTCTGAGGTGCTGGACTGGAAAAGGTACGCATGTTAAAAAAATATAAATACATACCTTTATAGAGGAAAATGTAGTTATTTAACCCTTTCACATGCACTCGCACACTGTTTCAGCTTGCTTTTGAAGAAATGGATCCGATTTCAATGTTAAGTGTTGCTCCTAACAATCCAAAATGGCTGACGGTGGAAGAAATGTCAAGACTTTAACAAGCATTATTATTATTATTATTATTATTATTTTAAATTAAATGTATAACATCTGAGCTAATCTGTATAATTACTAAATGATGTATAACTTTTCTAACACGGACATTTGAACAAATGTTTTGTTTATATTTGAATCTTAAAAATTATATTGAAGAACTTTTTTTTTTCTTTCAAATAAATTTCAGCAGTAATGTTTTCCCCACATTTGATTTATTTTTGTTTGTTATTGTAGCAGGTTTTTCGAAAAGAAACGGAACTTTTGCACACCGTTTTTTGCTTCATGAAAAATATATATCTGTGGGTACGTGTTATAGTAATAACCTATACGTAGGAAAAGGGTTGAATCGTGGTGCTCTTGTGTTTTCAGAGCGTCGGTCGTCATTCCGGAGGAGAAGCTTCCGGAGATGTATATGATCTTGAAGAGTATTCCTCATAGACAGGTGGAGGAGATGCAGAGACAGGTAAGGAGGGGGGGATGTTACGGATTAAGGTGAATAGGTAGCGTTATTAAGAAGGAAAGTATTCTGTGTTAACAGGTATATGTACGGAAACTAGCTTAGAGACTCGTAATCGTTGTAATGTGTTCTGTAAACGTAACTTTTATGGAAGGAGTCTCCAGTGTCAGAGGCGAAGCCGTAGCTTTAATATTCTGAGTTTGTGCGTCTTCGCGGTTCCTCAGAGGTAACGGTGAGCGAACGACGGTGTATAGCTGCTCTAGCGTGAGTGAGAGCCTATTTCGTGGACGTTCAGCAACGTCGCACGTAACTATAAACGGATAAAAAATATAGTGTCGTTTTGTAAGAGAAAAACAGTGTATTAGAGGAATAAAACACCTTGAATTCCAGACCAATTTAATGAATTTCTGTCATTTAACACACCGAATAAACCTGGTAATTAAGCCGCGGAGACAAATCGGGTGTCTCGCGAAGCTGTGCTGCTGCTGCTGCGGCGCTCCGGGACCGGATCGGACTAAATCCCGAGCTGTAGCGTGGCGTTTAATCCAGCGAGATATTCTGACCTCTGTTCCGCTGCACTAACAGCCCCATCTGTGCTTCTTCTTCAGATTTCAGTATTTCTGATGTGCTTAGTGCCGTATTTTTGTTTTAGCGGTTGTTCGAATTCGTGGAGACGCTGCTGCGAACGCTGGGCTCGAACTCCCAGAATGCCCTGCAGCTAAAAGACGACAGAGTCTCGACCCGGCTACTTAGCGATGTGCGGATGACGCAGTTTCCGGAAGCTGATCTGTTTGAACAGAGTGTACCAGATAAGAGAGCTGGACGGGCTAAAACACTAAAGCGCCGCCGCATCGCTTCTCTTTAAGTAGACAAGTAGTCGAGTCAACTTGAAACGAAGATCAAGTTCATTATGAAGAGATTTTCTCGCCCTTTTAATCGAGCGCTGAGATTAAGCAGGAGTGTAAATCTTGTCCCCTGCTCCTCTTTTTTTTCTTTTTTTTTCTTTCCTTAAAATCATGGATCGTATGAATTGATCATGTAAATATCACTTATATTAAACATTCAGATCTCAGATATTTAAAACAGGTGACCCGAATTATAGATTAAAAAATAAATAAATATTACATTACACGAAAGGGTTCAATTCAGATGTTTTTAATCTCATGATTAAAGGCAGAATTAAGAGCGTTTATGGACGATTCTTATTTCACCAACAGAGGGCGCAGGCGTCAATCATCCACCCAATGATGTGTGTGTTTAAAAACAGCCTCTTGTTTAGCCGAGGTTGCATGTTTCATAGATCCCTTTGCACCTACTTTATAAAAAAGTGCGGTATGCTCCTCTTTCTTTTATTGTGGACTGTAATTTGCGGCGCCCCGACCGATCGTCACGGCGCTTCAGAAAGGGTGGACTAGTGAGGGGGGGGAAAGAAAAAAAAAAAGGAAAACTTCGTACCCTTTTTTTTTTTAAAGGAGGTGGTGTTGATTTTCAGCTCAAACAATTTGTTCGCTACGTGTTAAACAGCTGCTTCTCTCGGTTTCACGTCGGTTTCTCGGCAGGCTTCTAGGAGCAGACCGAGACCCTCCTCAGAGCTTTAGACTCTTATTTCGGATTAGATTCGATTAGATTAAAGCCCAAAATGATGCTTCGCGAGGAGGGACTGAAAGTCTGAGGGTCATTTATTTATTTGTCATGTTAGTAATGAGAGAGTAGAGGTATCCGGGTGTAGGCCCGAGTGTTTCCGTCACGACAAGACACTCGCTTTAAAATAATCAGGAGTAATGCAGAATGATTTATTATCGTGGTGTAGTAATAATAATAATAATAATAATAATAATAATAATAATAATACCAGAATAACATATTGGATGTTTTCCTTACAGCGTTTAACATAATGCAGTAAATATCGCGCATTATTGTTCTTCCTGTTACCTCAAGCGGTACGAATTCGCATTCTCCTGTGAAAGTTTTAACTGCGTTTTAACGATCCGTTATCTTCCTCATCCTGCAGCTGCGTCTCATAAATACGCGAGAGTTTGAGAAGCGTTCAGAGCTTCGAGCTCGGCGTGCCCCCCCGCCCCCCAACCCCTTATTCCTCTTTCTCTCCGCTCTCTTCCCCTCGGGAAGGAAACTTTCATCATGACCCTGATTTATGAGCGTCCACGCTTCCCTCAACCCCCCTCCCTCCGAGTCTTCTTGAGTCCGCTTCCCTTCTCCGTAAAAAAGAAAAGCTGTTTCTCGTGTCGTCGTATTTCTTTTCCGGCGTTTAAGGCCCGAGAAACATAGGGGCAGGGGACGGGACGGGACGAGTGCAGGGAGGAGAGAGAGAGAGGGAGCGCTTCTACTAATCCGACGCTCTCTGTAGACCACATGACGACAAACACGGCGGTCAATAAAACCGAAAACGTTGTGGACGAGCGGCGGGAAGCCGCCGACAGAGCGAATCGAGTTCGCAGACCGAGAGACGGGATCGTTTCTCTCACAATCTGATGAGTTTTCGGTGTACAGTTTTATCGCTTTCACAGCGACGCTCTTGCTTTTTCTCACCAGAGGGGATAAAAACGGAAACTGTACAACCTCAAGCTTCTGACACAATATTGAAATGTCGTTGTGGATTGAATTCTTCCTCTCACGCTGATCGATATACGATCTGACAGGAGCTATAAACTGGCCTGGGAGGGTTTATCGTGTAGCTTATGGTGCGAGGGAGATGACAGAAAACATCACTGTGGTTGTATGGAGATTAGTTTAGTTGAGTTCATCCTAAACCGAGCCGTCGGTGGAACGATTCCGTTCACGTACACGTTCCGTACGGAATAAAACACCGTGTCGCGCTGTCGTAGTAAAATAATCAACAACGGTCTGGTGTGACCATCCAGAAGCTGATTATTTCTCCGTAACAGCACATTCTCACGCTGTAAACGGTCGTAAAGAGTAAACCTCTCCGTCCCGAAGATGTCAGAAAATTTTTTTAAACTTTTAACTCTGAGTGTTATGAAACGCTGACACTGGAGACTCCTTCCATTAATGTTAAATAAACACATTTGGCCTTACAGAAAACTTTATCGCTGTTGCCTTACTGTTCGGGTTCTTCAGTCGTCATTAGGGGGCGCTGAAGATAATCGATTCATTTATAACCCTGAAAGGATTTTCTGTAACTCGTGGATTGAAATGTTTACAACGCGAAAATTAAAAAAACGAGAAAAAAAAAAACAACCAATCAAGACACACAGAATAAAGCATAGTTTATTGAAATCCTTGGACGTCATCATCAAGTGGTACGATCCTGTCCGACGTCATGATGTAGTTACGTTAATATAGCGGTATCGTAATTTATAGCACGTAGATAGATGACTTACATTTTGACGAGGAGTAACGCGGCGTGACCTTTGACCTCGAGCCCAGGTTTTGGAGCTGCTGAGCCTGTGGCACTTCAGGGGAGAAAAAAAAAAAAAAAGGTTGAAAGACTGATGGGCCGAAGAGCTCGTAACCATCCAGAATGTTCCCTGCAGTCGTGTCACCGGGTTTTAATGACGCTGAGCTGCCTTTGAAAGTATTGTGGAAGGTCAGAAAGGCACCAGGAGGATTCTGGGAGTGTGGAGGAAGCGGCGTATGCGGCGCTACTCGGAAAAGGTTGACCCTCCTGTCGCGGAACAGCGCAGTGGAGAGGTCATTCGGGTCGGGAGGTTCTCCGACGTAAACACACCTGATGTCAACAAATTGACTTTACTAGTTTCCTTGATTGTCGCTGTGTCAGTCTGCTGTAGGGGTGTTAGAATACATCGTGATACGATACAGCGCCATGTACAAACGTGACGACGGTGCAACTTGGAGATCTGCGTTCTGTTAATTATGCATCGACTGCAGTTGCACTGTTTCAACACCAGAGGTCCCAATCGGCGAAACCCATAGAGTACAAGTACAGAGAGAGAGAAGCACGCTGGTCACATGATGGCGGTCTCTCGTGGAGCGCCTTGGCCGTTACGGAGACGGGAATCGTCTGCACGTGTGAAGTGGCCTCTGGATCGCGGCGTGTTAAAACTGTCTTCAGTAGCTTTCAAACCATCTGAGATTTTTATCTACCGTCTGTGAGGCAGAGGCCGTGGGATTAATTGTTATTTTTTAGCATATAGTTATCCTATAGTAGGATTTGTTTACATTAGTAAACCTCTCTAGCTGTTTTAAAATGTATTTACAGTTTTATCCAAATCAAACTTCTTGATTTGAGTCTTCTCAGTCATCGTTTTTCGCGAGCCAATCGGGTCGGGTCGTGAGCAGAGCGTATGGTTACCTAGTGGTGATGCTGAAGGTTATGTTTTGTGTTGATTGTCAGGCTCGCTGGTTCTGGGACGCGTACTTCAGCTCCATGAAGGCCATCGGCTTGACCACGCTGCAGATCATCAACGATCGCATTTACCCCTACGCAGCACGCACGTACGAGCAGTGGAACAACCCTCCGGTCGTGGTGAGTAAATACACAACGCACCGAGCGTCACGCTCGTCACCGCTAGTTCGTACACGCGTTCTATATTATAGCTTTCTTTTGTCTTTCCTTAACTCGGTTTGCTAGTGCAAGAGGCCCATTGTCATAATAATAATAATAAAAATAATAATAAAAATAGAAAATCATTAAGAAACAGCAGGATTAATAAAAACATAAAAATAGATTTAGTAAAAAAATTTTTTTTTTGGAAAAAAATACAACAACAAATAATAGAATGTGTAGAAAAAAATCATAAAAATCGCTGGAAAAAGTCATTAATATCGATAAAAGTAAAAATAAAGTTTGGGGGGAAAAAGCAAAAATAAAAAAAGAATATAATCTTATAAAAATAAAATGAATGCAAATAGAAGAATTTATTTAAAAAAATAGAAATAGTCAGAAATAAATAGAATTTGTATCATTAGAATGTATATGGATATAATAAAATAAGATATTTTTAAAAAAAGAGGAAATAATAACAATGAAATTTATTAAAAAAAAAAAGACTTTAAAAAAATAAAAAGTCTGTAGTTTAGTCCATCAGCTAAATGCTAACCAAAAAATCCGACAAGCAGCTGATGTGCAGCGTGAGCTATACCTGAGGCAGCGGACAGGCCGTGTGTGTTTTTTAAAAAAGAATCCGTCCAATCTGATACGTTGTGTTCCGATGTCTCCGGTTGCACAGGGACAGTCTCTCTCTTGCTAAAGAGAGTATTGGTGGGGGGAGGCGCCGTGTTTTATTTGAAAACACAACCGTGACGTTTTGCAGTGAAGACGTGTAAGCGGCGAGGGTTGAGCTGAACGAACGTCTGCATTGTTCAGTTTAAACCCAAGTCACGTTTGTTTGTTCTGCGTTCCTTAAATCCGGTCCACGCTTTACTGTGAAAACACAAACGTGCCTCAGGCGTGGCGTTTATTGTGCCATTAGGGTTGTGTGGTTCTTGGTGAAATACGAATAACGATTTTTTTCGAGTAATTTTGTGAGCAGTGGCGTGTGGAAGTATTACATTTTTACGTTACTATATTAGCAGTTTGCACTAGCTCCGTTTTCCTAGCGCTAAAGTCCTGAAGATAAAAGATTGTTTTTGAATTTTTTTTTATTAGAAACGATAACGTGTTAGACCGTGCGCGTTAATATAAACCCGCGCTACCGTTCGAGCTGCTTGTGTAGAAAATGAATCGATACCTTTCTGACCAATCAGAGTAGAGAATTCATGAAGCTTCAGGTAAGCGTGAGGTCATGTGGTACAGCGTCTCTGCACTCATTGGTCACGGTGACTTCTTCAGTTTCAAAGAATTCACGGATTGCGTCGTGATTCTACGACGAGTTTCTCGGCTCATTAGACGTCGCACTTGACTTCCTGGTCTGCTCTCGTGTCTCGGGCCGCCTTCAACGGCGCTCCGGTCTCATTGACGCAGCCCGGGACCCTTACAGAGGTTAATTGCGCCGCGTTCCTGTCCTTTAAACATTCCAGCATTAAAAGAGGGATGAAATATTTTCCCCGTCGAATCACACGGCGCTATTGGAACCAAGCACTAAATAAATCAAGTGCTTTTTTTTTCTTTTCTTTTTCTTCTGCCGTTCCGTATCCACCGGGACGTAATTGAAAACACATTTCTTGAGCTCCTCGGGTGTTTTTGGAGATGCTGTCAAGTCCGCCTTTTTGTGTTGCGGCTCTGAAGGGACTCGGACGCGAGCGGGACGAGTCTGATCCGCGCCGCGCCCGTTTACTTACGTGTTCTTTCTACTCGGATTGGCTTTAGGAGCTACTTTAGTTTTCGTTTGACTTTTTTAGGTCTAGATTTAGTCGAATCGAACGGTTTTAGTCCTTTTATTCACGCAGATTTGACCGACGGGTTTGTCGCGAGTCACCAAAACACAAATGTGGCATTGTCCAGTATTTTATATATAATAATATAACGATATGTTACTCGCTTTTCAAAGCATTTTCATCTCTGAACATGCCACGCCCTTTCACAACGAAGCGGGCGCGTTTACTTTACCGTTTACTCTAGTACTCTAGCGACAATGCTAACCTGACTAGTTAAAAATAGTCAGTCAGCGTGTGTGTTGTTTTTGTTTTGATGAGTCCAAGCTAGTATCGGCTAACTAACGGTCCTAGCTGGCTCCTGCACTGTAGATTAGATTTAATATTATTCTCCGATGAGATAAAGATCGGTGAAAGTACGCTGACGAGGGGGTCGTTTGTTTCCGCTGTAGCTTTGGTTAACGTGGGACGTCCCACAACTAATAGACGCAGCGGTGTTTTTATTTCCGTTGGAACATTGGCGATGAAACATTCTCCTCGTGTTCAGCCGAGTCACTAAGAAGGACTCACGTCTCTGTCCTCCGTGTTGGTTTTCCTCTCTTCCCTCTCAAACCTGCGACCTGATTGGTCAGACTGGGTCTTTGCGGAAACTTTTTCCTCCCAAAAAAAAAAAGAAATGCTGATGATTGAGGCGGGAAAAAGTCCTCAAGGTGCTTTAACGCCATTCGTGCCTTGATCTCTAGGCGTTTCGGGTCTACGTGAATAGGAGTAATGATCGTTTTGTTCCGGAAGCTGCTGTTAGGAGTTGCGTCTCCAATCGGAACGCTCTTCGGGACAACGTCAGCGTTTCATGCGCCGAGCTCTTTGTGATCGAACGGCCGTCCGCGCTTTCGTCTGGCTTCCATTTTCGCCTAATCCCAAAGCAGCACTCGCATGATTCCAGCTGCAGGATTCGCCAAAGCTTCCTCGGCCCACATGAAACGGCCTGCAATCCTTCACCGTCACTCAGAGCCGCTCGTACCTCCCCTCCTTCACTAAAGCCTTAACAAGCGACCCAGTGGTTTACGATAATAATAGCCTACTTGTACTCCTATACGTTAGCCAGCCATTTAATTTCTCTCGGGGGGGGGGGGCGAAATCACCCCATGGCGATCGGTTAAGATTTCTTTTCGTGTTTGCCATCTTCGGGATGCGATCCCAGCTGGACGGAGCAGATGGACGTTTTTAATGAAAGGACGTTATTTATGTTCCTGACCCGTTCCAAACAGCAGGTGAACACCACACAGATCTTCTCACAAAAGCGTCTCTCATACAAAAACCTCGTTTATTTTCCCGACTCGCAGGCTTTCAGACGCGCACCAAACCACACCGGAGCCTTCTCAAACAGACCGGAGAGCATTGGGTTCCAGGCGCACCACTTTACCACTTATATGTTACAGTGGTACTTAAATTATTTCCCCTCGGCATGCGTGTCCGCGTCAGGCCCTTCAAAGAAATTTCCATCGGCTAACGTGGTATGTTTTTATTAGTAGGACGGTTGACTGATGCCGAGCGAAAGATGGCTGCGTCTGTGGTGGCAGACCGTGGCGGCCGCAGCGAGCTGGTTAACCGCCAGCCGTCTGAGCACCTGCAGGAGGAGGAGCCTCACGCTGGCCTCCACGGAGCGTAGCATGACTGTGAACATTTCAGTAATGACGCTGCAAGCTCTTGCAGATGTGGGCGTGTTTTATATATGTATATGTGTGTGTGTGTGTGTGTGTGTGTGTATATATATACACCTGCATTTACACCTCGGCGCTACTGAAATCTGGTTTCTGATGTTGATTCATTTCCTGTAACAGCAGCTCTGACAGCACTACAGCTGGTTTTTATTAATTAGGGTTTTAATAATGTTCTCATAGGTTAGCGTTTTTGTATAGTCGCACAGGACGTCCGTAATCGTTTATGTAACGTGTACGGAAGGAGTCTCCAGTGTCGGCGCTTTGGAACGGTCAGTGGTAAAGCCCTAACGTTAAGTTTTCCTGACAACTTCATGAGAGAGTTTACTAAATAAAAAAACGACCGTTATCGTTGGCAAATCGCTGTAGTATAAGAAGAACAAGACACTCGTGGACCTTCGGGGTGTGAACGGGAACCGGCCGGAAGTCGAACCGCCAACCCGCCGCGCTACCACCTGAGCCACAGACGCCCCAAGTGAGTGGGAGGTTCATGTGGGAGCAAATATAATACCGGGGAAAGAGACTGACGTCTTAATGACTTCGAGATTACTCGAAACATCGAGCTTTTTCTTCTTTTTTTTTTCTTTTCTCATTTTGACTTCTCTCAAGCGAGTGAAGACGGAAGAAGCGGACAGAGTTGAATGAGGAAATCAAAGCAGTTTGTCACTGGTGCTTGAAATGATTTAATAATAGTAGTAATAATAATAATAATAATCAAGGTGTTTTCGTTTGCTACGATGCAGACGATAACGGTGGCTTGACAGAGTGAACTGGTTTCTCGGATCTGCGCTCGTTCCTCCTCGGCGTCCTCCTCCGCCTCCTCCCGGAGGCCAGTAAAGAGCAGAGCTGACATGACCGCATCAGAGAGCTTCCAAGCGAGCACTTTGCGATATTTACTTTACAGCGTCACTTGATCTCCGCTCCAGTCCGTGCATCTTTGGGAGTTTATGGGCCGTTTTTAAAGCAGCGCCAGGAAGAAGAGCCAAGCCTCACACTGGCAGCAGACAACCACTGACGCCTACGATATCCCAGCACCCCCAGCGTCACCCGAGTCCTGCCAGGGCACATGTGCACCCCCCACCGCACCGTCTCCACAACAGCGCAGCCATAAAATTCAACTCGCAGTAAAAACGTCCGAGACCTTAAGCGTTATTAAAGTGCCGAGTCATGCAGCGGCGTCTCATCTGAATACGCGAGTATTCGATTTGCTTCAACAGGAAATCCATTTCATTTCATTCATTTTAACAGGAAATGAACACACAAGAGCTTAAATACCTGCCCGAATGCCACTTCAACCGTTACCTACTGAATGAGTATTTAAATAAACAAATAAGTGTCAATGAAATAAAGTAATAAGCAAGCAAGCAGGTAGGTAAACAAGTAAGGAGTAAATAAGTAAGAAAACAAGGGAGCAGTTGAGTAAAGAAACGAGTACATGCATAAACAAGTAAGTAAATAAGTCGCTAAGTAAAGAAGTGAGTGGGTAAGTACACAAGTACTTATGTAAATAAATAAGTAGTAAAGAAGTACAAACGTAAACAAGTAAATAATTAGGTACAGTAAGTAAAGAGTACACACACAAGTACGTAAATAAGTGGGCAAGTGAACAAGTATATACTGTACATAAACAATTCATTTCAGACTTAAATAAATAAGAAACCAAGTAAGTAAATAAAGAAGTAAGTAGGTAAATGAATAAGCGCATATGTAAGTCAAACATAAACATAAGTAAATAAGTATATATGTAAACAGTTCAGTAACTAAACAGGTAGGTAAATAACTAAAGAAGTAAACATGTACATACGTAAACAAGTCAATAAAGAATTAAATAGCTAAGTAAAGAAGTAAATACTTAAACAAGCAAGTACGCTAAGTGATCAAGGACTTATTTGCTTACATAAAGTAAACCAGTAGGTAAATAAGTCGGTAAGTAAAAAACCAGAGCCAGATTTCACCGTATATTGGCCAAGGCGCTGGATTCAGCTCCTCCCGAAGCTTCGCACTTGGAGTACACAGTGAAGAATGTAGCGCTTGTACAAACAGGGCATTAAACGGATTAGACTCTGATAGATCTGCGGGTGCTTGGAGAAGACTTTTTCCATGGCAGAAACACTTTACGGGCAGCTTCGGGTCCAACATCGGGCACATTTTCTCCAAATTACTGAGAGGAAGGTCTTGGCTCTTACAGGCCGAGCTGGATTTCTTTGCTCGCCGGGACTGATGGTGTTTGAAACGTTTCCCGAGTTTTGAAGGAGAAGGTTTAGACAAAGGTCACAGCACACTCCTCCAGCTGCTTGTTACTACCTCCGTTTCGGTCTCTATTGTGCGGGCTCGAAGCTCCTCGCTGTTTTCAATCGTCCGTTCGGCACCGCGAGTTTGTCGTCCTCGGCGCAAATCTTTCATTTTAATTCCCATTTAAAGCCATTTTCTGGGCTGCGGTTCACGTTACCTCACCGTGCGTCAAACCGTTTAGTCATGGAAAAGGTTTGCATTTATTCTAATTAGAAGAACAACAGTAAAACGTTTGCATCAAATTGTCCATTTTTTTGTACTATTTTTTTTCAGAGTTACACCACGGTCTTAAAGGTTCTGTGTAGAACCCTACAACAGAACACCTGACCAATCACAGTCCAGAATTCAACAGCGCTGTGCTTCAAGTATTTCATATTTCAGGGAGTAGTTCAGTGACCCCAACCTTTTGTTGGTTAGGATAAATACACCCTGAGTTTGCCTTACGTGTTTATTTTGTTCTCTTTAACAGAAGTGGTCCAGCGTGAACAGTCCGCTCTTCCTCCCGCTGATTCCTCCTCGGTCCCCGGGATTCACCGCCGTGGTTCTGACCTACGACCGGGTCGAGAGTCTCTTCAGGGTCATCACAGAGATCTCCAAAGTGCCGAGTCTGGCCAAGCTGCTGGTGGTCTGGAACAACCAGAACAAGAGTCCACCTGAAGGTTCGGATCAATTCTACGTGAAATTTAATTGGGGAATTAAATCATCAAACAAACTCTTAGCTAAAGATATAAATAGGTAGGGATGTAAGTAAACAAGGAAGTAAGTAGGTATGTACTCACACAGGTAAGTAAATAAACAAACAACTAAGTAAACATAAGTACGTAAACAAGGAGGTCGGTAGTTAGGTAAATAAGGAAGTAAACAAGAAAGAATATAAGTAAACTAATAGGTAACTAGTATATAAGTAAGCAAACAATTAACTAAAAAGTACATGGGTAATCGGGGGTAAGCAAGCAAGTAGGTAAGTAAGTAAATAAGCAAAGAATTGATTAAGTAAACAAGTAGGGAGGTAAGTAAAAAAACAAGTACATATGTAAGTGAGTAAATAAATTAGGCAAGTGAACAATTACGCAAACGAGTATGTAGATGGGTAAATAAGTCAAAATCTAAGTAAACAAGTTCAAAGGTATGTGAGTGAGTATGTAAACAAGTACATAGGTAGGTAGGTAAATATGTATAAAAAAAATAAAAAACACACATAAAAATGAATGCAAATAAACCAGTAGGTAAGATAATAAGTAAGTAGGTAAGCAGTTACGTAACCAAGTACATAGGTAGATAGGTAAAGAAAAAGTAGGTGTGTAAATGCTTAAGTAAACAAGTAAGTAGGTAAACAAGGAACTAAGTGGGTAAACAAATTAGTGAGTTAGCAAGTAAATAAACAAGTAAGCAAGTGCACAAACAGAAAATAAAATAAAAAGCATAGTGATTGTGACTTCTCGAGGGGAACGAGCTAAAACTGCAAAAAATCAATTGAGTAAATATTCAGTATAAAGTATATTTAATTTAGTATATTTTTACTCCGCATGCACATTATCAGCACATCTGTCATTTGAGTTGTTCTTTTATTTATTAATTTTTTCCCCAGTGTGCACCACACACAAACTTTGTGTCCTGTTTCGGTCCTTAACTACGAACGAGTGGGACGTTGTTAGTAGACGCAGTTGTTGAACACTGAGAAAGGGAGTATACATTTCCTGATGTAAAGTAGACTAAATTGAATCAGATTTCGTTTCTCTGAGAGTCGAGAGTCATGCCATGCGCAGAGCCAGAGCCAAACTGGTTTTCTGGCTCGTGTTTAGTTTGGAAATGAGAAGCAACTATTTGGCCCCTGGACTGGTAAAAGTTTAGGAAAAAAAGGCCAGTGGAAAATATTTGCGCTCTTGAGATCTTAGTGTGTTGTGTTTTAGTGTTTCGTGTTCCATCAGTCATTATCTACACTGTTATGTTTTATTACAGTTTACCCACTACTGGCAGTTAAATAAAGAAAAATAATTCAACAACTACTACTTCAAATTCCTAAATCTTTATATTGCAGGACTTCATGGTCCCTTCTCAGATTGTAAAGCAAAACGAGTGTTTCATTAAAGTAGTGTGAGACTGTAAGTTACTTTGAGATGAGATTTGTCTTACAGTTAGTATGAGACAATTTTAGCATCAAAGGGTCGACTTTTTTCCACTTAGTTTCTCACTTAAAGGCGATACACAGCCAGGTCCATAAGTATTTGGACAGCGGCACAATTTTGCTCACTTTGCCTCTGTACACCAGCACAGTGGATTTGAAATGAAGCAGTCAAGACGTGTAGACTTTCAACTTTAATCCGACAGGTTTAAAAAATATATCGTATAACCGTTTAGGCCACGTTGTTCACAGTCCCTCCATTTCCACCGGATCAAAAGTAATCGGACGGTCGACTGATCTTTCGGACGGTCGACCTCTTTCCTCGTTATCTCATGACCGATGAAGGAGATAAAAGGTCTGGAGTAGATTCCAGGCGTTGAATTTGCATTCGGTTTCACTATGCACGAAGAGGTGTCGGTGCATGTGAAGGAGGCCATCATTACGCTGAAAAAACACAACAGACCTATCGGAGAGAACCCGGAAACTTCAGGAGTGGCCAAATCAACAATCTGGTACATTTGTAAAAAATCAGGAACGCACTGGTGAGCTCAGGAACACCAAAAGGCCTGGAGGACGACTGAAGACAGGTAAAGTGGATGATCGCCGAATTCTTGGCTTGTTGAAGGAAAACCACTTCACAACATCTTGCCAAGTCGAGAACACTCTGGAGGAGGTAGGCGTATAAGAGACGCCTTCGTGAATATAAATACAGACGGTTTACTTCAAGATGCGAATCACTGGTAACACTCAAGAACAGAAAGGCCAGATTAGACTTTGCTTTAGAAAACATCTTTTAAAAAAAAGTAACAAAGAAAAGCCTGACCGGTTCAGGAACAAGATTCATTGGTCACGTGAAACCAAGATTAACTTATACCAGAATGATGGAACGAGAAGAGTATGAAGAAGGAAAGGAACGGCTCATGATCCAAAGCATACATTTACGCCCTTATACACAGAGACTTCTGTTTATCTCAGTTATACAGCTGAGCAGTTGAGTGTTAAGGGCCTTGCTCATAGGCCTTGATTTCAACTCACAACCTTCTGATCAGTAGTCCAATGTCTTAACTACCACATACCACATCATCTGTCAAACATGGTGGAGGAAGTGTTATGGCATGGGCATGTACGGATGCCAATGGAACTGGGTCACTGGTGTTTATCGATGATGCGACTGCTGATAGATGGAGCAGGATGAATTCTGAAGCGTTATAGAGCTGTACTTTCTGACCCAAAACATACAACGAAAGCAACCCAGTCGCTCCTTAAGGCATAGAAGTAACATGTTCTTAAATGGACAAGTCAGTCACCTGACCTCAACCCAGTTGAGCTGCTTTTCACTTTCTGAAGACAGAAAGACTTACAAGCAAGCAGCAACTGAAGGAGGCATTAACTTCAAAGGCGTTGAATCCAAGTATTAAACAGGATGTTTATATGTATGATTGATAGTTTGTCCAATTACTTTTGAGCATGTTAAAATGGAGGGAAGGGCTGTAATTTCTAAACGGTTAATGCAGTATATTTTGTTAAACCCCTTGAGTGTAACGTTCAAGTCTACTCTTCAATCACATCTCGATTGCTTCATTTCAAATCCGTTGAGGTGAAAACTCTCGCACTGTGCAAATACTTACGGACCTGACCGTGTATATATACAGTGCATATCTAACCTCAGTGTGTTTCTGTTTCAGGCGGGAATGAATTTATGGCTCGTTAGAGACGCGTCACGTAAGCCGATGTTAGCGGTGATTTATTAAAGCGCTCTCTCTCTGTCTCTCTCTCTCTAATGATACGTCTTAACAAGGCAATTAGCTATGTGCTTGTTTATGGAGCCTTTACACTAACGGCTTGGGGAAAAAGGGGGGAACAAGAAATTAATTATATCCTCCGTGTAGATTTTAGTAATGTAATTACGCCGAGGAATACTTTGAAGTGGACTAATGGGCGAGCGTTGCCTTTGATTAGAGGCGTCAGTGGAGCCAAGCTGGAGCTTTGTGACCCATTACGACTAATAAGGTCCTCTTCACAGGTCAAAGCTGAAGCCCAGGCTGAAATAAGAACGGATTTCCTCCTCCTTCTTCTCCTCGGTCTCCTTCTCCTCCCCGTTGCTGTTGGTTGTCGTGCTTGTTTACATCGAGCAGTTTCGAGATGCTTCCGATGTCGGTCATTTTTAAGTATAGACGTTTTTTCGAGGGACTTTTATTAACGGAGGTGATTTGTGAGTGATGTTTCTTTTCTGGAAGCCGAGCGCTAGTAACAACGTACGAAGCCGATTACAGTCCCCGAGAGCCGTCTTCGAGAGCCTGGCGGTTTTTCTACTAATTCTGCGGACACAGAGAAATGATGTGTGAATCATTTCAGTGTTTAGTTTATTCCCTGAATGCCTGTACTTTACTAGACAAGAAAGTACACGAGGCCTCTAAAATCCGTATCGGTATGCTCTCAGAGTTTAATTACACACTCCCCCGGTGTCTTAGTAAAGCGGGACCTTCTCTGTAGCTTTATTAGGTGACACGATACGTGCCATCCATCTTGCCCGTGCCGTGGAGCGCTCCCAAGCTCTTACACGACTGAAAACACAGCGGCTTGTCTTTCTTGCCCTGTGAGGAATGGCATTGTGGTTGGATTCGTACGTGCTCCTTGTGTTTGGACATTTCTCTTTGACCTCGCCATGACCATCTTTTATTTCTCAAACGTAAAATATATTAGACTGACAAAAGAATATTAATAAAACTCTCGTTTTTAAAAAAAAAATAAAAATTATTTCTTCTTTCTCCTGTGCAGAATCTCTTTGGCCCAAAATCGCCGTTCCTCTCAAAGTGGTACGCACCAAAGAAAACAAACTCAGCAATCGATTCTTTCCCTTCGACGAGATCGAGACCGAGGCGGTGCTGGCCATCGATGATGACATCATCATGCTGACCTCTGACGAGCTACAGTTTGGATACGAAGTAATGAACGACGCTTCTCGGTTATTCAGCTCGGTTTGCTTGCTTCTCTTGTTTGCCTTTTGACTCCTCCCCCTGAGGATGTGAGTACGGGCTGTGCGATATGACACGAAATAAAACAAAAACGTATCACGATACTTGGACAGTTCTGCAATATGTATCACGTTATGTAACTTTGCTATTATACTACCAACAAAGCAGTCCCGAGTTTTATGACACTTATATTTAACGTCTACAAAAAATTTTTTTTACTTTCAATCAGAGTTTGTAAATGTTACACAAAAAAAAACGTACAATCTCAGAAAAACGTATCGTGAAATAATTTATCACTATATCGGTATTATCTTGTCGTATCGCCGACTTTTTTTGTATTTTTTATTCCACACTGAAAAAAACATCATTTAAACATTATCCCAAGCGTAAACACTGTCAATACGTTGGTGGAAGGAGTCTCCAGTGTCAGCGCTTTGTAACAGTCAGAGGTAAAGACGTAACGTTAAGTTTTCCGACATCTTCAGACCAGAGGAGTTTTAAACAAAAAGCAAAAAACAGAAATATGCTAATTAGGATTCCTTCGTTGGAAGTGTTCTTCTTCGTCTGCTTATTTTCGTCATTCTCCTTCTCTCCCTAAAGTGCCCAATAACTCAAGATCTGAATGGTGAAAAGTTTTGAAATTTGGCACATTGATAGTACAAACTCCCACACCACAAAGGGCCCACATGAGTCCATAGGTGGCCACCGGTGGTGGCCACGCCCAAAATCTACATGATTTTCACTCTGCCCCATAATTCCAAAATCTCTGAAAATTGGTATACATGCCTTGTTTCTCTTGGGGAATAAATAAGGCCATCGGGACCCATAAAGTCCACCATGATAGATTTTCCAGTGCTTTGAAAATGTGTCCAAAGCTACAAAAATCATTCGTTATGCTCACGAACCGTAGGTCCGATTGACTTGGTACATATGAGTGGGATACATGTCTTTCTATAGGGTGATAAGTAGTAAGGAATCGAATAAAAATTGGCCGAACTATTTACATATTGGTGAACTGACAACTGTTGCACGTATTTCTTCTGTCCATAAATCAATGGAACATTGACCTGTGCTCGATCTGTGCCGCACACAAAGAGGACACTACGGTAGGTTACCGTGTGCGATGGCAACCTCGTATCTCCGAAAACAATGACATTAGCAGGAATATTGTCCTTCATAACGTTATATTATGTTTAACGATATCTTCTTAGACCGTTAGATGGCGCCGTTTGTCTTGGATCGAGCAAAAATACATTTTGTTCAGCTTAATGTTATAGCAGCAGGAATAAATTCAAAATAATGTTAGAGTAGCGCTGTATCAGCACGGAGTAATTCTCCAAAATTCTCACTGACTCCTGATTTTTCTCTACAATGATCATTTGTGGAAAACTACAAATGCCTGAAATGTTGGATACATTTCACTACTATGTGAAATTTGTAATGGTCCGCAATCTTGAGGAGGAATCCGCCATTGCTGTAAGTAAACAGTAAACGTAAACTGTGTGTGTGTGTATATATATATATATTAACCCGAACGCTGGAACGGCGTTCGGTGATATCTGTGGGATTCCGTAGGTTGGAGTATAATACGTTGTCGAGTGCTAGTGAATGTTTGTGTCATATAGGTGTGGCGGGAATTCCCGGACAGGCTGGTGGGATATCCGGGTCGACTCCATTTATGGGACCATGAGATGGGGAAGTGGAAGTACGAGTCGGAGTGGACTAACGAGGTGTCGATGGTGTTGACCGGAGCCGCGTTTTATCACAAGGTACAGCGGTTTGTTTACCCGAACCTGCACCCATCGCCCAAACCTCTGACCTCCTCATTCAGTTCCGATCATCTCAACACGCCTCCAAACACCCGTCACTTTTTAATCCGTCTGATTCCATTATCCTTTCCCTATTCGTTTTGTCTTGCAGTACTTCAATTATCTGTACACGTACAAGATGCCGGGAGACATTAAGAACTGGGTAGACGCTCATATGAACTGCGAGGATATCGCCATGAACTTCCTGGTGGCCAACATCACAGGGAAAGCTCCAATAAAGGTAAAGACCAGGTCGAATTGAATTCGGTCTCTTTCATTCGTTGCGTTTAGAGCGCTTTCGTGCGTCGTAGTTAAACTTTCCAGCGTCGACCGTAGCTCACGCACCATCAATTAGATTTGATTATATCTCATGAGGTTTGGTGCAAGCTGCGTTTTGGTGCGGAGACTCGCGGCCTTTAACGCCTACTGACTTAAATTTCACTATTAAATTCTCAAGTCCTGGTGGAGTGGAATTCGAAGTCTTTTTACAATTCTGACAATTTTTAAATTCATTTTTTGTCCGGAAATTCAATAAAATGAAAAGAAAAAACAACCTCCAGACCGTTTCCATAAACAGCAAGACATACCCCTAAAATGTCTCTAAACCAATCAGAGCGCTTGATATTCAAGAGTGTACGTGCGCTTCACAATAAAAAGAAAAAACGTTCACTATAAGATTGTTTTGTAGTGAGCTTTAATCTGATCTAATCTAATTCATGAGCATGAACAACCTTTGTAAGTATATCCTGACTCGAGACTCTTCTCTTTCTTCTTCTTTGTTCCCTTCATCGTCTATTTCTTCTTTTCGTGTGCTTGCTGTTCTGCTTCTTGCGCTTGTTCTTCTACTTATTACTATTGTTGTTATTATTTTCGTGTTTGTTTTTGTTAAAGACACGGCTCTGCTCGTTACTAACAAACAGAGTTATGAGTACGTTGTCACACGCGGGAGTTTTTCTTCGTCAGAACGTTGTTAAACCTCTGACAAGGCGTTTCAGAAGAATGAAGGTCATGAAGGATGAGTTATAATGAGTTTATATGAAGGTAACGGTGAGGTTCAGGGAACCTCCTGATCAGCGCTGACCTGCCCTGCTTCCTGTGCAGGTGACGCCGCGTAAGAAGTTCAAGTGCCCCGAGTGCACGGCGATAGACGGGCTGTCGTTGGACCAGACGCACATGGTGGAGAGGTAAAGTATAAACCGGGGGTAGGACATAGCGGAACCCTGGGAGCTCTCAGAACCTGGCATGGCTTCCATCTGCATCTGAAACACATTCTGTATGTTCTCCCCCAACAATAGCCTCATTGTGGCGCTTCACAGGAGACATGTGCATTTATCAGCCAAACACTGAGGAACTTCTCCGTCCAATTTCAGGCTGCGTTTGCGTGCCAAGCTCGAGTCTTCAGCACGCCGACGTTCACGCTAAACCAGAGAACACAAAACAGCGCCTCACGTTCCCCCTAGCTGCTTTACAGAAGAAAGAACGTACTGAAGCGGACAAATCACTACACACACGCACACATGTTTCTTAAAATTCTTCTATTAGTTTCTGTTTTAGTTCAGGAAATACACCGAAGGCAGTTCTACAGTCTACATTCCTTCTCTGGGAACCTTTTAAATGTCTTACATAGTGTGTTGCCTGTTAGCTAAGAACCCTTAAAGAGTGTTCCAAGATAGCCAAATTAGCATAAACTCCTTACAGGTTCTAGATATCATGTCGAGCATAACGAGCAGTGATTTGTACCACACTTACCCAATGATCTTCAAGTGCTCTTTAAGTCTCCATGGGATAATCACGGCTTTCCAAAAGGGGGTTCTTCGAAAGCATGTTGAGAGGAAAATATTTTTGTCGTAAGGTTCTACATGGAAACTCTCCTTCTTAGCTTTTTTTTATTTATTTATTTATTTTTTATTTTGAAAGCCAAGAACCTGTAAGTCTCCAAAAGGAGCACAAAAGAACTCTCGGAGAACCGGCTAAGTGTGTGATATTGCTCATTATTTTCCTCTTAGTCCTCAGAACCTGTCAGGAGTTTAACGTTTTCTTTAATGGCATTTAACGTGTCAGGAGTTTAACGTTAACGAGTTCTTTAATGGCATGTTGAATAATTAAGGGGTTGTTGCTTTCAAAATAGGGCTCTACTTTAAATAGTTTTAACAGGGAAGTATTTTGCTGTAGTGTTCTACAGAGAAACTTTTAAGGGTTCATGCAGCGAGACCACAAGAACGCTTAAAGGTTCTAAAAACACTTTTTTTTTTTTTTAGAAGCAAAAGTTAATTGTCAGGAAGCTGAATTTCGATATAAAGTTTCCGTGTAGAACCCTAAAACAAAATATCTTCCTGTCCAAAAAGCTTTTACAGTAGAACGCTAAGTGTGTGTATATGTAGCATCAAATTATTGCTCTCGTTAATATCTAGAACCGGTCAGGAGTTTAATGGTTAACTCTTGGTACTTGTCACACACATGGTTCTACAGGAGTACTTTGAAGTGTTCGTTAGATCATTAAGGGTTCTTGGTACCCCATGCACTCTTAAAAAAAAAAAAATCCCAATGGTATTTTGAATCATTAAATGGCTAAGAACCTAAACATTAACATTAAGAACCCTGTCCTACCTGGTTAAATGTGTGCTACAAAATTCTGCCCATGATATGTTGAAAAATTAATTGGTGTTGGCTTGAGAAAAAAAAAGGCTCTTTAAAGCACACAAACGTTATGGGTTCCTTTATAAAGACAATGGGTATGAAAAATGAACCCTTAATTATCATATGAAAAGAAGTTTAAAGAACCCTCGAAGGACCTTGTTTTCTAAGAGTGTGTGTAGTAACTGCTTATGTATATGATGCAAACTCCAAATGATTGCTCCTTATATTCTTCTTAATAGCTAGAACCTGTCAGGTGTTTGATCTCCATGCACTCTTAGGGAAAGGGTTCTTTTAAGTTTTAAGTTTCTTGAATAATGAAGGGTTCTCAGCTTCAAAAAAAAACCAATAAAAAAAACGGTTCTTTTAAAGCTAAGAACTCTTAATTATCCAACAGATCCATAAACAAACACTTGAAGAACCTTGTACTGCCCGGATAAGTGTGTGACACAAACTCCAGCCATCTGCTACTCGGTACACTCGTAGGAAAAACGGGTTCTTTACGAGTTCTTTACGTTTAGGTTGAATTATTTAGGGGTCTCGGGTTATTCGATAGGCTTACTTTGGAACCTTTCGGAGTGACCATTATATACAGGAACTTTAAGGGTTCCAGCAAGGAGACTGGAGACGCTAAAGAGTCCGTTAATAAAAGGACAGGTTCTAGAGAAAGGGCGCGATCCAGAACGTCGAGGTCCGGCTGCAGAAGAATTGCGCGGCAGTGCAGATACGTCACCGCGTTAAGAAAGTTAATTGCGCTCGGTTACGTGCCACCTCCGCGTGAGCGATGGCTTTAACACTTGAAAGTGAGCCGGGAGCCCGCGCTCCGCTCCGGGCCTGAACAAGTGCGTGACCTTGGAAGTGAATAAAGAGTGTTACTAATAGAGTCTGGCTCCACAGACCATGCAGCCCTTTGACTGGAGGCTCAGCCGAGATTGATGGGGTCTCTCTGGTCACGCTTCTTGCTCTGAACACGCTTCCTGCCATAAAAGCCAGGCTTCGCACCACTCCCAAACCCCCCAAAAAAAGGAAAAAAGCCTAGCGCTCAAACGGTGGCTTGCATAAGTATTCACCCCCCAAGCTTTAAAATTTTTCCTCAATTTGTAGTGGGCATCATTGGGATTTTATATTACAAATACCTCAAAATATTGCCATAGAGGGTAAAAATGTAAATAGTTAGCAAAATTATGTACAAATGCAACGTCTCGTTAACGCACACCTGTATTATACACATAACGGTTCTTTTCTTTTCTTTCCTCTCAGGTCTGAGTGCATAAACAAATTCGCGTCTGTATTCGGCACCATGCCTCTGAAGGTCGTGGAGCACCGTGCTGATCCCGTTTTATACAAGGATGACTTCCCGGAGAAGCTCAAGAGTTTTCCCAACATCGGGAGTTTATGACCGAGTCCCGCTCCTGTTCTTTACGAGACCTTCTTCTCGTAAAAAAAAACAAAAAAAAAAAACAAAAACAAACCACGTCACAGAATGCTCTAGGGCTCATCAATGTCGTTTAACTTTTTAAGATAAGAGCGCATAAGGGGACTCGTCCTGTTGCCGTATCTACACGTGTTCTTTTATCGAGATGGATCACCAGGAACTTGGAAAGAAGGAACTAACAACTGGAACGTCACGGAGCAGATTGTGTCTGTCGATAACACTGAAAATTAGGGTCCAGTGAAAAACAATGTTTGACCTGAGAAGCCCAAATCGTGTCTTTTTACATGTTTTTATGGAAAACGTGGGTTGGAACGGAGAGTCTCGGAGCAGTGTCCGTATATTAAACTTGCAGGAGCTCTCGGTGGTCCGAATTTACATTTCTCACGCTGAATATCTCACATTTTACTGTACTTACTGCATAATACTTACTACTATTCAATACAGACACTACACACTAGAGCTGCTGTGTGAGTAAATGGGGAAAAAGCTCATTTTCTATGCCCCAAACAGGAACTTAAATCCTGTCACATTGTGGTTCCTACACTCTCAGAAACAATGAAACGTTAAGGGTTTCCCAGAACCATTAGATATTTTATTTATGGAGCTAAGAACGCTTAATTATCCAATAAAACATAACGTTTCTAGGTAGAGTCGTACAATAAATCGTTTCCTGTCAGAAAGCTTTCCAAGTAGAACTGTTTTAGAAGCTAGGAGTTCTTAAATTATCAAACGAACCCTTTAGGAACCTTTTGTAGAACCCTGTGTGTACCAAGATAGCAATGTTATACTCATGACAGGTTCTTGGTACAAAGCAAATAATGAGCAATAATTTGGAGCTTGTACTACGCACTTACTGATATAATACACGCGCTCTTAGAAAAAAGGGTTCTTTAAGAGTTGGTTAGCTCGGCAAAAAAGAAACTAATTTAAAACCATTAATGGTTGTTTCGCGCTCACTCTCTTTCTCTGGGACTACGTATAGAAAATGTTTCGGATGGGAAGAACCATTCATTATTTCTTACCTGAGTAAATGGGCAGCTCAAAGCCAGGGTTCTTTAATGGTATTTAAAAAAAAATTAAAGGTTCCAATATTTGTATTGGAAATGACTTTGTTGTAGGGTTCTACATGGAAACTTTGAGTTCTCCCAGAGACATAACCTAAAAAAAAATAGTTGTTTAAAGTTTGAATGTAGAACCCTACAAGAAAATATTTCCTAATAAAAAAATGTAAGGAATTTAAGAACCCAAGAATTAACCATTAAAACACTTGAAGAACCCTTTAGTACCTGGGGAAGTGTGTTCTCCAAACTCCACCCACGTAGTACTCGGTACACTCGTAGAAAAAAGCGTTCTTTGCGGGTTCTATGCGGGTACAGTATGTTGAACAATTACGTGTTCTTCACTTTAACTACAAAAAAGGGTTCTGTGACGCTGAAGCTTCAGATCTTCAGAGAATCTCCAAATTATTGCTCGTTATTTTCTTCGTAATATCTAGAACTTAGGAGGAGTTTTAAATTTTAGCTGTTGAGGAACAAAATCAGGTTAAATTTTTTTTCCAGCAGTTTCCAGTCAAATGTTTAGAAATTCCTCAAACCTTCAGAAATTGAAATCTAAACAAATTAAGAAACACTGTGAGGGTGTGGTCGAAGACGTATAAACACTGTCCTCGTTTTTATCAGAGATACGTTCGCTTAATTTATCTAACAGTCAAGCGTTTTTAAAAGGATGTGTGGGTTTTAGGCGTGCGCTACGGAACAGAGGAACCCGATTTGTACAGTAAACACAGAGGTGCCAACATTTATGCTTAACTTCAGCATTTATATAATATTTGACTTTGATACTGGAGCTGAAAAATACGTCGTTTTTTTTTTTATTGTTGTTTTGTTTTTTACTAAAGCAGAACGAAACGAAATAAAATTCACCTGGAGGCGTGAACAGTCGAATTCACCGAAGGGGAAAGGACGCGGACGCGTACGATGCTTCTTTTCTTTTCTTCTCGTTGTCTTTTTGTCTTTCACTACATCCCGACTTTACCTCCGTTTTGCCTCAGTCTCGTGAGCCAATAGGAAACGACTAGGCGGGACCACCGACTCTCTGACGTGTATACAAACGGAGTAGACGCTAATTATGAAGTAGCGTTTTTTTCCGCCACGGTCCTTTCTCGGACGTCACGCGGACAAATTCGCCATCGTCGAAATAACACAAGCTTAATAATATACGCTTTTGTTAAGAATTTCACGTTAGCCGTCAATCCTGGCAGCTCCGTAAATACCGCGGTCTCACGTCAGTAGTAGCGTTGCGCGTTCATGTTTGTAATATATCAGTCTGTGTGGTTTGAATTTTTATTTTAAAAAATATTATAGAATAGAATAAATCACGATTTGAGTCGCGTGTCATTTATGAATATTCCTCGGTAACAAAAAGTTGACAAAACAATGCGTCGGCTACTAAAAATTTCATCTAAATGTAAATATTGTGCTGTTTATTTGAAAGATGTGTACATTCTCTCTCTCTCTCTCTCTCTCTTTTTAAATAAAGAATTATTGTTACATTTTTTGCCTTTATGTTTCAAGCAACTTCTTTTCTAAAGCATGCCTATGTGACATTGTGAAGTTAAAACTAAGCGGTGGTGTGTGTGTGTGTGTGTGTGTGTGTGTGTTTTTATGGTTTCTGTTGTCTAGGGATGGAGCAGATGTCTGAGCTCTGTGAATGATTTAAGTGCAGGAGCCTGCATGTCTGAGATAAATGCATTTCATCTCTATGGGGAGTGAACTTGTGAAGAGAAATGTATTCCTGCTCGGCCTGTTCCCTGACAGAGAAAGAGAAAATCTGGTAAGGAGGAGGTTTTCAGCAACGACTCGGGTATTGGAAATGTCAGCGGATGACCAATTACGTAGCGAGAGCCAGATTGTCTGCAGCTCTTTTGCTTTATGAAGTGTCTGTTATTTAGTCCAAGCGAGCGTTTCACGGAGTGTTGCAATCGCTCCCGAGTTTAAACGGGTCTACTTTATGAAAAGTGTGTGTGTGTGTGTGTGCGTATGAGAAATGGACAAAACCCAGAATCAAGCGTTCTCAGTTCTCCGTAGCGCTTCTCATCGTTTCTATAGTAACCGTTCGTCCACGGGGGACTCTCTCGATATAGAATATACTAATAATAAACCAATTAAAAAACGTTCTTGTTGTTGATATTTCGTAAGGCGATGCTTGTTTGATGTTTGTAGAAGGAGTCCCCAGTGTCGGGTAAAGCTGTAACGTTCGGTTTTTGGTTTCCGTGTAACATGACAAGTCTTACTAACTCGAGGAAGGTTTAAAGAGAGAGAGTGGTGAAGGAACTAGTGTTTATAGCTGCTGTAACAAGCACGAATTAACATCGGGTGTAACTATAAACGGATAAAAATTGCGATCGGTGGCAAATCGCTGCCGTATAAGTGAAATAAAACGCTCCAGGATGTGCTGTTCATCGGCGTCACCGCGTCGCGTCGTCGATTATTTTCCTGTAACAGCATCACGCCGAGTGTTTTATTCCTTTAAGCACTTCTCCAGTGGCCTGAGGAGGAAGGAGGAAGAGTCCGACCAGACAAAGCAAAAGGTGAGTCAATGTTAAGGTTTTTATTGATCAGTATCTAAAGGGGGAAAAAAAAACAAGCACACACACACACAGATTCTCTCTCACACACACACACACACACACACACACAGATATATTCAAAGCCTGAAATAAAAGCAGCAGAGCTCCCTTCCTCCACAGTGCACGGGTTAGAATGTAATGTTCTTTCCCCCGTTGCTGGAACACGGTCAAACCCACGCTGCTGCTTCTCTCCACTGCTACTCCATTAGTCCAATTTATTAGAGAATGGAAGAGGAATGATGGGGCTTTGAGAATGCATGCGATTTCACAAGCCAAAATCTTAAAATAGTCTGTTGAGTGGGAATTGTCCTGGGGCAAAAAAATAAATAAAAAGGCTCGTATAAAAGCAGTGGGAGCCTTGGGACGGATTTTCAGAAAGGCTGTGATTTGAAGAGCTGAGTCATGTGTAATTGCTGTTGTGTAAGACTAGTTTGGGACAATGCGCGGCGGGGGGTTGGGTGTTCAATTAGACCAAATGTTGGAGCTTGATTAATAAACCGCTTATTAGTGATCTCAAACCCGGGTCAGTTACTCTGAGCGAAGCTTTTGTAAGTGCAATAACTTACTAATGGAAATCACACACACACACACACACACACACACACAATACATATATATGTTTATCTATATATGTATATAGAATATCAACAAGCCTGGAAGTAAATAATTCATTAGAACACCGTACATTTAGCTTGAAGCTGTGGGAGGAGAAAAGAAAATCACACCGGGGAGGGGGGGAGGGGGGAGGGGATGTTGGGGGGCGTAGAGAGAGAGAGAAAAAATCACGTTTAAATCCTAAAATCCAAACACAAACCCCAACCTCACACACGAAATAATATTAAATTCCTCGCAAGGATAATTACAACAGATTCATTACATTTTCAATTCTTAAACAGCAAAAAGGAAAGAAAAGAAAAAAAATGAACGCACAGAAAATTGTACATGCCCGCACACATGCACACACACACACACACACACACACACACACACACAAGCATTATATTATTATTCTAGAACTCGGATATGCCTTCTTCAGTAGTATTAGAAGTGACAAGGGACGATGCAGAGATGGACTTCTTTCATGGTTTTTCTTTTTTGTTTGTTTATTTTGTTTGCGTGAATCACTGCTATCAGATTGAGTGTAATGCTTAGTAGAACCTGTAGGGTTGGGGGTTTTTTTTGGGGGGGGGGGTGTTTTTTTTTTTTTTAATAGAAACCAAAATTATCCCACAACTATATTAGTGACCTGAGTTCTGAGCTGAGCTGAGATAGCCGCCTAAAGCCAGTCGTAAAATAATCCGCCCAACGAGAACCGGCATCTCGGTTCTGTCACACAATCCCGATCCGCAGTTGTCCGGGTGCTAATTAAGAAAATTCATTTACATGTATTGGTCACACGATGGTTTATACTTTTTTTTAAATTCGAAAAAGCAAAGGGAGCGTGAAAAAATAAACCGTTGTTGCCGCCTCTGAGTAACCCAAGAGCGACACGACCGGTGTCCTACGCGGTACAGGAACACTGTGAGGGATTGAGAGAAGTGCAAGCTCTCAGCGACATCTATACGCTCATGTCCAGTGATTTTTTGAAAGCTAAGAACCCAATTAGACTCGTAAAGAACCCTTTTGTACCGAGCTTGAATTTTATTTCAGAAAACCTTGTCTCATCATACTACACTAGAACCCTTCTAGGTTCTCGATAGAACCCTACAACAGTAGAGGGCCCAAGCAGAATCTTTCAGGAAGCTGAGAACCCTTGAAGACCCCAATTTTCTAAGATTGTACCAAGTACCAAGAAGCTACATGGTAAAGCTCTGCCAGATTCTAGGCGAAAAATAATGAGCAAGAAAAAAAAGGGTTCTTTATGGGTTCTTTAAGGGGTCACTGGATAATTACAGTTTGTTAGCATGCAAAAAAAGGGTTACACTTGGAACCCTCTTTCAGAAGCTAAGAACACTTGACGAAGTTGACTTTTATTTCAGGAAACCTGTATGAACCCTGGCCACGGTGTCCTTTCAAAACCTTCTTGGTTCTTAAGAGTATTTCCCCGTCAGAACAAGTTCCAAGCAGAACCTTTCCGAGAGCCGAGAAGCCTCGAAGAACCCATGTTTCCAAGAGTGTCCTCAGTACCATTCTGAGTTCTAAACCTCTGACAGATTCTATCTGTTTTAAAAAACAAAATCAAGTAAAAAGGGTTCTTCAAGAGACCATTGGGTGATTACGGGTTCTTATCTTGCACTTAATTTTCCGATGACGACTTCAGAATCTCTACAAGAACCCTTTTCTCTAAAATAGTACCATGTATCAAGCTTGAACCTTATTTCAGAAAACCTGCCCAAACCCTGGACATCATGTCCTCATAATCATTCACTCTTCTATGTAGCGTTTCCCTATCAGAACGGGTTCCAAGCAGTACCTTTCAGGAAGCCAAGAACCCTTGGAGAACCCATTTTTCTACGAGCGTACCGAGTACCAAGCTGAATTGTAAAGAAAATAACGAGCAAACGTTTGAGGTTTGTAGCGAACATCTCCTACCAAGTTTATACGCAAAAGGGTTCTTCAAGGGTTCGTTAGATAATCATGGGTTCTTCGTCGCGTAATTCTTTCATTGCAGCTCGTTTAATCAAGAGAGGATTTGGCGAAGGCGCCAACACGAGGAAAACCTCACGGGAAATACGTACGACACTCATACGCACGTCACTAACGCATGCTTTCTGTTGTCATGGCAACACACCCAGTACGCGAAAGAAAGAAAAAAAAATACTGTAGCACAATCAAAGCGACTTTCCTAAACATGAACCTGCCTCCTGTACCAGATCCTGTGCTGCAGCCAATCACGTACATTCGTTCAATTCAGTAATTTAGGCGACGTTGTCGAGCAAGGAACGAGTTCTCACACAAGTTCGAAGACTGCTCGTTTTATTCGCCCTCGCTGGTCTGATCAGTGGACCCATGACGTGGCTTGTCCGAAAAAATCAAAAAGCATATGACCGAAGCAACATTTAAACGCCACCGTGAAACAAAACATAACTAAATTCACGTTTTATTCATAGCTAGGAGCTAACCGCTAATGGTTAAGCTAACGATTAAAAGGTCGTCTGAAATTCCATAACGCGTACGCTTCCTTTTTCCCCCCCTTCCTCTTTGACTGTTCAAGGAGGAATTCCGAAAAGCCTCCCGGTAAGATGACGTGAACGTGGTTCTCGTTTATAAACTGGAAATGGCCTGTCTAAACACGTATCGGATTCTTCCAGAAATTTAAAACAGATTTTGTTTTTACCTGATCTATATCTGGAATCCGGAAGAAAGAAAGAAAGAGAGGCAGAAATGCTGTAAAGCAAATCACGATGGAACTCCGACTGCTTTTAACTCGCGTGGAGTTTAATGTCCGGTGATAAAGGTCCACGATGAGTGTCATGGTGTCAGACTCGAGTGTGGAATGCTGGACGTTTTCAAAGGGACCGCTGCCAAAAAAAATAACGAAGCGAGGATCGAACCCGAGCCTGCGTTTAAACGTCCACGCGTATCGTATTCGAACTGGCCGTCTCTGGAAGATCATACACTCCGATAACGCACCAGAGGTCTCGGCTAAATCAGCCAAATTCATTCTTTAGTCAGTATTTGAGAAATCTGGCACGGACAGCAGGTTATAGTTTGCTGTTATACTCTAGCTTGAGGGGTTTTTTTTTGGGGGGGGGGGGTGTTCTGCCTAACGTCCCGAATCGCTGTGGAATTACTCTTCGTCCACGAAATCTTGTCTCGCTACAAGGTGACCATCGCTAGATGGTGTTTGACGTTATTGTTATTGCCATATAAAGCATGTAGGAAACCCTGACTGAGCTTTCAGACACGCCGCATTGTCACTTCAGGTTAAATATCTTGCCCTGAGTCTCTCTGGGAGAGAAAATAAACGTGGATTGAGATGTAGAGGGTAATATATTTCAACAAATCCATCAACTTGCTTAACTCTCACCTGGGAGCTCTTAGAATGGGAAAATGGCTTTAGCTCTTTCTTTTGTTGTGTGTGTGTGTCTGTGTGTGTGTGTGTGTGAGAGAGATTGTTAACTCTGCACAGAAGGGGAATACATTACATGTGGGGTTTTTTTTTTTTAAGATGCAGCATTTTCTCTGTTTCTCAAATGTCAAAATTCATCAGAAACCAGACACGTAACGAAGCCCTCGCTCGTCTTGCATGACGCTTTTTTTTTTTTCTTTTTTTTTTTTTTTTTATAAAAAGCGCTTTCCACCAGACCGCGCGGTACGACTGGGAAAATTACCCATAATCCTCCATGCCGCTGCAATTTCCACGGCTATGAGGTGTACCCGAGCTGTATTTGATCACATTCTGACGCAGGTACCATGCAAGCTAAGCTAGTAGATGTGGGCGGGACTAGAAAAAGCGTGCAGATCGGTCGAAAAATCGTCCTAATTTCTAAAATAGTCTCTGACGAGTTCGTGTAGTGTCTCCGCGTCTTCTCAAAAATCCTTTTCTGCTGGATTTATTTACAATCGTATATTTCAGACGGTCCCGTCAGGATTTTCTGCGATCGCAGAAATGAACGCCGCATCAACCAGACGCCACGTGACGTCGTCACCAGCACGCGTTCAGCCAAAGCCCTCTGCGATTCACGTGCATCAAACATGCGTACAGCCGACAGGTCTCATTTACCAACGAACATCCCTGCGAAAGCGCACGCAAACAGAAATGTCCCACAACGAATTTTGAAAACCGCCACGGCAAAACCGAGCATTTCTGTCCGCGACGATGACGAAAAAAACGTTGCGAAATCCTGTACGGACCGAATCCGATTACTTCGAACTTGTCTTAATCGTTCTCCAGGTCAGATTATACGACGTGACGAGCGTCTAACGATAAGGAAAATGTCTGCGTACGATGCCGCCCAGGCCATCAATCAGCGTGATCGGGAAATCGCTTAAACGTACGTTCTTCAAACTGCGCTTCAGGTGAATAAGGAGATTGTTTTTTTCTTCTGTCCGTTCGCACAGTTTTGTTTACGCTTCTCCATCGCCGCTACCGTATTTGTTGCCGAGTTTGCTATCTTGCTACGTCTTTGGTCAAATTGCTAAATCTGCCATTCATACCGCGAGCTCGTCGAATCCTGCGTTCTTACAGCGCCGATCTCGGTTCTTCTGACCCTTTTTTTTTTTTGCTTGAAAGTCATCAAATGTGAACCGGCTTTCGTCCACATCTTCCCGTAAATTGTCTCGGGCACCTTAAGGTCCTGCACGTCCAGGGTCGCTCTTTCACCATCGCACACTGCTCCGCGTGGCCGCACCGCATGCCGAACACAGCGCTATCAGATGTAAGGGAATATTCTTCAGTGCAGTGTAGAATGATTTAGACTAGTTATGAGCATAAAGTGATCATTTTGCTCGAATGGAAAGGAAAGTTACGTTTTTGTTTTGTTTTTTCTCCTTTATATGCAGATTAAGTAGGTAAATGTTTTTGGACTTTTGGGTAAAGATTCGTCTATGACCGGTGGTGTCCAATCTTGTCCACAAAGGACCGCTGTGGGTTCGGGGTTTTCATCCCAATCTGTTCCTGATTCCACCTGCTTTCAGGTGTGCCTCTGCTTTGGTTGGATTGAAAACCTGCACCCACTTGCACCCTTTTCCGGATAAGATCGGACACCACCGGTCTGTGAAGTCGTGAAAACGTTAATGTTCTCAGGCCTGTTTTCTGTTTAATTACTCTTCACAGCTAGGACCTACAGGTTCGTCTGATAAGTGCAGGGGTTTCTTTTACTTGGATTCGATTTATTTATCGGAGTATTTTGAAGTTTTATCCCAGGAACTAGCAATCCTTAACCACAGCTCACTTTGGTTAATTCTCATTTCTCAAATTATCAGATTGATCTCAGATCATTCTCTTCCTTAAGAGGATTTCCTTCATAGGGTTTTGATTTTAAATTTTGAATAATAATAATATCCGTTTTCTGTTCTCCGAGTCAGTCCACTCCCTCACCGTCTTTGTCCTTCGCCACACGTGGCATCGTGGTCGCTCTGCTATTCGCTCACGCTCGTGTTTTTATTTTTATTTTTTTTTTATTTATTTATTTTTTTGTGTGTCCTCTTCACCGTCTCGTTCTCTCACTGCGTCGTTAAAGAACACCACGAGCGACTGTGCCGGTGCGTCTGGGCGATCATGTAGCCCAGGAGATGGCTGCACTGTGTTCCTTGGCTTTCATGCGCAGAGCGGCGATGCTGGACGACTTCCGGTCAGGGTCCATGTTCAGATCGTATCCGTTGATGCCACTGCTCATGCCTGGACTCCCAAACAGACTGCCCATGTGGCTTTGTCCCATGTGACCTCCGGGACTGGGCACGCCCAGGAAGTCGGACACTCCGCTCGCAGCGTGGGGGTGAGGGGTCATGCAGGAAGTCACCGAGTCGCACGGAACGACGCAGCCTGGCACCGGGGACGCTGCGCTGCTGCCTCCGATCCATGAGGGGTTCTGGATCTGTGATGCAATGGAAAGAAAACACACGCCTGTTAGTCTTATTATCACGTCTCTGCAATCGATAAGCGATTGATTCAGACACAAGACGTTTGTTTAAATAGTCTTTTAAATACCTCTAAACAATACTTTTCAAACTATTTAAAATAAACTGTATAGACAATTTCATACGACTGTAGTACTAATGAAATGACCAACATAACGTCCCAGGAACATCTCAACAGCTTTATCCTCATTTCCATGCCACCATATCTACATATTCATAAACACGCAAATAAGGAAACGCCCCCAGACCCTCTACATCGCTAACATTCGCTGAACTTAACTAGCTCAAATTAGTGCCACGGGTGGTTTCCAGGATTCATCTCCGTTTACCTCACCCAAACCTGTCAAAATATATGTGTCACCATGACAACCACATTAGCTAAGTTAGCTAAATTCACCCTGACTTATAAACAATTTCTATACAAAAGCACAGAGAAAGTCTTTTATGGAAAAATAAATAAATAAAAATGCAACCCAAACACTGATCTATATAATCGGAGGAGTGCGTCTTCTAAACATCACGGTTCTGAGTTCATCCTGAGTCTGATGTTGGTTTGTGACCGTACTGTGGTAGTCAAACGTTGTTGTTTTTTTTTTTCTTTGTACGAGTGTATGAGTATGTTCGTGTAAGAATGAATATATAAATAATATCTACGATTTCAACACATTCTCGTCATTCTAACACGAGTCTATGTAGAGACGTTTCCTAAACATTCTGGCGAAACGAACGTAGAGCAGTTCCCACCAAGAAGTTCTCTTCAAGAACTTCTAAAGGCTTCTAGTGATTAGATGGACAGGTGGGCATCATTACGGTTGGAGCTAAAGTCTTCAAGAAGGTCGAGCTCCAGGAACCGGGTCGGTGACCACTGACGTACCGGAAGTGGCCAGCCAATAGGGGGCAGTATCAATCTGTGCCCATACTAGACCACTAGAACTCTGCCTACAGTTTTTCCAGCTTGCTAGCATAACCAGCGCTAAATCGTATAAAGGTTCCAGCTAGTAAACACGATGACGTCATAAACCCTCCCCGAAAGGCCCTGTGTGGAAACTGATTTCTTGCGTTTGAGTAACTGAAATTCGAATGCGGTTAATCTGACAGCTGTAGACTTTTAGAGACGAGTTCAAATCTAGGCCCTGGAAGGGTTCTTTGGTTTTATAAGTGTTTCTTTAACAGAAACTGGAAACGCTACGAAGAGCACTACGAGTGCTGTGTGTACAACATGCTTTAGTTCTGGCATTCCTTTGTTTCCTGAAACTTGCGCACGTCGTCAAAACTCTCGTCTCGGCCGTGACGCCGGGTCCCAGGGGCGCTTTTTAAAATGAAAAAAGAAAAGAGAGAGAGAGAGATTTATCAGGCACTTTGAGGTTCTCAGCCTCACTCAGAAGAGGAATGTCTGTCTGTGCTTCTCTTCAACACCTAGCGTGACTCTGTGGATCTGTCTTTTCTGCTGAGAGGAGGAGCGTGGAGGGAAGTGAAAGGGCAGCGCTCTGTGTGTGTGTGTGTGTTGAAGCGAGGGGATCTGAGGGAGGGCTGCCTCGGAGAGAGATGAAAGCCCTCTCAGGGAGATGCCCCAGATGTGCGTCGAGTTGCATTCCACAGCTGCAGGCCTGCTCCCTGAAGAGCCTCCTCTGCTCTCCCACTCTCCTGCAGATTCACAATAAATCCGGGGGAATCTCTCGCTCTCTCGTGCGGGCGTGTCTCACGCCGCCGCGGCCTCCGATCCCGACCGGACTCCTGGGACGCGAGAAGCCTCGAGCTTTCCTCCGATCCCACGCGGTGTTTACGACACACAGACCCGCTGTCGTTAGTTACTCTGTATTTACACGACAACGCCGGTCGAGTCAGGAATAACACTCTCCATGTCCTCCTGTCAGAGGAAAATAATCAGTGACGGCGTGGCGACGAAGCCGAGTTCCTGTCTCCTATACGAGCAAGCCTCGAAGTGTTTTATCCCTCTACCGCGACGACGGTCTGACAACGATCACAGATCGCGTTCATTGTTATCCGATTATAGTTACGACGGATGTTCTTCTCCGAAATGACTCCCTGTTCTCACTTGCGTCATAGCAGCTATAAACAGTCACTCCCTCACCAGCCCTCATCTTCCCGAGAAACCACGACGGAGCGTAAAAACCGAACGTTACAGCTTTACCTCTGACTGTCGCAAGGTGCTGACACCGGGGACTCCTTCCATAAACCTTACAGAATATACAAAATCTACACCATCTCAACGATTGCACACTTTTAAATCCATCTACGTACAAGTCCCGGTGAACGAGCTGTTGCTATAGAAACGATAACGTATTAGAACGAGCACGTTCATGTATATAAACCTGGGGTGTGCCGATGCACCGAGCTGCTGTTATAGAAAATTAACCAACACCTCCTGACCAATCAGAGTCCAGAACTCAGAGACACTCTGCGTTAATTAATGTAGCCTAACAGTAATAGGATAAAAATATGATTTCTGTAAGATGAGAGGAACATGTTTTGAGGCCTTTTATTGCACGTGCTATTTTTATTGTACTGTAAATGGACAAAAAAAACCCCAATGATGTGTAGACACTGGCATGTTTCAGTAGTGTGTATATAGATATATATATAAATTCCTCTGGTATTTGCTTTAGTTGAGACAATTAGCTGTACCTGGGCGTAGTTCTCCGGCCGAGTGAGGAGTGGAAGCTCGTAGGCGGTGGAGAAGTGCGTTCGGACCTGCTGCATCTGTCCGAAACGTTCCCTCTTCCTCCACTTGGCTCTCCGGTTCTGGAACCATACCTGCAGGAAACGGAGGTATTTAAGAAACACGTTATAAATACTGTTTATTTTTCGTCGTTTAATCGACGATGTGATCGTTATCTGTGCAAATCGAACTCCGGCAAGAAAACTTGGACACGGATTAATTAAAAAAAAAGAAAGAAAGCAAAAGCAATAAAGTTTTGTCCGTTAAGAGCCAGGATGTTGCAAAAACGCTCCGTCAGAACTCCTCTTGGCTGTTGCAGAGCGGCGTATTATTTTTCAGCATCTCTTCCCATAGTTCATTGAGACCTGCGTGGTGTTTGATGTTGTAGGAGATGACGGATTGCGAAGGCCTCCTCGGAGGTTTTTTTTTTTTCTTCCCCTCCTCTATTGGAGCCGTCAGTAACAGCAGGAGGTCGAGAGGGGGGTGCAGGAACCCACCGGGGCCATAGGTCTCGGAGAACCGTGTCACTCCTCCACCTTCGCTCATGATAGATTGGAAGAATGTGTTTTAAAAAATCTGAGTGGAACAGCGTCTAAGTGATTTCACTCCACAAACACTCGTACGCTAATAATAAACGTTTAGTGACGTGAGGTGTTTTGGCGATTGGTCAGGTCTTAGTTGGTGTGTTTTTTTTATTCTTTTTTTTTCCCAATGATTGTATTAATATAGTGATAAATTGACACGGTGCACTTTTCAAAAACATCGCACGTGTTTCGAAATGTTTTTAGAACGTTTTTAGTAACAGTAACAAACTGAACAAAAAAAATTTAAAAATCCTACATTTTATCGACTTTTTAAAATTTTATTTTAATGCGGCACTTCTGACACTTTGCTAGCAGACCTTTTTTTTTTACGGGCGTGACGCAACGCTAGCATCGGTTCCGTGCTCCGCGATCTGTATACGTATTTGGATTTAAACCGGACGTGGGTGTGGCCTAAACTGGAAGGAGTTTTTCCTCTTATTTTCTTTGCGCTTATGTTCAATTTTTGGATCCCAGTCCTGAGGTCCTTTCTGTCAAGTTTTCCAAAAGAAAAAGAAAAAAAAAACCCCACGAACAATACTCCTCTTATTTGTACCTGTTTAAAACTCATTATCGGAATCGGAATATTTCCCTGAGGTTACATCCTGAAAGCGAGGTACTATATCGTACAAATGTCTTCAAGGATCGTTGTGTATTTATTTTTCTCACGTTGTCCGCCCGTATCTTTCAGATCGTCGTCTCTCGTATCTTTTTATTATTTGTGAATTTCTTGAATCACACAATCGCAGGCGTTTGGTTTTTGTTTTTTTTTTTTTTGCACGAGACAAAAGCGTTCCTTTAGAGTTTGAACTCCGGGCTGGAAAAGAACATTTGGCCCAATCATCCTGCCGATCTTTGGTCCACTGACATGCAATTTTCCCCTCGGTTTCCACACGTGCGTGCAACTCCAACGCAATTAAAAAAAAAAAAAACCCGAGAGCGAAAGAAACGAAGCCGTTCTTCTAATTCCGCAGCGGAGCAGACAATCAAAGACAAAAGATGGAGGGGATGGTCCTTAATACAGACAATGTGGAGAGAATTTCACGTCAGTTCCTCAAACAAAACGCTAGCAGATCCTCAGCATCCCCCCCTCCCATCATCCCCCCTCCCCCACTCACCCCTTTGTGCTTAGACTAGCATAGCACAGCATTCTCATGACAAAAGTCTACCATAATTACCTCTGACAACTGATCCTAAAAGCGTTGTTTATGAGAGCATTATTATGTTTAAACTGCCATCAAAGGCTGAGAAAGCGATCTAAATACAGGCCAAGTCTCAGATGGGTTTAAGTCTGGCATTTTCCACCGCAGCCAAACAGAGAGACGTCATCTCGCTATCTGCTCTCTGAGAAACCTGATCGCACTGCCACTCTGATTGCACTTTATGTCACGTCGGATCGCGGGGCTCCTTTAGATTAAGGTTCTCTAAAATGACATCGTTTTACCACGAATAAACCACGAACATCGATACGTCCTGAAAAAATGAACTCAATCAATCAATCGATAACCAACACACGCGTTCATCGACCGGTCCATAATGATCAGGACGAACGCGTTCACGGTCATTCACTGGCAGAGATGTCATTATGTAATTATGAAGCCCGACACCGTGGATCGTCGTGGAACCAATCAACAGTCGACACGTGTATTTCCTGTTCCGGATTCTGATCGGTCAGAAGTTTTGGTTTTCTTTCAACGGCGGCTCGGACCGTAGCGCAGCGGCGCGCCGCAGGTTTTGTATTACCGCGCTCGTTTCAACTCGTTATCGTTTTTTTTTTATATATTTCTTATTAAGTCCAAGAAAGTCAAAAGCAGCTGGTGAAAGGGACGACCGTTTCCACAGCGCTACAGGTCACTGTAAATGGATAACAAGTACACAAGAAGAAGCAACATCCGCTGAGGTGTAAGAGGAATAAAACACATAATCACAGGAAGTCATCAGCTCTGGGGTGGTAACACCGAGTCCGTTTCCTCGCACCGTACCGGTCCTTTAACGTTACCCGTGACCGTTTCCAAAACGTTTTAGACGTGTGTGTTTTTTTGTAAAAAAAAAAAAATTGTTTTAAAGGAACGTTATTTTTTTCATCGGTTACGCCGCAGCGTGTAGTTTAAGGGTCGCACGCGCTACACACAGTGTGTGTACCGGATTGTGTGGCGGTGAAGGAAAAAGCAGTCGCTTGTCCCCGTTTTCTTCCTGTCCCCTACTTTTTTTTTTTTTTTTTTTATCTCCGCTCTTCAGTCGGGGAAATTGAGCAAAGCGAGACGGGATCGTTTCAAACCCAAGCTTGTTTTCATTTTATGTTTAATTTCCTGACGCCTAAGCCCCCCGGCTTTCCGACGCTGCTCCTCCAACCCCGGAGAGGCGTGCCGACGAGAAAAGGTGGACGTATTCCCTCGCTCCTCTGCTCTCCTCTTTCTGAACTCGAAGACACGAGCCAGCGCAGAGGCGTGTAGAGTTTCTGCTCTCACCGAAAAAAAGCAAAAAAAAAAAAAAAAAGCCCGCCTTTGTACCAGAGAGACCGAGAGGCCAGAGCTTTGAGGGAGGATTGTCCGAGAGCAGAGTTCACTTTAAAAATGTCTTCTCTTTTTTCCTGTCGCTGTCCCATGGACTTTCCTCCTCTGTGTACTTTTTTTTTTTTACAACAAAAAAAACAAGAAGGAAAAAAAAAAAAAAAAAGACTTGTTCAGTGGCTGGTTGTGAGGCGAAAAAAAGAAAAAAGAAAGAAATATTTTTGTGTGTTTAGCACGCGTGGTAACGATGCAGTAATTGGTAAAGACGTTGACAGCTAAAGCCACTTAGACGCTTATTACAGAGCTTTATTTATGTTCCAGCGCTGGAGGAGAGCGAACAGAAACACTAAACTCGGCCCAGCGGAAAGAGGGGAAAGATCAGCTTTGAAGTCATGAGCAGCTTTGAGGATTGATCGTCTGGTTCTGCTGTCACTCAACTTCACCTTTTTTTTTTTTTTTTTTTCTGCAAACAAAACAGCAGATATGAAGCTTTTCAGGGTTTTTTTTTTTTTTTTCTTTTTTTCTAGCATGGCAGTATTTTTGTTTATTTATCAAACCAGGCGCATACGTATTCAAATCCACGCCTGGTTTTTTTATGAGGGGTGCAATAACTTATGCCAGATTTGACAGACATGACTGCTAATTGTGAATGAACTCGGCCAGGCACGTTTGGCCAGCTCTCTGTGTGCGTTTCTTTCCATGACATTTTTATTTCCATTTCAGAGAACGCCGTCGTACGAAAACCGCGCGCCGTCAGGATGAGGTGCGGGTTATTACGGAGCGGAACCTCGGGCATCTACCTGACCCTCGTGTTCACGGCCGGCCCGGAGGAGCAAAAAACACAACCTTTTATTTGTATTTCTCCGTGACAATACATCTGTAGGCCTTGTGGATAGATTTGAACAGCTTTGGAACGGTAACGTCGCCCCCTGTCTCCATAGTTACGGCGTGATGTATTCGTTATTATTCATCGGAGACGCGGCGAGATCGACGCACATCCGCATGCGACCGGCGTTCTTGGGTAACGCTCGCGGACTAAAAGCGGATCTGTGTTTTAATCCGGGCGACCGGGACGAGGTTGAAGGTCACGAGTGAACTCCGGCACATCCAAAAAAAAAGCCTCCAGCGAGGTTCTCTCACCCGGCGAGGAGCGGAGGGAGGGAGGGGGAGGGACGCATTCTTTCCCGAGCAGGACGTTAATGAAAAACAAACAGTTTAAATCCCGGCGTTCTTAGTAAAGTGTGCACGTGCTGTCGGGTAAAACGGGTTCTCCCTGTGTGTCACTCAGAGCTGGAATGTAGCCACGGTCCTGGAAGGATTATATGCAAATATGAAGGGGGGGGGATCAGAGGGTCACGAGTTCTGGGTTTTTCCAGACGCAGATACGCTGTAATTCAGAGGTTCTGGTGAAGGCCATGGGTGGAACCCGACACCGTGTATGTACCGTCCTTTCCCCCCCCCCCCTCCTCTGCTTCACACGTTGATCTGGATATCTGAAGGTTTTCCGAGTTTTTATCGCCTGTGTTTATTCTCGCTGGTCCTCTTTGTAACCTCGCACTTCAGTTGTAAGCTTTATCCGGGTTTGAAAACGGGTTTTGGGGAGTTGTAAGGTTCTGACTGACGGTTTCCGGGGGTTTCACCACATATCCAGACACAGTTTTAACTCTCAGAGAAAAATTGAAAGCGATATTTCGGTATAACATTTGTCGCATAGGTTCAACGGCATGTAAAGAGCCCGGATTCTAACATTCACTCGGTATCGGCAATTCCAAGACCTCTCTGTCTTGACGTTGCGTTGCTCCTCGACGCAACGTCCGTACCAAAGAATTAGTACGGTAACGTGCAAAAGTTTGTACACCCTTACTTCCAGTATACCGAACCAAAAATTCTGTGAGCCCTAACCCTAGCCCTAAATCCTAACCCTAAAAACGAACCCTCCGTTTGACGATCTGTCCTTGACGCTTGTGCCTAGAATGACTTTTTCAGTCCTCGAATCTTTGGACACGTCTTTGTGTTATTTTCCATTTCTGAATCGTGATTTTTACTGTTAATAACGTCTCTAAACAGTGATGTCTTTATCATTTCTCTAAACAGTGATGTCTTTATCTGGTGTTGCTGAAAGCTGAAGGTCTTAACAAAGTGAACGTCTGATTTATTTATTTCAATTATTTTTCAAATCAGTAAGGTCGAACATGAGACCGGAGGTGCAGCCTAGCAACTTTTAGGCTTGGTGGTGAATAAAACCGCTGAGACTCGGTTGCCATTAAGTGCCATGGAATTCTCTTTTGTAGATGATCTTCTGTAGAAACGAAAACGCCGTCCATGTAGTATTTCTGTACGCAGAATTATGCACTCAACTATTTTTGTAGCCTCCTCAGACAGGTCATGAGGAGAGCGGTGCTAGTGTTAATGCTTAAAGGCTGTAAGGAGGAGCGTAACGTGGATTTTACCTGGACTCGAGCCTCTGTGAGGTCCGTCCTGAGTGCCAGCTGCTCTCGGGCGTACACGTCCGGGTAGTGCGTCTTCTGGAAGACTTTCTCCAGCTCTTCCAGCTGATAGCTCGTGAAGGTGGTGCGGTTACGTCTCTTCTTGCCCTTGTTGCTCTCTCCCTCACCTTTGTCCAGGGGGGAGGCGAGCTCAGAGCTGGGTCTGTCCTGAGGAACCTTGGCTCCCGGATCCTTCACGCTGAGGTAGCTACCATCCATCCCTGTGGGGTCGGTGTTCGCCGGCAGGTCCGAGTCGGTCAGCCCTGTGGTGTCTTTACCTGGAAATAGTGAGAGGTGGGGGGGGGATTGGTTAGAGCTGCGAGATTCGAACTGAAGGATGTTCACCCTTTGCAGGGAGTAAACAGAATGGATTTTTAGGAGAATTTTTTTAAAATGAGAAATGTCAAATGTTTTCTGTAATTATAGATGATTTTAAAGATATATAAAAAAAAGACTTCTCCACCATTATGTTCTCATAAAGTAGATGATTATATTGTGGAAACCATTGGCGAATATGGGCCATCTGGGAAGATCCAGAAGAGTACATTACAGTTCTGCAACTTTTTGAGAAAATTGTTGGAAAAGTGAAAATTCACATCGCAAAAAAAAAAAGCAACAAGTTAAATGGCCAAGATAAGAAAAGACGACGACATGCTCTTTTAGAAGAGGCGTTCTTCAGGTGCTTCCTTTATTTATCAACTCTTTCACTCAACACTCTGAGGGTTCTCCAAGGGTTTGTTGGATAATTCAGGGTTCTTGGCTTCCAAAAATGATTCTACTTGGAACTCTTTCTAAAAGGGAACAAATGAAGAAACAAAATGGTTCAGCCCCGTACCCAGTGGAGCAAGAATGTTTGCGCATTAGAAAACGTTCAGAGTTAAACCCTTTTATGGAAGATAAGAACCTATAATTATGCACCAAACCCTTAAAGTACACTTGAAGAATGCTTTTTTTATTATTATTTTTTTTTTTAAGTCTGTGTATGTATGGATTCTCTGTACATAAAGGTGGATTCAAGTGGCTTGTAGTGCTTGGTCCACTCTTAGAAAAAAGGGTTCTTCATGGGTTCTTTAAGGGTTCTATGGATATTTACCAGGTCCTGGCTTTCAAAAATGATTCTACATTGCCAGAGGAACGACTGAAGAAAGTTACAGGCTCTAGATTTGACCTAAAAATGTGGATTCTAGAGTGGTTCAACCTTTTTGCTCGATTTGTGCCAAATATATATATATATATATGTGTGTATGTTCTATTAAGGTGAAATGTGTGCTTGTCTGAAAGTGAGCTGGTTGTACTTCGTCCAATTTCATACCAGTGATGTCATACGAAAAGGTCTGAGTGCAAATCATGTCCTTAACCATAACTTGATCCTTTTTGTGTCTTTTCTTAAGACTTGGGCAAATTATGAACTTTTATGAATGATACCTGAATGCATGGAAGACCCTGCATCACAGTAAATGAATAAAATTGTCAGATGTTGTTAGATGAAAAACGGGATTATATCGCGCGTGTGGTATTTCAGCCGCTCAGATGCACACCTGCGTGTCCTACCGCTGGCGCGTGAAAACCGATTTTGATCCAACGCGTCCGAGAACGATCCAGAGCTCCTTTGGCTGTTTGTGTGCCTGGAGCGAGAGTGTTGGTGTCAGGCCTTTGGCTTGGTGTAATATCTGAGCATGTCTGACTTGCTCCACTTACGGCTGCCAGTCTCGGCTTGTAAATCAAGTGCTCATATGAAACAGATACCCAGAAACAGATGTAATTGCAGCCTGATAGAAAATTGCAGGTTTCCTCCTCCATGGCTGGAATCTCCTCAGCGGCCTCGTACACACACGCTTGTCTGAGTGATCCGCTGCGACACGGAGAACCGGGCCGGTCACGACGCCAAACTGACCGAGCGATGAGACGCAGGAGTGGTAATTTTCCGCGTCGAGCCACGGGAAATGCACATCAGCTCAGCTGTGAAACCTCAGTCCGTCAGGCAGAAAATGGATCAGATTTTTTTTATATCCTGCTTACAAAGATTCAGCTTCTTCCTATCGCCTCAGGCGGTATGGAGGCATTATTGTTTTCTCATGCTGCAACAACGAAATAGAGCTGACGAGTAAAGGTGTGTGCGATAAGTCTCTGGCGTGTGGACCACATCGGTACGGTTTGAGCACGGGAAGCATCGGCGATTACACTACGATACGAATTTTATTTACGTTGGATTTCTGAAAAAAACCCAAAACAACTGACTTTCTTACTTACCGACTGACTGACTCGTTCACTCACTGATTCATTTGCTAACTCACTGACTCATTGACTGACTTCTTGGCTGACTCGCTTGATTGACTCACTCACTAACTTAATCACTTGTCGACTCAATCATTCATTCACTCCCTCACTCGCACGTTCACTCACTGATCGTGACACTGACTGACTGACTCACTCACTGACTCACTTATTCACTGACTCCCTGACTCATTCACTGATTCACTCACTGATTGTGACACTGACTGTGCCAATTATTCAGTGAGCGAGTCAGTCAGTCACTCACTGACTCACTACCTGACTCATTCACTCACATACTGATTTGCTCACTGACACACACACTGACTCACTTCTTCATTGACTCCCTGACTCATTCACTGATTCACTCACTGACATGCTCACTGGCACACACATTCACTGACTCAATCATTCACTCACACACTGACTTATTCACTGACTCTCATTCACTGATACACTCACAGACTCACTCATTCACTGACTCACTCATTGACTGACGCATTCACTGACTCACTCACTCATTCACTAACTCACCAACGCTCACTCATTCACAGACTATAAAACACCTAAATGTTCATTAGCTCGTCTTTGCGCCTTCTCTGTTCAGTTTAAAGTGCAGGAAAAGTTTTCAGGAAAAGTTGTGGCGAATATCCAGTGCTATTTCAGTCCCACAATGCACTCTGATACGGAATACCCATAATGCACTGTGCTGTTTGGCTGAATCTTGTCACCATGCTTGTGGAAGATCTTTCAGCCGTTTCAGACTTCTTACGAATGGAAACGGAACATTGACATTCATGTGTAGTCAATACACTATGGTATTGTCTTTAGGCTCCATCCACGTCATATAATCACGTGTAAAGCGTGTGAAGTTTACATTGCGTGCATTAATGTTGCTGCAGTCAACGAGTGATGAGCAAACCTATGGAAGTGTTTTGCGGACGATATTAAAAAGAAATTGCAAACAGTATTTGCAATTTGGGGTCCAGATGCATTTCCCCTGCCTTGCACAGAAACCTGCCAATCAGTCTTGGGGGCGGGGCTATACTATTGAGGGGCGTGTTCGTATTTACAATTTGTATTTTACAATTATTCCAAGATTATAGTCGTCTGCTTCACAGGATATCTAACGTATTGTAGTGTTATGATTCAGTATTTGTTTATATAGGATATCATTTGTTAATAATTATGAATTATTTGAATTTTGCCGTTTGAATATTAGCAGGCCGCGTCCGCCACGCCGAGGAAACGAAAACGCAAACGGTTCGATTGCTATTACTGTTTCAATATGACCGGATCGTGACGCGGAAATTTGAGCATTGTGAACATATGTCTCTCAGTCGTCACGCGACAGCGTCCTCGCGACTTTTACCGTTTGAACACTAAGCGTACAGCGTGTTTACATTCCCATGTCCGAGGGAGACATTTGAATGCACCGCCCCGAACCGTGATCAGACACGTGCTCATTCGGTCGCAAGCGTATGACCTTCGGCAGTAACGGACCGTCCAGGCCTTTTAAACTAGTATCGATTTAGCTTTTTTATGGACTGGCCCGATGCGCTCGAAACTACAACAGCGTATAAATTGAATAGAAATCCTCACATATCTGTTTGAAATAGAGATAGCATTTCAGTGCTTGTTCAAACTTCGGTAAGGAATCAACTCTTTTAAAAGTCGCAATTTCCCGAATTCACTGATGTTCTGTCTTTGCCTTATTGTTCGTATTTGTTTATTAGCATCGTCTAGGATTTTGGAACATGAAACAGAACATACGAACCATGCTCTAGAGAACCGTCAGTGCCAATAACGTTGACATGAAGCATTGCGTTCTTAATACGTCTGCTGTTCACTACCTGACTCGCCTCGTTTTGGATAAATGCTGGACCACTTATTGGTGTAAACAGTCAGCGATGTGAATAAATACCCCCCGAGGGTCTGCTGTTGGTGCTGTGTGTTGGCGAGATCCCTGTGAGAGCCGCCCGTACAGGACCGAGTGCTTTCTCTGGTCACTGTGGCCTTTGTGGCCCTGACAGACGTGGACCCAGGGCTCGGGGGGTGGGGCGGGGGACATAATGGCTCCCATATTGCCTCCCGCTCAGGACTGACACATCCTGTTAAGCGAGAGGGAGCGAGCGTAAATATTTTCAGCTTTCGCTTTGAGATGCCGTGTGCCTCAGACTGTCAGACTGTTCGCAGTCGCTGCCTGGCGATCAAAGCGTCTCGCTGATACCTTGTGGCGTTCATGCCTTTGGACTGACGTGGAGTATTGTGACAATCCCTCGCTTGTTAGAGTTCAGGATTGAACCTGGCGGCGAGGTTTCTCCGTCGCTCAAAGGGAACAGCGGTTCTGCGCTCAGAGTTCCTCCATATGGCCGTGTAACATGACCCGGGCCCGAAACCTCACTGCAAATCGGTTGTGTCAGAACGGGAAAGGTTTGGAGACGACTGCGGTCGAACGGCGTCGTAAAAGGGCATGTGGGCACAGCATTTAGCTGAGGGAAGAAGAAGAAAAAAACCCAGCTCAAGCTTAAGGCAAATATGAGCTGTGGAGGTCACTGTGAGTCTGTTCCCAAACCCCAAACCCCAAATCCCTGTCTGCTTTTACAAATTATACCAAACAAAAGTCATGCTTTATACATGTCCTGTAATTCCTCAGCTTTCTAAATTTCTATTAGAATAAACAGATGTAATCTCTTAAAATGTTTCCAGTTTAACTAGTGCAACAACACACCCGTGGAACGTTTTAACTCTAAGACCGTCCACCACCTCCAACATACAGAAAAGAGCAGTCTGGAGATGATCGTTTTCCAGCCCCAAACCCCAAATAAGACGAACGGCATAGGCCTACCACGTATATGTTGTCGGACCTCTGATCTAAAGACAGGCCTTTATCAGGATACCCGTTGAACTTTTTGACACGTCAGGAAGAACTACAAATGGAACGCGGGTTCACGAGTAGGCTAGGAGAGGCTGAGGTTCAGCTCCGGGACTAATTGGCTGTTTAACCCGAGTGTATTCACACCCTGCCTGCTTAGCAAGAACGGGGCTTGTAAATCTCTAGTTTTACACTACCTACGCTCCACGCGTTCGCACTGGAAGCTGTTCCAAACGTCTCGCCGTTCGATACGTCTAATAAAGACTGGAGGGCACCTCTTATACATTCCATAATACATGCATGAACGATTTCAGGCCCTCGTTCCAGACACGAGCGCGCTAAAAAGGGTGCCTCTCCTCGCGACAGGAGACGCCAGAGGCTCCCGGCCCCCGTAAGATGTCAGTACTCGACCCTCGAGTTAGTCAGGGTCATATCTTTACAAGGGGCAGCGATTTATTCCCAGTTGAAAATGGGCGAATACATCAAAGTGTAATTTAACTGGCTGTAAAGCGGCAGGGCATCCCCCGTGCTCTTTATGCAATCTGATGGGCAAGGTCAGCACCGGGCAAATAAAAAGCAACACTATAAATTAGGCACGCCAGGGTTTCTGCGAAGGGTTAATGACAAAATAGTTTGGACCTAAAAAGGCTGAAATATTATGTATATATATATGAAGATGTTATATATTCTGAAAGAAGAGTGTGTGCTCAGTGCTCATGGTATATTTTGAATTGTTTGGATGTGAGAGCGGTGGGGGCGATGGGGGGATTGTGTGCAGACAGTTTGTTCTGCTCTGCATTTATTCGTGTCTCTAATTGGGTTTGTTTTCTGTTCGTACAATATGAAAAAGATCGTAACGGGGCCGAGCTCTGAAGTCTCGCCAGTCGTCTGAAACGTGCTTCCGTTTTCTAATTATTTCAGGCTCTTTCACACACACACACACACACACACACACACGTGTCCTGAGATTGATGGCTGGAATATGAACGTTGACGCATGGACAAGAACCGATTATTATTTGTTTTGTTTTTTTTAAAGCAGTAACTGTTTAATTCACACAAGATATTATTAGTAAACTGCTCCAAAGTGGTCCCGTGTGTAAGCCGTCTGCAGAACCTGAGCCAGTTTTTACGTTCGCAGAAATATATTCATAGAAATTCCATTTGACCTTGTGTTAATTGAACGTTGGGTTTCAGTTTACCACACACACTTGGGCTAACTGGCTCTGAGCAGCATTTCTAATTAATCGGCTCCTCTTTTTGTTTTTTGTGGGGTTTTTTTCCCCCCTTCACTGATTACTTAGACCGGTATATTCCATCCTGGCCACAGCATTCTTTTCCTTTTTAACGTTTTAAACATTTGAGGCTTTATAAAAAAAAAAAAAAAAGAAGAAGAAAAAGGCCCAGTAGTGAGAACCCGAGCCGTCCACAGAGAAGTCCAAACACACCGCTAGTCCTGAGGGAGGGTTTATCCCAGCGGGCTCCAACAAAGAGCACACGCTGTGCAAGAAAACACGGCATTTCCTTCAAACCTCTGCTGGTGATAAATCTCTCCTCTGTCTACTCATCTGAGGATCTCCGAGCGCTCGCTGCGGAGTGATTTAAACTCCAGCCTGTTTAAAGTCTCAGCAGATTTATTCATAGATTAACAAACTTTAAAACCATCCCGACAGGGTGTTAATGTTATGTCCTGGTTCGCTGTTAGTCATGTTTTTGATTATAACGATGAGAAATCATTCTGAAGGTCGTTTAGGAAAGACGCTGCGGGTGGAAACGACCATCAGAGCTGTCGACTATTTGGATCGTTAGGATGCAAAAACGCAACAGAAACATTTCACTAGTTCGCCGCGTTATCTGAAACTTCTGAGAAGGCTTTAAGTCTTCGTGTCATATCACTGAAAGCTTGTTTCCTGCTCTGTATCGAGTTATGTGTCATTATGATGGCAATATACATTAGAGTTATCCTTTAGAAACCTTATCTATAAACATATATATATATGTCTATAAACCTTATAACCCATTTATAAACCTTAGAATCCCATTCATAGAACCTTTATAAGCCTCATAACATTTATAAACACTTTATAAACCTTATAACATTTATAAACCCTTTATAAACCTTATAACATTTATAAACCCTTTATAAACCTTAGAATCCCATTCATAGAACCTTTATAAGCCTCATAACATTTATAAACCCTTTATAAGCCTCATAACATTTATAAACCCTTTATAAACCTTATAACATTTATAAACCTTTATAAACCTCATAACATTTATAAACCCTTTATAAACCTTATAACATTTATAAACCTTTATAAGCCTCATAACATTTATAAACCCTTTATAAACCTTATAACATTTATAAACCTTTATAAACCTCATAACATTTATAAACCCTTTATAAACCTTATAACATTTATAAACCCTTTATAAACCTTAGAATCCCATTCATAGAACCTTTATAAGCCTCATAACATTTATAAACCCTTTATAAACCTTATAACATTTATAAACCCTTTATAAACCTTATAACATTTATAAACCCTTTATAAACCTTATAACATTTATAAACCTTTATAAACCTCATAACATTTATAAACCCTTTATAAACCTTATAACATTTATAAACCTTTATAAACCTCATAACATTTATAAACCTTATAACATTTATAAACCCTTTATAAACCTTATAACATTTATAAACCTTTATAAACCTCATAACATTTATAAACCCTTTATAAACCTTATAACATTTATAAACCCTTTATAAACCTTATAACATTTATAAACCTCATAACATTTATAAACCTTTATAAACCTCATAACATTTATAAACCCTTTATAAACCTTATAACATTTATAAACCTTTATAAACCTTATAACATTTATAAACCTTATAACATTTATAAACCCTTTATAAACCTTATAACATTTATAAACCTTAATAAACCTTATAACATTTATAAACCTTTATAAACCTCATAACATTTATAAACCCTTTATAAACCTTATAACATTTATAAACCTCATAACATTTATAAACCCTTTATAAACCTTATAACATTTATAAACATTTATAAACCTTATGATCCCATTTATAAACCCTTTATAAACATTAAAACCCATTTATAAACCTTATAATCCATTTATAAACCCCTTATAACCATTTATAAACCCTTTTTAAACTTTATAACCCCATTTATAAACCCTTTATAAACCTTATAGCATTTATAAACCCCTTATAACCATTTATAAACCCCTTATAAACGTTTATAAACCTTATAATCCCATTTATGAACCCTTTATAAACCTTATAATCCATTTATAAACCCTTTATAAACCTTATAACCCCGTTTATAAACTCTTGACAAGCTTGACAAGATCCAAAAGTCTCAGTTTCTAGACGATCTACATTCACCAACGTGTACACGTGCGTTCCTTTCTCTACGAAATTCGGATATGAAGGAGGAATGACTAAAACGACATTTATGCTAAAAGATGAAATAAAAATCTAATCAACCTAATTAATTAAACGCTAAAAAAATGAAGTCATATCTAACATGATACACAGGATTTTTTTTTCCTTCCATATTTAATTAGACGGAGCCTCGTTTACATTCATAAATGTTTCATCCATTTAGGAAAAACTTCCAAGACAAAGAAAAATCAGCGAGATGAAAGACGATCTCCGTGAATAGACCTGTAGAAATCCTTTTTTTTTTTCGTGTTAATCTGTAGTTTTCTTCACACCCTTTACGCTGTTGTGATGACAGTTAACCTTTCTCATTAGTCTGCCCTTGCTTGGTGATCAGTGTTATAGACTCAACCCCCCGAGGGAATCTCCCGAGTGACGTTTCGAACCGCAGCGTGACGTGCCTCACGAGTCTTCGTGGAACGTCGCGAGAAGAAGAGGTAACGGTGAAACCGTGCCGTCCACACACACGGCTACAGTTCTTTCCCTGCACTTCTGCAGATTGATCTTTAACCTGGATTAAAACCGTCAAGAAGATCTATCAATCCAGTTTTAATCTCAGGATTCAGTTCTTGTAGCTCAGAAGATAAAAAAATAAATAAATCAATTTCTGCAAAAGCGAACATTTCTGCGATAAACGGAGATTTAGCGTATCGTTGGGGACTGATCTCAGGAGTAGCATTCTCACATGTTTTAGTCTAAATCGAAATTAGATGAACAAATCCCCAAATGAATCCGCATTAGCGTAACTGGAAATGGATTCCTGGTTCATTCACGACAGGGATTTTTTTTTTCTTTCTTCAAATACAATTAGAAGTGCTCGGACGCGTTAAACCCGCTCGCTCGCTCGCATGTGTTCAACCCCGGGTTTGATTAAGCCCTCGTCCAATCGAGTGCCTTGTCTTTGAAGCGATCGGTCAGCCTGCCGCGCTCGCGTGTGCCAGTCGAGACTAAAGTCAAAGCCGTAACGTAGTCTAAGTGGTAAAGTGATCCTGGGTTCTTGTCACCACTTTTAGACTGACAACCTGGACAAATGCAACCGTTTCTTCAGACTGTTTCTTCTTTCCACCCGTGTTGCTTTACAGAAGCTCGAGCCGGTCATCCTGCGCTGTGATTTATCCGGGTATCGGTATGAGTGTATGTCTCCTGCATATAGAACCTCAGGGGAATTCAAACTCGTCTGAGTTTACCGAAGGCATAAACCTCAGTGAGTCGATCGGCTAGACATGAGAATCAGCGAAAGCTTTCTTTTTACGATTTCTTTTCTTGGTCACGTCATGTCCGTAAGCACTCACTCTTTCAGATGATAACTTAAGAAGCTACAATGGACCGTGAGCACTGAATCTAAAGAAAATAATCCGAATTGAATCCGAATCTTTCCCCGCAGAACAATAATAATAATAATAATAATAATAATAATAATAATAATAATGTATTCGTGTTTAGTGTTGGAATACGACAACCACCTGCCTTTTAATAACGTCTTACCTGCGCTAGGTTTTTAGTTTAATCTCATTTTTGATGTTTTATCTCATTGTAACATTGTAAAAGATGTTGTATATAACCGTCACCACTGAAACATAATGATCACATGGAAAAATATTAAACAAAAAGGGCTTTTGAACTCATTTTAGCTTCACGTTCGATGAGGACAAGCCGTAAAATCTCTCTCTCTGGACATTTATTGATTAGAACTGATCTACAACCGTACCCATGGGGAGGATCGATACTACTGCAAGTACAGCGGGCATTTTCAGAGCTTCAAGTCAAGCAGGTTGAACGGAACACGGTACGAGCACGAACCCGGAAGATAACCACTATGACTACAGCCATTTCAGAAGGGTTCACGCCTCCTATCCGATCTCTTGAGGGACGTTTCTGAGATAAACACGAACGTCCTGTCCTCACTTTACTGCTTCGATGACGGATTTATTTCACCCCGTGTGCTAGAAAGTCCTAGCGTCTTTTAAACGGTTGTATTATTATTATTATTTAAATGACTGACACGCAGTAAAGAGCTACAAGACAGAACATCTTTCTCATTCGCTTCAGAGAGATTGGACTTCCTCCAGAAATTGATCTGAGCCAGAGCTCTGAATTCACCCTCCATGTGCTGTAAGGAATTTGTGCATGTGGCTGTGGTACCCAGCTGGGTCAGTGTGCCACACAACTACACACAACTACACACAGGCCTCACGGCGTCCGACACAACCCTCTGACTCACGGCTGGAGAATGACGAGCAACACCCCACACACAACCCCCCCAAAAAAATAAAAAAATTCTGGACTTGTCTTTTCCTACATGTTTAGAAGGAACATTTCAGGTCATGTTAGTGTCGGGATTATGATTGTCCTGGAATTTTTGTCATTTAGTTGGTGGGGGTTGACGACGTCGTTAACGGGATTGATCCGACGTCCAATCAGACCCACGTTTGATTGTGGAATGAGTATTTAGTCTGAAGTCAAGATTCATTCCACATCACATTCTGAGCTAGAACTGCTCGACTGTAAAGTTAATTACAAGCACCAACCCTAAAAAAATAAATTAATAAATAAATACATTTTTTTAAACATTTTCGGATTAAAAACCTTGGTATTTGTACTTGAGATGTAAACGTGTGTTAAACGCCACACTTGCTTTTTGTCTCGTTTTTTTTTTTTTTTGGACAAATTGACAACCGCCTCAGGAAAGTCTGATCTAAACGAGTCAGAGTTCCTGTTGGGTCTTTGTTTTAATTATTGTGAAACTCCTTGTGGTTGGTGTGGTTTATTCTACAGCGTGTTATGGAAGGACTCAGTAAATAGCCTTCACTCTCTCAGGCGACTTCTGGTTTTCGGCAGTGTAATCCATCTGCGTTCTTGAAATGAATGAATAATAATCATAATTACAAAAGGAGGACAGCCCTGGACACAGAGGACACTTATTAACAGTGTTGAGGCGCGTTTAATCGCCTTCACCTGGTGTTTGTTGCGGTGTTTATTTCATTATATCCTCCTTTTATTCAGTATATCCTTCACCTCGCGCAGGTACCACTCCTGTGTCCTCTCCCTCTTTTATCCCCCCCCTCTGGCTGTGGTGTGTGGTGTGGTTGGCGGGGGGGGGGGGGGGGGGTGCGTTTTGTGTGGGGGGGGGGGGGGGGGGGGCGCCCCCGGGGGGGGGACCACACCATAGACTTACATTATAAACGCCAAAAAGAGGGGGGGCGGGGGGAAGCGGTTCCTTTACAGGGTTCTGAGTGGAGAAATGTGCTTTCAGCGCGTCAGTTGGTCCTGAGCGCTGTGCGTCTGATCCGCGACGCGCTTTTAAAGACGCGTTCAGAAAGAAGCCCACAGGAGCCCTCCTTCTGCTCGCTTAAGTGGTGGTGTTTGTTGTTGTTGTTGTCTTTGTGAGGCGTGGCATTCGCGTCAATCTCCGTCTTTTGTACTTCCTAATTTAGTAAACCGGATATCAAATGCGCGCTAGGTGGCGCGTTTTATTATCGTAGCGTTCCGTCTCTGCCTCGTATTTATTTATATATATATAACAACAACCACCCTCTAGGGTTCCTCTGTTGTCCCTCTGACCTTTATGTGTTCCTCTGGATGGAACCCTTAAGGATTCTCTGTACTGTACAGCTCTGTAACAGAACGGTTCTCTGGCAGGGATTATTTATAAACTCGAAACTGTATAAAGAACCCAGTGTATTTACAGTTAAACACACACACACACACACACACACACACACCTAGCTACACTGTTTATTTATCCTAAATCATTTTGTATAATTTTTTTTTAATTGAAAGTATTCGGTTTCGGTCCGTTTTTCTTTTTTGCGGTTTCAACAAAAGTCTCCGCATGAACGCGCAGTAAAAGATGCGACTGCAGCAGAGTTTGGGAGTTTTATTTCTTCCTCTTAAAAGCTAGTAAGTGCACAGAATTGGCACCCGTCGCATGAAATGGTCTCTTTTCCCCCAACCCCCCCTTTTAAAAAAAAGAACAGTTGTATAAAGTGTGTGTGTGTGTGTGTGTGTGTGTGTGTGTGTGTGTGTGTGTGTGTGTGTGTTGTGTAAGAATCGGACTTTTCGTAGGAACTCCGATGTGTTTGATTTTATTTTCAGAAGGCCAAACACGCGGTGTAATGCAGTCTAATGTGATCACCGCTGTTTACTCTTTATCGTTTATAACTTCCATCCCATCGGTCTGGAGGGAAAAAAAAAAGATTTGGCTTTAATAACATCTGTGCAACAGATCAGTCATAAATCTCCTGCATGTCAATAGTTACGTCATACAGTTACAGTCATTCTTTCACTGAGGAAAAGACTGACTGCTTTTATTATTATTATTGTTTTTATTGTTGTTGTTGTTTTTGTTGTTGTTGTTGTTGGTGGTAGTAGTATTACAAATTATTATTATTATTATTATTATTAGTAGTAGTAGTAGTAGTAGTAGTAGTGGTATTATTTTTTATTATTATTATTATTATTATTATTATTATTTATTTATTTATTTTTTGTAGTAGTAGTGGTATTATAATTTTTTTTTTGTAGTAGTAGTGGTATTATTATTATTATTATTATTACTATTTTTTTTTAGTAGTAATAATAGTAGTAGTTATTGTTGTGGGCGTTTTCTTTGTTGTTTTCACACTGTTTTGATTATTTATTTATTATTTTTTTTAGACTGAGACCAGTCAGCATATGTAAATATCTAACTCATGAAATCTAGTCCTACATGCATGAATTCAATTGTCATGAACGAATTTCTAAACTCTCAGCCCAAGTGTGTCCGCGTCACTAAAACAGGACCGATTTAGTGCCTCTGCTTCATATTGTGTGTCACTAATAACATGTGCATTTTCCAGAGAGCAACACGGCACGGAGATAAACACTAAGTGGTTGACTGTCGAAGAACAAGAAGAAGAAGAAGAAGAAGAAGAAGAAGAAGAAGAAGAAGAAGAAGAGGAGATGAAGAATAGCTTCTAAACGGTCATTTTTCTTGTCACTGGTCTGGAAGTATGACGTGGGCACCGTTTCTACTTTTAGTGTACCTTTTCAAATCTTCACGATAAAAAAATATTATAGTCCATTTGTGCACCTTAAATCATAAAGGTATGTTATATACAACATGTATATTAAAGGTGTAAAAGCTACGGGTACCGAACCAGCAACAAGGAACGGTACGCTTTAGTAGACCTACTTCTTTTATTTTTATTTTTATTTATTTAAGGGTGTAACAGAGATTACTCTTTACTTCAACTAAAGCTGTTCACGTGTTTATCAAAACATGCAGCGCTTTGTTCGCATTCTGCTGTTTTAATATCTTATATATATATATAAGATATTTTATTAGACACGTATATTTTCTATAAAAATATATATTATATTTTATATATATATATATATATATATATATATATATATATATATATAAAATATAATATATAATTTTTTTATAGGAAATCTTGACGTAACCAGTGTCTAATAAAATCGCCTTACTTATAGTTAACATCACTTTAACCCAAGAGAACTAAAGGTACTTGTTCTTTGTGGATGGAAAAAGGTCCTCTTCGTACCATTAGCGTGTGTATTTTATTTACAGAGTGCACGAGGTGTATCTATAATGATCTTTTAGAGTAAAGGTCCTACACCAGTGGTTGAACGTAAAATAAATCCTACTCAGGTGAGAGGTACACACCGACTGCACACCTCACCACAGAGACAGTACACTTTGGTACCTTTATTTCCCTTCATTGTATTTCTCAGACTGCAGCTACAGACTGCGGGTTACTTGTGTTTCGTATTGAACACGCAACACTTCTGCGTCGTGATCAGTCTGGAACATTAACCTTGAGGCACTCAGAAGGTCAAAGGAACGAAGGTTGTGTGGTTGGATAAATCCGATGCCCGAGGCTCTGTTACAGATGGGAAATGTTATTCCTGGAACAGCTCGATCAGATTCAACAACAACAACAACAACAAAAAACCAAAAAAAAAAACCCGCGGATGTTGTGATGTTTACTTGTTTTTAATTATTTATTGGTGTTTAATTTGGTACAGATTTCCTCCTAGTGCGGAATATAATAAATAACGCGTCCTAATTGCACGTGTTCTCCGAACTATAAATGGACTGTGTGTTGCCATGTCTGTAGAACGATCCTCCTTCATCACGGGCTGATTTATAGGCTGTAAAATAAAATACGCCCTAATTAAAGCTGACTTTATCGGCTTAAAAAATTTTTTCTTTTAATAAAATAAAAAAGTAACGTCACTTTCTAAACCCTTTCGCATGAGAAATCTACTTAGAAAGAATTAAGAAGCAAACGTGGAGTTGTATGTGTACTTCTATTTAAACATGAGTAGCCTGAGTGTTATTACCGCGACATGGTGATGAAGCTGTAGCTCATGTGAATCTGTACCTCCAGAGAAAAACCTCTCCTCCTCCTCCTCCTTTCTCTTCTCTGTTTTAGGCTTTTATGACCTTTACCTGCATTTCATCCTCATGACGTCACTAATCCGCAAGTTGCTCACACATGCTGGAGATTTTTATTTAATTTTATTCGTTTATTTATATTTTTATTGTATTATTATTATTATTATTATTATTATTATTATTATTATTATTATTATTATTATTATTGTTGTTGTTGTTGTTGTTGTTGTTGTTAATTTTTATTTTTTTGTGTGTGTGTGTGAAATCTATTGCAGAATCTTTATCGCATCTTCCTGCTCTCAAGATGTCGCGTTTCGGGTTTTTTATTATTATTTGTATTTTTTTTTATGAGTTCACATTCAGTATAAACTCTCGGTTTAGAATCGAATCTGAACCTCTGCACTGTCGTTAGTCTGGTTTGGTTCTCTTTAAATGGTCCCCACAAACTCATTCATATTTAAGACAAAGCGCTCTGAAGTGAGTTTTGTTCGGAGTCGATGTTCTTTCTTTCCTGCCAGATGTTTTAGAGAGTCCATAACCTCTTCCTTTATTGTCCTCAAGGGCATGCAGTAAATCTTGTGTCACATAATAATAATAATAATAATAATAATAATAATAATAATAATAATAATAATGTCTGCGTATGCGTTAGTCTAAATCTGGTGCGTGTTTGTGTTTAAAATAGGAATGAAATATTACTGCATGGAGGAAGGAAAACTTCTCAGAGTGTCTGGCCTTCAGCGCGTTCCTGGATCTTCTAAACATCGAAAAAAAAAAAGAGATAAGTCCAGAAGTCCGTTTGAAAACGCGTTAATTCGGTTGTCCGATTCGGATCTGATGTATCGAGGATTGAAACGCGGCTTATCGCATTACATTTAATAAAAAGAAATAAATAAATAAAAAAAAAAAAAAAATGAAAATGAATAAGGGTTCGGTGGCTGGTTGTAGACTAAATTGTGTTCGTGGGATTGTTTTATTAAGTAAGTCGTGAAATTTATTTTGTGAATATATCTCCCAGCCTTCAGAAAGTGACAACTGGTTGTAATTATTAAATGTGATTATCAGTATTAGCCTTCTTTATTATTATTATTATTATTAATTATTATTATTATTATTATTATTATTATTATTATTATTATTCCTGTCTTGGGATCATCTGCATGATCTGCTCTCACCAGAACAGCTTTTAAATATACAATGTAGAAAATGTTGTAGTAATGAATGTACGCGGTATTTGTAGCAACATATTATTATGATGATTATGATTATGATGATTATTTTATAGATGGAGTGTGCGCCGGAAAAAGGGGAGACTAAGATCAGACGCGTTGCAACTCACCGTAGCAGGAGATGAGTCCTCCGTTGCTGTCCTGGTGCAGCTTGCTGCTTTCTGGTGGAGTCTTGCAGGAGGATCTGTGCATGAAGAGGTGGTATTTGTTAAAGGTGCCTTCTCCAGCGGTGCCATCCAGCGGTTGGCATTCCTGCTGGAAAGGGCTCCGAGACTTCTCTCCGTACGCCGGAGCTTTACTGCTGCTGCTGGTGCCGTTGGTGCTGCTGCTGAGGAACGTCGGGCTGTATTTGGTGTCGCTGCTGGTTGGGAATGTCCTGAACGGGTTGTTGGCTTGCTGATCCCGAGCCTGCGCCGCGGACGCGCTATAATACGAATCCATGGATGTCATGTCGCAGTATGAAACGCACGTCTCGGCGTTCATTCCTGAAAAAAAAAAAACAAGCTACTACGGCGTCGGCGGGGGGTGAAAGCAGTCGGGTCTTTCTTTTTTCCCCCTTCCTTCCTTTCTTTCTTTCTTTCTTTCTTTTGCTTAGACTAAAGGAAGCAGACCCTCTCAGCTTCTCCCTGTCTTGCTCTCTTTCTCTGCCTCTTCCTCATACACACACACACGTACACGCGCGCGCGCGCGCACACGCACACGCACGCAAACTTAAACTCAGACTCACACACGCAGCTGGATTTGGTTACTAGATGTTTTCCAGCTTTAAAAAGCCCCCCTTAAGGTTTCGGTAGTAACAAAAAATGCGTCTTTCTTTTCGAGAAGATGCAACCCAGATCTCCTCCTAAGCTTCACGCTACCCAAGCGCTCTCCGGACATGTGGCAAGATCTCTCTTCGGTTATTATGTAGATGAAATGAATGGGTGAGGTCAGACTTTTGCTGCTTAGAAGGGGGGGAAAAATGTTTTGTTGGAAATGTTTGGAGGGAGGATTTAACACATGACATTAATGTAATTAGAAGGTGAATATATAGCTCGGTGTGAAGGGAAGCGCGCGCGCACACACACACACACACACACACACACACACACACACACCGATGCGCATTTTTTTGAGATGATTTAAATTTGTAACTGTATTTATTTGTCTTGTCTAAGCACGAGTAATCCTTTCTACCCTCAGATCAATCTTCTGTGCTCCAGAATCCAGAACCACGTTCTCTAAATGTGAGTGCACCAGATTCTGTGGGCTTCTTTTTTTTTTTTTTTTTAAGAGCAGCATTCCCAAAGGAGCAATCACTCTACTCTGGTGATACTTTGACGACGTTTAAACCTTCACCTTTGTTAACAATGACTACACCGCCGGTGTCTAAACACACTTGATAAACGGCTCTGCTTTGGCGCGTAATGGCGCACAGCCCCTTCATCTTCACTGATTATGATTCTCTCTCTCGCTCTCTCCCCTCCTCTTTCCTGCAATATTTAATTTCTTATTATAACCTTTCATCTTTTGTCAAGTCAGCTCAAATCCAACAATAATATTTAGATAACCCTCTTTTGTGTTCACGCGTCTCCGGCTTTTAATGAACACGGGATTACAGGGTAGACAAGTCACTTCTTTTCTTTCTTTCTTTCTTTCTTTCTTTTAAAGTTAAAACATCAAACCATTTTTTTTTGTTGTTGAACCGATTATCTATCTATCTATCTATCTATCTATCTATCTATCTATCTATCTATCTATCTATCTATCTATCTATCTATCTATCTATCTATCTATCTATCTATCTATATATCTATATAATGTTTATATAAATACTTTCTTAGCCTTCATTCGCACAGACACGGGTTAGACTGCTTCATTTCATTTATTTCGGATTAGAAACCGAGGCAATATTTTTGCGCAAAAATCCGACCCGCCTGTATAATCACCGTCTTGTTGTGTTTATTTGTTGATTTATTGATCCATCTCACCATCACGGTGAATATTGATCACGGCACTAGCTCCAGTACTCTACATT